>NW_004624795.1:120063-184853 GCF_000247695.1 Heterocephalus glaber | reverse complement strand
ACACACACACACACACACACACACACACACACACACACACACACACCAGTCAGTGCTGGTTGAAGGAGGGAAGCAAAGTGCCTTGCACGACCAGGGCTAAAGAGGAGCCGAGCCGAGGAGTAGGAAGGTGGGGCCATGGGAGCTCCGGCAGCCTGCGTTCCAGGACCTCGTACTGAGCCGAACTCCTCCAAGAGCTGGCCTCTGGTCTCAGCGCTAGCTGGCAGCGGGCCAGGCCCCAGTCCCTGCAAGGAGTGGAGGCCACCGCCATGGCTGTCCCTGATGACAGCCACAGCCAGCAGCAGAGACCCAGGAGACCTTTGAAAAGCTGAGCTGGCGGATGCCAGCTGGCCTCTTGCCTCCCTGGGCACAGTCACCAGTGGGGAGCAGCGAAGCTTCCATGGCTGCCTCCCGCGCCACACGACTGTGACTCAGCCCTGCACTGGCAGCCTCCCAGTTCAGGAGGCTGTGCTGACGCTGGCCCGCAACAGGGCTCCTCACGCACACACAGGCCTGGCCCCTGGCCCCTGCCTCCCTCCCCACTGCCTGTGGCTCTGCATCGACCCCTGGGTGCTGGCCAGCGGCCTTCCCAGGCCTGGGCTTTGGCAGAAGGCTGTGCCCCTGCTTCCTCCCACAGCCTGCCTAAGTGGGAGCCAGTTCTGTCCTGGCCTGGAGGGAAGCAAGGCTCTGCCTGTCCATGCAGCCTGGACATTCTCCCACCCACTCTGCCCTCGAGTGCCCTCACCCCTGCTCTGTGCCACACCGCCCAGCCATACCACACACCACAGAAGGAGGAAGGGAAGCAGCGGAGTTCCCTCAGCGTTTTTAATAGCTGGTCTCTCGTGGTGCCTTGATGACCCCCGCAGGAGTCTGAGGCAGGGACGACTGGACTGGCACCAGGTCAGCCCTGAGCCATATTTGCACGAGGATCTCTGCATCTGGTTGCTCGGGGGTCTGGGAGCCCCAGAAGGACCTGTGACCTGTGTTTTCCTAGGGGAGAAGGCACAGTGTTCCTCAGGTTCCACAGGGGCTGCCACTCCCCAGGAGGCTGCTCAGATGTCCTGGAAGGTCAGGACCAGGTGAGCACCTTCCTTGCAGTGCAGAGTGAGCTCTCCATGCCACAGCCGGCAGCCTGAGTGCAAGTTGGATGACTGTGAATTTTCAAAATGCGCTCACCTAGACCTGCTCAATCAGTCACTGTCATTAGGCCTGGAATGTTTTCTTTGTAATGGTGCCGGGACTAAACCCAGGGCCTCACACACGTGAGGCAAGGGTTCGACCACTGAGCTACACCCTAGCCCTCCTTACTTTTGAGATAGGGTCTCACTAAATTGCCCCCTAAGTCTCATTAAGTTGTGATCCTCCTGCCTCAGCCTCTCAAGTAGCTGGGATTATAGGCATGCACCACTGTGCCCTGGCTCCAGAATCTACTACTGACAAGTTGTCTGGACAATTCTGAAGTGAAGCAGCCAGGGACTGCCATTCAATCCCTGTCCTATTCTCAAAGGCTCCACCGTCGAAAATGGTAGGGGCTAGCTGTTCACATTTCATTACATTTAAACAAAATAAAAAAAACCCAGTTCCTCATTACACTAGCTACCCTATTGGACAGTGCAGATGGAAAACATCTCCATCGTGTAGAAAGTTCCAGCAGACAGTGCCGGTCTAAGGCTACTACAGCAACATCTTGGACAGTGAAATTTCTGCTCTTTGGGGTCTAGGACAGGAATGAGGTGTAAGCTAAATGAATTTTTCATTCACTAGACGGTAGAAAACTAACGTTTGAAACCTTGATCTTTCTGAAATGTACCATATTTCAGTTTCCTCTTTTAATAAGTAAAGTATAGTGAAAATGCCAGACTAAGAACCAGAAAGTTATGGGTTCTAACCTTGGCAAATGAAAGAAAAGGGTAGTAGGGCCATTTTTATCAAGTGAAATCATAATGCATCCTCCAACATATGAAAGCTAGAGCAAGCAACTGGTATGCAACTCACATTACAAACAGCTGCTCTAACTCCACCTGCCCAGCATTTCGCCACCCACCAAGGGAGCCTACAGAGTCCTAGGTGTCCAGGAAGAGTTTGGAAGCCAGTGGACTTAAGACATCTTCTGGGGTTCCTTCCAGATCTAGGAATGTAACTGATCTGCTGGGATCATCTGAGGACCATGACTCCAAGCTGGGACAGTGGCCAGTGTTTCCTGACCAGTGTGAAGACGTGGCTGGGAGAAACCAGCATAACGTAGCACAGCCCCAAGACAGGATGGGGCTCAGCTGCCGCCTCTTGAGCTTCTGCCCTGACCTCCCGCAGGCTCCCTAGCTTCTCTCAGCTGCTCCAGAGTTGTTCTGAGGTGGTTGGAGGTACAGCGCAATACACAAAATGCCAACGAAAGATGCCAAATGAGTGTTCATTCCTTTTCACTTCTCCAGACTGAGAGCCACCGTGGAGCTGTTGGCCATTTTGGTATCACATGACCGAGCTGTGCAGAGCCTCCCCGAAGGTGTCCACCCCAAGTCTTGGCTCTCCAGGTGGTGGGAAACAAGGGTCTGCTTTACAGGGTTGCCTTGCAAATGTCCTCTGAGGGCCTGGAGCAAACCCCTCTCTTAACTGTTTCATCTGGAAGCAAAAACTTGTCCTTCTCTGAATGCCCAGAAGGGATAAACAGCAGAAGCAGAAAGACTCAACTTCCTTAATCAGATATTGGCTGAAAACCAATGTCATCCTTGTGCTTCCTCTTTTCAGCCTTTAGCTTGCCTGGCCAGCAGGCCACATTGGGCAAGCGTCTGCCTATCAACAAGGGGGCCAGGCAGAGAGAGCCATCTGCCAGGCTGTGGGCCAGGGCCCTCACATGTGCTCATCCCTGGCTTTTCCTTCCTCGAACCCTGCCCAGCCAGCCACGGCAGGTCTCCCACCTCTTCCCAGCCCCCTTGTTCCTCAGTAAGCACAGAGGTCCTCACAGGGGACTGCTTGCCTCCTGAGACGCCTGCCCACATCTCCCTGGTGCTTTCAGACCTGCCTCCTCGCTGTGGTATGCAGTGACCACGGCTGCCTACCAATGTCTTTCTGTGGGGCTCGCTGCCGCAGCTCCGCAGACATAGAGGGATAAGTCATCTGCCAGAACAAATGAGGCTAAATTATGCAACAAGGGCATCGAACACAGGTTAGGGCTCAGATCAGGATGCTCTTGGCCCCATTCGACCCCAGGGTCTGCTCATCTACTGCTGCGAGTCACTTCTCAGCCCTGTCGGCAGGAAGTGTAAGAACTCAGAATGTGGAGCCCTGCCAGTGAGGGCTGGATCTGCTTGGACATATCAACTGAGTTACACCAGCACATGCTCCTGTAGTGCAATCTTTAACCTGACTGGGATTTTAACAGGTCACTTCATTTTCTCTAAACAAAACAAAACAAAACTCCACCCAGGATAGACATATACAAAACAACAATTCTAGGTAAGGTGGTATAAGCCTCCACTGAAGGATGTGCTTTGGAAGGAAGAAAGGTGAACCAGGGAAAGAGAATGCAATGTAAGAAACAAAAGTCAGCTGGGCGTGGTGGCGTACACCCCTGATCCCAGCACTTTGATCTATTTGAGTTCAGGGCCAGCCTGGACTACATAGTGGGTTCAAGGCCACCCAGAGCTACATAGCGAGCCCTTGTCCAATAAAAGCACAAGCAAAATGGTAGGGAGAGGAACTGATGTGGTATCTTCATCAACTTAATCTAGTTATGTATAAAAATTAGTTTAAGTGATTTAAAAACATTTAATCTAAACAACAATAATAAGGGTGGAATGAGGTTGTTCACTGGGTGGAGTATTAAGGTCCAATTTTGTGGAGGTGCACACCTGCAATCCCAGCACCTAGGAGGCTGAGGTAGGAGGGTCATTGTGAGTTTGAGGCCAGCCTGGGCTACATATTGAGTTCAAGACCAGCCTAAACTACAGAGTGAAACCTTGTCTCAATTAAAAAAAAAAAAAATTACAGTTAGGCAGTATGTATGTTAAGAGTAGCTACTATAAAAACAAATACAATTCAGAGCTTCCTAACCAAAAGCGCAAAGAAGAAAAATAAAAACTTTGTCCTAACAGAAGATAATAAAAGAAAGGAAAAAAGGGAAAAACAATAAATATAAAATGAAAATATAAGTTAGGGTGGCAGAAATAAGTCAAAATACTAATACATTAGTAATCAATACGTATGACTAAATTAAAAAACAAAATCAGACAGAATTTAAAAGGATATAGTAAGATGCTGACTAAAATAAAACAAAATTATCCAGAAGAGCTGATAATAGAAGGATGGCCAACACCAACAAAACACGTGGAGTCGCACTGACTCGCTTCCAACACAGGCACAGTGATCCCGAATCCCAGAGGGGGCCTCGGGCAGCGTCTCGGGCTCTGAACCAGCGGGAGCCGGGAGTGAGCCCTGGGCAGGTAACGCTCAGGAACGTGACAGCCCCTGGAGGAGCTGTGGTCTCTCTGAGAAAGAAACAAGTGGTCAGAAAGGTACAAGAGTACAGGAGTGCAGGGACAGGGACAACAGCAGGCATGTGGGGATGCCCATGGAAACAGGGAGGGCGACCCAGACGAGGCCCACAGTGCTCAGCGGGAATGCAGCCTTGCAGCTGCCGGAGGGTACGTACATCCCACTACTGCAGGGGTGAGACTGCAGGTGAAGCTCAGGGACCAGACTGCGGAAATGCACTTGGTCCTCATGCCTCTGGGTTAATTCTCAGAAGAGCGAGGGGTACATTCTGCATTCTTTCACACTCTCCGGAAGCTGCTAATTAGCAGGTGGTGGGTGCTAGGCATCACACAGGAACTACTGAGACAGAGCCCCCACCAGTCCGGCACCATGACGTCACCCTACAGGGCTCCGGAGGCTTCGTTCCTCCCCTGACCAGGAGTCGCAGCAGCAGTGAGCACAGGGAGGAGGAAGGGGCACCCCAGCTCCCACCCAGGCCCTGTGGTGACATTCAGCTGGAGGCCGCTGAGCCTGGCGTCCCCGCAGCTTGACTCCTGTTTCCTGGGGAGCTGTTGCTGCACCTGTGCTTCCTATGGAGGGTATGAAACGTGAAGGTTCACGAATCATTAAAATCTCGCTGATGGATTATCTTTTTAAAAACATGGACATGCCCACAAAAACTCAGTCTCGGTGCCCATTCCACAGGTCCAACTGCAGTGTAAATAAAATGGCGAAATTAAATTTCTGATTGCCCTCTGATTCCCACTGCGCGCCTGGGGATGTGGCCAGCCCCAGCTGTGGGGGACACTGGTGAGGCAAGGATCCTGTGGGTGTGGGAGGCAACTGCATCTGTCTATCAGCACAGGCCTCGCCCACTTCCAGCTGCACCCGCCTGCCACCCACCCAGCCTGTGCCCAGCTCATCCGAAAGCAACCGTCCTTCAGACCACTGGAGCAGAGACATCTGCTGGCTCCACACTCTCATGGGCCAGTCCGAAGCCTGGGGTCTGTAATCGTCTGGGCACTGCTCACCGAGCCCAGAATTTGGCTCTGGTCCGTATTCTCTCTGCACAGACCCCCAGCGACTAGATGTGGCAGGCTCCTGGTGGCCACTCTCCTGTGGCCACTCAACACTGCTTGTTTGTCCTTCGCAGACCAAGCGTGGGCCAAAGCTCAGCCTCATTTTCTGAGCACCCCTGTGCCTGGCCTCCTTGCTGCTCCCTCCCCCCGACCCTAAATCACCCCCATTCTCTTTTATTCATCAGTAAAACAGGCAGCCAAACATGGACCACGAAACCACAGCTACGTTTGTGCACACAACTCTCAGGACTGCATCCAAGCACAGTACGGAGCAAAGGAAACACATTTCAAGATCATTAGAGTCCTTCTATAACTGAAAACTACTGGAACAAAAATGTCTAACTACAGGGGAAGATATTAATAAACCACAGCACATGCATTAAAATGTTTATGAATAAGCAACAGTTGAAGACACACCTGTGGGGTACAGCGTCATATCCAAAGTGGGACCCGCAGAGCACCAGACACCAGGCATAGACATGGAGCAAGGCTTCCCTTGTGGTCATGGGCTTATGGCTGTTTCCATATTTATACTTTTCTATTTCTCTCCACAATTTTTTTCAGTGAGTATGTGTGTGTCTTCTCAGTGTTCTTCTTTGTGGTTTTGTTGACTGAACCCAAGGCCTTTGCACTGAGCTACATAAGTTTTCATTTTTTAATAGACAATATTTTCAAGTGGTTAAGAAAAAATACAGAAAGGATACACCATGAGCAGCAAAGTCCCCCCTTCCCACATCCTTCTTAGGGGATCCCTCCCAGACTTCTCTGCAGGGTGTTACTATACTCTCACAATGTGAACAAGCTGTACCTGAGAAAGGACCTCCTGCTACAGGATGAAAAGGCAGGAGCCTGTGGTCATGCTGGGGAGTGGAGGCTGACAAGCCTGGGGTGGCTGTCCCGACCCTGAAACCTCACTGGAACCTCTGAGGCAGTCAGTGGGCTGGGATGCAAAACAGGAGGCTGGACGTGGCAGGCTGGCCCTCCTGGTTGGGTTCATTTCCCTCCTTTTCTTGCTCTCCCTGGGGACAGCTCTGCCGCCTCCTCCAGATCTGCAGGCCCAGCTGCCCTGCACTTGTCCACTGACAGCCCAGGTTTGTCCTGGAGCACTTGGGAGTGGGATGCAGCAGCAGTGAGTCTGGGAGGACCTTGGCCCTCCTTGGTGCCTCCCGAAAGGCAGGGCTGGAATGCAGACCCCAGTTCAGCACACCCGCGGGGCCATGTCTCTCTGGCTGTTCTCTCCTGCCCTCTTTACATATAATCCTGAGCTTGCTTCTTTAAAAATAAAAATCTTTAGTTTTTTCAAATGCAATACTAGTATCATCAACCAGAACCAATCCCCGCAGCATTCTCTGTTCCTCTAACATAAGAAATATTTATATGTGCTGTAAATCCTCCCAGCCCCATCAGCCCTCTGTCTACACACACACACTCAGGACTTGTGTTTCGATAAATACAGGGCTATACATACATAATGCGACACGTCTCCCACTTGATAGATTACAGACATTTTTCAATTCAGCTTACAAAGATCCACTTCATCCTTTTTAATGGCTTCAGAAGATGACTGGTACAGATGTACCAGCATTTCTCTATGGATGGACTTTTTTTTTTTTGAGACATAAGAGTGTCACTTTGTAGTGCAGGCTGACCTTGAGCTCACTATGTAGCCCAGCCTGGCCTGGAACTTGAGGCAATTCTCCTGCCTCAGCCCACAGAGTGTGGGGATTATAGGTGTGCACCACCATGCCTGGATGGATGGGCTTTGTTTCCAATTTTTCTTTTTCTTTTTTGGTACTGGGGATCAAACTCAGGACCTTGAGGTTTTGAGGCAGGCACGGTGCCACTGAGCTACATCCCCAGCCCTCTTTTTCTTTTTCTGTGGTGCTGGGAATTCAACCCAGGGCATTGCACATTCAAGCAAGTACTCTATACTGAGCTACATTTCCAGTCCCTCAACTTTTCACTTATAAGTAATATTACAAAAAAGCTCATTCTTATTCAGATTTTTATATACTTGTACAAATAATTCTAGGGGGTCAATTGCTGGGACTGAGATTTCTGGGGGACCCTTTTGTTACAACTACAAGCTAGGCACAGTGGTGCACCCCTGAAATCCAGCTGATCAGGGGGCTGAGGCAAAAGGATTTTAAGTTCAAAGCCAGCCTGGGTAACTTAGTGAGACCCTGTCTCAAAATAAAATTAAAAAGGGGCTGTAGGCGTAGTTGTACAGTACAGCGCTTGCTAGCATGCACTGAGGCCTTGAGATCAGTCCCCAGGAACGCCCCCCCCCCCAACGTAAGCATGAAAGGAAAAAGGAAAAATAGAAGGACAACTCCAGAGGATGTCTTTGAAGTACATTCTCCACACCTCATCTGACCTCTGTCCCCAGTGACAGCTCAGCAGTGGATGGGCTGGGGGACAATCCAGTGTTGTACGATGAACTTGGACCCACAACTCCTTGGCAACAGACCTGAGCTTAATTGTCCCGCGGTCATCTCTAGGTGTTTTTGGCTCTGTGCTGTTTGTGCACACACAACTGCACCCAGTTACCCAAGGTTAATAGGTCACTATTGCAGCTATCACGTTTGCTGCTTATTAGGCAATCCGCAGGACTCTTGAAACCTCACAGTTCTGAGCAAGGCGCTAATGTAATGGCTCCTATATGGAGGAAGACACTGAGGCTCAGTGGTCAAGTAACTTGCTGAAGGCCACACTGCAGGAAGTATCAGCGGCAAGATACGCACGAGGGGCTTTTATGTTAACGTTCATGCTCTCAGCCACGACACTGAATCCCTTTTCAAATGATCTAAGGTTTAAAAATTGGGATCCAAATGCAGAAGCTGTCACAAGTCAAAGATCTGTTAGTAAGAAATCCAGGGACTGACCCAGGAGGAAGTCTCTCGATTAGGAGCGGGAACACAACCACCTATGATCTGGATGAAGGAGCAGAGGCAGAGGGTCCAAGCTGGAACCGTGAAGGATGGGGTTAGGGTTAGTGGGGCCACCCCAAGGACAGATGCTAGCGCCACGTTCAAATCTGCCACTCATGTTATAGAGTCAGGCTCCAGGCTTCTTGAGTCTACGTGACTGTTCTTTTATAACAAAGCCTTGAGCATCAGCTGGCACTGTCATTAATACGATCATTACTTTATCTCCAGGCCCCTAACATAGCACTTGATAAGCTTTAAAAGAACACCGTTCCAAAAACATTTTCAATTCAACTTTCAAATCCATGCCAATGGCAAATAAAAAGGATTCCACAGTACCATCAGGCCAGAGACCAGTGTGGAACCGGAATGCAGAACATGGTGCCAAAGTAGTATTGAGGAGAAAAAAACCCTAACAAGCACAGGTGTACTTTATAATGCAGCACGGATTTTTTTTTTTTACATGTATACTATGTAAAAAATTTCAAGTGCCGTCAAAATCTGCAAGTTAGGGCATTTTGTGTCACTGAATATTTCTGCAGCTTACTGGGCCATCTGCTGCCCTTGACACTAGAACAGCACTTCTTTGATAAGTCAAAGTGCACTTTGTGACCTCGCCACACCTTGAGGTCACCATCACAAGCGACTATGTAACGTCTTGGGTTGGACTCAGAACAAGAAGCATTCACTAGGCTGTGGTCACCCCCGCCCCCCCCGCGCCAATACAACCACGCTCTCCTTTCTGGGTTTGCAAATTAAGCTTTCCCAAATGGGACTGGCTGGGTTCAGGCAGGGTTTACCTGAACCAAGAGAAGATGAAGAAAGACAGGCTTAGGCGCCCTGCAGGGAGGAGGATCACTGGTGACTGGCTCTGAAATTGAGGAACTAGTTTGCGGAAGTGCAGACAAACAAGAAACCCCAACAATCTGGCTTTCCACAGAAGACTCAGTGCATGGGGCATGGAAGGAAGTACACTCAGCCTTTGGCAGAAGAAGCCTGACCAAGACCTGCTTTCAAACACCCTCCGTACTCCTGGACAAAGCCCTGAGAGACCAGTCTGAGGACCCTAGCGATGAATGACACATTGCTTTATAATAAGGGTATATTCTCGCTCTCTCAGGAAGGGAGCAAAAGGCTTAGGATGTGGGTATTGTGGGGAATTATCTGCGGCCGATTCCCTGGTGGAAGAAGAAAACCATGCAGCAGCCAGGGGCCCCCTCATCCTCTCAGACCAGCAGGGCCCAGCAGAAGGAGCCTGGATTACAGTCTCCCACCTTCACTCAGCAAGTTCTTGTCCTTTGGTTACCACCTTTGGGGTACTGCGCTGGCCACCTGGAGCATGATGGTGACCGCAGAAGGTGGGAGTGGCCCTGCTGTGGCCCCGAAAGGCCCTTCAGGACACTCACTGTCAAGCACGGTGGACAGGTCAGCCTTCCACCACCCGCTTTAATCCAGTCTGAGGACACCAAGCACGTGGATTTGCTGATGTGGGCCCTGGCCTGTCTCAGCCCTGGGTTTAGGAGCTGGCTGCTCACTGCTCCTGCCCTGACAGTACCCAGGCTTCTGGAGATGCACGGCTTTGCCCTGAGGTGCTGAAGTTCCCACACTGCTCTCAAGCTCCAAGGAGTCACAAGGAACGAGGTCCAGAGTGAGAGGAAGGCCGAGGGTGTTCCTGACTAGACCCTGCAGATGCAAAGCTGGCAGGCCCTCCTGCCAAGCAGCTCTGTGCGTGATGGTCAGCGTTGGCTCAGCGTGGAGTCAGGCCTTGGGCTGTGGTGGCTTCCTGGCTCCTCTCTGGGCCCACAGCCATGGCTTCTGACTCAGCACCCAGGCTGACCTATATCGTGTCTGTAGCACCCTGCCATGGTGCGCCCCTGGAGGGCAGTGCCTCGTGGTGCTTGTTTTTACAGGTGCTCCTTGACTTACGATGGTCTTATATACCGAAACATCGGTCAGAAGATGAAAATATTGTACACAGAAAATGCTTTGAGTACCCTAATCCAGTGATGGTGAACCTTTTAGAGCTTTCAACGACACAAGCAGCTCGCGGTGGTGTGGCCACAGCTTTGCCACCACTTCCTGGGCCTATGAGCACCGCAGCCGGGCCACACTGCACACCACAGTGTATCTGTTCTTTCTCCCCCGACAGCGGGGCTGACCAGGAGCTGCACTTGCGGCTCTGCCCAGCCCCGGAAGAGAGTTCTGAATCACATACCATGGGCCCAGGACAAGACCAACATTCAAAACTAGAAGTTTCTACTGAATGTGCATTGCTTCCACACTATCACAAAGTCGAGAAACCTTAACCCGAACCGTTGTCAGCAGGGACGCCTGCATATTCTAGCACCTAGCAGGGCCTGGCTCGGCCAACACCCTTCCCAGGGGAAGAACGATGGACACAGCCCTGGGGAGCCCTGAGACTCCGGTCCTGGAGCCGGCTTGGCGGGGGTTCGAGGAGCCACAGCACATGGCTGTTCTGACTTGCTCCAGCTGCTGAGCCACATCTGCCCCTTTGCTAAGAGCGACCTAGAGACCCATTTATTTTCAACCACTGCCTTTACCTTTTCCTCTGCAGAAATCTTCCTGTCTCTCAAAGCCCAGCACCCACCAGTGCAGACTGCTGGGCACAGGCAAAGGAGCTAGGTTCACCCAAATAACTCCCTGGCTGAAAGACTCTGGCATGACTTAACTGGCAGTGACACCCTCGTCTGAGGCTAAGCATCCTTTCCTCTCAAGCCTCCCAACCATCTGTACTGAGCGCTCCTTCTGGCCTGTTGAAAGGAAAGGTCAGCAGAAGCTGAGACTGAGTGGGGGATCGAGGCTACAGTGCTCTCAGCAGCTCCAGGGGGCCACCATCCAGGGGGTCACTCATGCTCCTGCTGAGGAGCCAGAGAGACCAGCTGGGATGACACCAAGGACTCTGGGTCCTCTGGACACCAGCATGGCCTGGGTAGCACATCACTTCTGCTGGAAGAGTGCTGCAGATCAGTGTCTAGGTGCCCAGTGGGTTTGAAGTCTGGCAGTCAGTCATCAACAGTCACCACATGCCCACTCTGGAAAGACACGGCTTGGCAAGCTAAGTAAGAGCCCAGGAAGTGCCCTGAGGGCACAGGCAACCTCCGGAACTTCCGGATAACTCTGCCCAGAATTTGATTTTCTTAATAACCTTTAGTCCTTTTGATTACATGAACCTCATGGTTCAAGAGTGTCAAATAGAAGACTGTTTACTTTTCCTCAGAAGCTAAGCAGCAGCTGCTTGGGCTCCACCCTTCTCAGGCCTGGTGAAGCTTGCAGGAAGGCTTCGAGTGTTAGGGTTGGTGTGGGGAACAAAGGGAGAAGTTGGATGACAAAATTCCCACTGCAGGAGCAGTTGCTGTGTCCAGTGGCAGCAGTGCTCAGTGTACACAGCCTAGGGTTTGGTTCAGGTTCTGCCGTTAAGTAGCTGGGTGCCTTTGGGCGACTCATTTGGCTATCTTGGGCCACCATTTTGTCTTCTGCAAAATAGGAGGATACAAACACTAATAACTGTTTCTAGCCTGCAATTCTAATAGCTCTTTGAGAGAGCAGTTAAGGTCTAAGGTTACTGAATCCTGCCAGACAGCCCAAAGTGACTCGTGGTTAGCCCAGACTGACGGGGTGCAGCTCTTAGGACTAGGGAGGTGCCGGTGACCGAGGCAGGACACTAGATAACTTGAAGGGAATAACTGGTCTTTTGCTGCAGCTCCATGAAGCTCAGGCCACCTGCGGTGACCCTGGACCTACTCCTAGATGTCTCTGGCCATCAGCAGTTGAACCCCACACCAACTGCACTAGTCAAGAACACATACTGGGAGCAAATCTCTGCCCTGCTGGACACTGCAGTGTGGCTTCTGTGGAAGAGGTTCAGCAGAAGTCGCACTGCCAGGCCCAGGGAGGGAAGGATGGCTCATGGTCCTCCCTGCTGCTGCTTTCTGAGTCCAACACTGGCCCAGGAAGTGAGCCAGCTGAGGTGGTGGCAGGCTCAGAATTCCAAAAGCTTCCAGAAATCCAGGGTACAATGTGGCCACTCCAATCACTGGCACGCCTGCAAGCCTCCAACCCAGGTGGCTAGGAAGAAGGCGGGTGAGAGGGTTCCCCAAAAGGTCTTTCATACCAAAGTACAGTTTGTCTCCCTCTGCTCTCTGCCAAGGGATTTCCCGGCTCCTCCTGCTGTGCTGCCTGTACCTGGAAGAGGGCCATTTTCCACCCTCAAGGTGGCTGCCCTGGGCTCTGTGCCCTGTCCACATGACCTGTGGGCGGTCCGTCTGTCAGTCAGCAAGCACCTAGGCCTCCCATTGCTTCCTGCCCCCTCCTCTTGGCCTTGGGCTGGAGTGAGGATGATGGTGGCAGAGGGCTCTTCAAGAAGGTCTGCTCAGGACTTCCTCTGCAATGTGCGGAGGACAAATCGCCTGTAACCTATACCCTGCATGGGTGACTCACCTTCCAGGGAAAGTGCTCTGCTCACCTAAGCCAAGCTACTTGGAAAACGACTAAGGCACCCATCGAGCACAGTGCGTGGGGCTGGCTGGGGCCTGGGTGGCATCCAGACACTGCTTCTCCCCTCAGCCTGAAGTCAAGAGCAGCTGCCACTGCAGGCTGCCACTTTCATTTTCCTCCGAAGCAAGCTCCACACGAAGCTTGACATCCGGTGATCTATTTTTTCTAAAAACAAGGTTCACTTTAGAAATGACTCTTTGGCCCTCAAGACAATTTCCCCAAGGGAAAACAAATTGTTATTTAAAGGGAATGCCAGTCAGGTAGAGACCTATATTTTTGTTTTGTGGTAAGGTGGAAAAAAGAATTTAAAATCTAGTATGAATTTTTTCTTGTGAGATTTAAGAGAAATCGGCAAGGCCTGACTGTTGATCCAGGGCTCCCAGACCTGGCAGGGGAGATAAGGTGACAAGACTTGGTTAGGAGGGAGAAGTCGGGTGAACTGGGATGCCCTGTGGTGGTGAGACCCTCCCCTCACAGAGCCAAACAAGCCTGCCTGGGCCCCCAGACAAAAACTGAGTCCTGTTGCTTTGTATTTACACAGATTCTCCTTTGTCTCACCCCTGGAGTCCATGCTGCTGGGGCTGGTACACCACATGCAGGACACCAGGGAGTCCTGGACAGGTCCAGCCCCGCTTGTGGCCTGGAGTCCCAGAGCCCCACGGGTGCCCACTGTTCAGGGCACCGACTCTTACTGGGCAGGGCCCGGGACTCTAGTCTCAGAGAGTGCAGTGAGGGTGGAACGGAGTGCAGGCGAGAACTCAATGGCTTAAACCTCCAGGGTGGAGAAACATTCCCCTGCAGGTCCTACTGAGAAAATGACTGCTCTATCAGGCAGCCTGAGCCTTCTTAACATCGTTGTACAGAAAACAGATCTGTCACGAGGCAGTAATCAGTGACTGCACCTAGTGCTACTACTGCTACTCCGAACAACAACAGGAACAGCAGTGACAGCTGCTCAGCACTTCCGCCCCCTCATTTCCTTCTACTTAAAGCTGCCCCTGAAACACTTTGGATCCCACTGACAGGGGAGGTACAGGGCGCTCAGAGAAGTGAGGACTAGCCTGAGGGCACACAGCAGCAGACCATCTGGGATGGGATGGCAGACTGACCTATCTGCCTCAGTTTGTGCCTCTGGAAAATGGGAATAAGCAGACCTGTCTGTATGATAAGCTACTCATCTTTTGGTGTTTTATTAATTAACAGTAGCAATAGTTAATTATGAATATCAATTAACAATTGTTACAGTAAGTAGATAAAGCTGCTTCCCTGCTTTAGTTAAGTTCAAAATTGATACCTTTTTTGGGGAAAAACCTCACTCTGATCCTTTCTTGAGCATGTTAGTGGAAAAAGCAGTAAACTAGATGCCAAGAAAAGTGGATTTCGATTCCAGGTGTGACACTAATTTCCTAAGTAACCCTGTCTACTTTATTCTCCTCCTAGGGTTCACTTTTCTAAAATCGGTGTCCCTTCTTTCTTCATATAAAGACTAAGAAAATTCAAAGGGTGCCTGCGAAGCTACTCCTCACGCAGTGTCAAAGGATTTACACCAGGGAGCTGAAGGATTAAAGGATGTAAAACAGAAAGAAAGGAAGAGGACTCTTTAAATCCAAAGGAGAATATACAGGCACTGAGGAATACACTTTCTGGACCGTTGCTCAGGCAACAAGAGGGGCCAGAGTGAGGGCCCAGCCTCAAGCCCACTGTCTCCTGGTCTGCCGCACCAGCACCAGGATGGCAGAGGGCCGGCTCCAGACACCCCGCCCCGGAGCACACTCAGCCCGCTTCGCCCTCCCGAAGACCTCTGCAGGGCTGCCCGACTTATCCTGAGGCCTCCGGAGTCCACTCCCCGACTGCCCCACTCCTCCCATTTCACACGGGTGCCATCAAAAGTGCTCAGATGTTTCCAGTTTAACTGAAACACTAAAATGGGGCAAACAGGAAGCATCAGACACAACTGCGGTAGTGACTTATTAATCACGAAAGCAAAATTTTAGTTGTATTTTAACCTTTTGCTAGGAAAAAAAAAAGCAGCTTTGAGATGATGGACACCACTGGCAGAAATATGCTGCCCATGTGAGTGTCAAACTGCCTTCATTCAGCTTTTTATTTAGGACTGAATTTGGTTGTAAGACACCCCATCCCCTTCTATCAAGGTGACCAGGATGAATCTGTCAGCTCTTTTCACAAGGCAGGCGGCCTGTAACAAGAGCCCATGTGCTCTCCACAGGAACAGGAAAAACAAAACTAAAAGTGACTTCACAGCCAAAGTGACCTAGCACCCTTCAGAGGGACCTGGACGCACGACACACAACCCTGGGAAAACTCTGGTCTCTTTCACACCTCTGCAGTTCTCTCTCCCCGCCGGCCTCCCGGCCAGGAGCCCAGCAGAACCCTTATCACAAAGGACTCTCGGCAGCTGCCTCGGGCTGCACACCCAATCAGGGTGAGTTCTCTTCTCAGCACTCAGTGAAACACAAACACTCCGGGCAGATCACAAAGGAGCCAGTGTTCATCAGGAGAACCAAAATGAGGAACCAAACATCCATCTGTTGAAGTGAAATAGATGTTTAACAGATGAAGGCTCTTTGGCAGGGTCTGCCTGGGGTGCCCCTCCCACAAACTCTAACAGACAACACCAGAGGCAAAATCCCCGTTCAGAACTGCTCCCTATAATCAGAAAACAATCAGCAGAAGACTACAACTTGGCAGCTTCGGGCGGTCTGATTTCACAAACTGCCGGTACCTACTTCTGGGTATATATACCCGGGTACAAAGCCAGACATTCACTTTTCTTTTGAAATCTTCTTAGAAGTTCATCACACCCTTCCATATAAATGAGGATGTCTTAAACATGTCTGAAAAGCTCAGAAGTCTGGCATCACTCCAATGGAAAGAACTTTGACATCACTTAAAAATATCAAGAGAAAATCCAAACACATCCTAAGCAAGGCAAACACCTTGAAAGTGTCCTCTCACAGCAAGAGGTGAACAGCAGCCCCAACATTCCTCCTCCTGCCTCCTTCGGACTTGTTCCGTGGTCCTAACCCTCCGGCCTGGCCGGGCATCACCTAGTGCAGAGCCGGCCAGGCCAGTGCCCATTTCGCCAGGCCGAGGACGGAGGTCGCAGGGATGACGCTACTGCTAAGTTCAGAAGAAGTCTCCCTCTGATCCTCCAGGAAGCTCGTGTTTCTAGGCATGGATTTTCAAGTTCCCTTCGCATAAACTTCGGCCTATCTCTCGTGCCACGGTCCTACCTGCGTTTCCTTTCACTCACTTTTAGTGGCGTCCTTCATCAAGTGTCTCTGCTTAACAAAAATAACCTTGTCATCGACACCAGTGGTTTCTGCACCTTTTCTCCGTTGACCCTTTCTTCCCTACACTCGAGCCCAGCGCCCTTCGGACGGCTAGTAACACTTCCACCCCAATCCGGAGGCTTTCCCTGAAGCAACCGAGCTGCAGGGAGGTGCCGGGCAGGCGGGAATCCCGGTCTGCCCGAGTCGCGGGGCCGCCAAGGCTCCCGGTGGGGGTGACACCAGCGCGGGCCCAGTCCTGAGTGGGTTGGGCGCGGGAGGCCGGCTTCGCCCGCCGCGGGTCCACAGCAACCCCAAGCCCGGGCCAGGCCGGGCAAAGCGGGCCCGCGCGGGGGCGTGCGGACATGGGCTCCAGGCCCTCCGCGAGCCGATCCCGCTAGCCCCACGCACGCGGCAGCCAGGCCGCAACTCGGCCCCAAGCTGAGCGCGACCCAGCCCGCCGCCCCGCGGCGCCCGCGGCGGGCCCGGACCGCCCGGTGTCCGCTCACCTACCGGCCGAGCGCCGACTCCGCCACACGAGCGCGCCCGGGCCAGCGAAGTCGCGCCGCCGCCCCCTGAGCTCCGGGCCCGGCCGCCCCGCCCGCTCGCTGGCCACGCTTCCCCCCGGGGCGGTGACTTTACCCGGCTTCGCACCTCCTTCTTCGGGCCGCGCCGCCACCTTGGCCCCGCCCTCCCTTCCAAAATAGCGAATGAGACGTCCAGATGCGGCCTGCTTGTGTTTCCCTGTCTAGCAACGATTGGTTAACCAGGCTTGGTTTCCAGAAATGGGCACTATTTCCGGGCAAGATTTGTAGAGATTGCTGGGCGGGCCGATTGACAGGAGGCGGAGGCGGTGCGGTCGTGCACATGCGCACTCGGTTCCTGGCGCTCCGGATCGGTTGCTTTTTTGACTTTACGGGAAGGAAGGGAGACTGTGCGCATGCGTGGGCCCTCCCTGCGCGAACTCCGGTTACCTTGGAGACGGCAAGGCGCTCTCCCTCCCCGGCCTCGGGCTGCTTCCTCTCCTCGGCGGAGGCGAGGGTAGGGGGTTAGGAATGCTGTTCCCGACCACCACAGACCCCCTGAGGGCGAGGGAGAGGGTCACAGTGGTCCCTCGAAAAGCGTCGGGGCCCCGGGGTCCACGCGGAGCGGACCGTACATGCGGCCGGCCGAGCGCGGACGAGACCCGGGATTTGGACAGAGGCCGCTGTCGCAGTGCTCCGACCTGGTGGGGACAGGAGGGGAGGGAAGGCGGAGAGCCTTTCCGGCCTTTGCTGAGGTATTTCCTAGTGCTCCCACACGAGCTTTTGTTTTATTTGCCATAAAAACTCCAAACTTTATTATTTTTTTCCAAGATAGGTGTGTTCCTACCCTGGCTCCCCGATTCCATCAGGGTCCCCGCAGGCGGGCATGGGTGAATCTCCAGAGAGAGGGTCTGCCCAGGACCACTTGGCAGGACCCCCCACTCCAGGCCTCTCTCTGGAGGTCAGTAACTAGTGGATAGACGTCTGGCTGGGTGCTGGGGAAGCCGGTTCATGTAGGCGGGGTGGGAAACTCAACCTGAGGGCCCCATCTCCACCTGGGCCAAAAATAGTTTGTTCAGCTGGCCCAATGTCGTTTGCTTCTTTCTTCTTTCAAGACAGGGTCTTGCTATGTAGTCCAGGTTGGCCTTGAACTCACTGTTGTAGCCCTGGCTGGTCTTGAACTTGGGATCCTCCTGCTTCACCCTCCCAGGTGCTGGCATGACAGGTGTGTACCACCTCGTTTTGAGTGCCTTTGTGCAGAGCCTGCAGCTCCTCATAGGCCCCACCCCTGTTGTCTTATTCTCAGGCACTCAGTCTTGCATCTTGTCCCCCTCCACAGACAAGGCATGGCTTCTATAGAGCCTGTGCTTCCGAGCCGGGCAGACTCTGGGGGTCGTGCTGGTTGCCAGTGGCCTGCTGGGAGGTGGAGCCAAGAGACAGGTAGAGCTGGGCCCCCAGAGCTGGTTCACCACAGGGTTTTGCACTGCAGTGACTCAGGCAGAGTCAGAGTTGAGCCAGCTGTGCAGGTTGGTATCAGATCTGGGGTGCCTGTCTTGGCCCTCCCACACCTGCTTGCCTCTGGGCACACCACTTCTCAGGAAGGTCCTGGTGTGGGCCCAGATTCTGCACATGCTCTCTGGATAACTTGGCCTTTTTCAGCCTTCCTTCCTGAGGACCCCTGTGTCTCCAGCTTCCCTGGACATTCCTCTGGTCCCTACTCTCTCGAGTGGCCCAGCTGCCCCATCGGGACCATCCACCTCTACACCTGTGCACTACTAGCACTGATGTGCAGTGACAAAGGGAACTCTGTCGACCCAGCCCCAGCGCTGCAGCTCTGGAGAAGGAATTTCAGGTCAGGTCCCAGGGGAGAACAGACCACACTGCACACTAGCAAGGAAAGTGTTTGGGATGAGCAGGGCTTCTTGGTTTCAGCTGTTTTTTCCTCAGGTCTTTCTAAGCCTCAAGGTGTGTGAGGTGAGGTGAGAAACAGCCCAACCCCTCTCCCCACACAAGGGGGCTCTGCGGCACCTCTGAGCAGTGAGGAGCTCCCACACCTCTGGAAGGAGTGCTCCGGCCAGGCTTATTTCCTCCTTGCCCAAGTCTCGACAGCCCAGGAAGGCTTCTAGCTCTGACTCACTTGTGTAGCCTCAGCTCAGAATTAAATGAAATAGTTGACATTTACAGGGTGACTCACACCTGGAGAGTGGTGAGCTAAATTCTCAGTATTCAGGGGGTTTCACATCCCATCCACTTTAGATTTGGAAAGAGGAGGGGAAGACTGTGCCAGTCCTAAAGAATAGCAGCTTCTGTTTTTCCAGAACTTCAGAAAGTGAGCCAGACACTTACTCAGTGCTTTGTGCATGTAACCTCACTGAATATTCACTGTGCTCCAGGGTGTCTCAACCTAGCACTATTGACATTTTGGGTTAGAGAATTCATTGTTAAAGGGGAACTTCCTGTGCTTTGTACAGTGTTTAAGAGCATGTCTGGCCTCAGTCCACTAAATACCATTCATACCCCACCCTCCATGTCAAGACAAAAAATGTCTCCAGGCATTGTTGGATGTCCTCACAGGAGTGATACTGTGCCCAGGTGAGAGCTGCAGTCTGACTCCATAAAGTAGGTAATATTAGTATCATGCCTGTCTCATAGGCAAGCAAACCAAGATGTGGATAGAAGTGACCTGCCTGAGGTTGTGACTTCACTGTAACGAAAGGCCCAGGATTCAAAAGCAGGGCTGATCTCAGAGCACCTGCCCCAGTGCACGCAAGATCTGAAAAGAGCCTGAACGCATCTTCCACAGAAGGGTGATGAAGAGTGAGTAGATTTTGCTGCCCTTGCATCATTTGTCCTTTTCTATTTGTTTTAGATAAAGGAAGTTATATTCTGGCTCTTACTGCCTCAGTCAGCTGGCCCATGATATGCAGCCGTGTCCAGTGAGAAAGTGACCAGTAAATCATCTAAGTGCCTCAAGGTCCTGGGGCCTACATTCCTGTGAGACCCTGTGTTGGGAAGAGCACGGGGTGGGCGTTCCCAGAGGAAAGGCTGGTGCTGCCCCCCTGTGACTGCCACCACCCAGTGGTCTGTGGGAGGGCTGGGGATGGACGGACAGCTGGGAGTAGGGCAGGTGGGAGTGTTCACAGCGTGCAACTCGGACAGTGTGCCAGCCAGGGCAACCCATGGCCCGGCTGGCGGGTGACACTTCCAGCCCCTGGGGCCCCAGCTCTGTCACTCACTGTGGAGATGGCGGAGGGGAGGTCAGCGCAGCGTGGGTACGGGGGAGGGCAATGTTGTGGCAGAGGGAGGCCTGGGGCGGGGCGCAGCGGGGACTGGACGGACCTTCCCGAGACCTGAGACCGCAGTCCCAATCTCTGAGGGAGCCTTCTTAGGGAGCCCTGGCTTGATGCAATTCTTTTTCCTTCCCGATGGGTTTTCCCCCTAGGTTGCCTCCCCACCCCGGTGTCCTCTCCACATCATCCTCAACTCTGCTGGAGGATTTAGTCCGCCTGAGAGATTGTTCAGGTCATGCTGTCCCAGCACCTCTTGCCCTCCAGCATGTCCCTCCTTTAGTTTTTGTCGTCTTCGTCACTCTTGTTCCTCCTGCCGTGGCCGCCCTGGATCACAGGTGTGTGCCCCACGTCCAACTCTGTCTGTTCCTCTGTTAGGTTCTTCCTTTTGGCTCTGGGGAGGGAGCACAGAGCCTGCAGCCCAGAGCGAGCTTCCAGTCTGGCAGGCGGGTTGAGCTGGAGTGGACTGCAAACAGGACTGCGTCATCCCGAGGGCGGCCAGGGCGGTGCAAGGCGGGATGGAGTGTGCTGGGCCAGGCCGGAGCCAGCCAGGGCAGCAGACCCGCTCAGAGCTTTCAGACAGAACCAGCTGCCGGGAGCAGGTGCCCAGGTGCGGACAGCCAGGCCCCAGAGACTGCACAGCCCCGGCCCACCACTGGCCCCGGCGGGACCCCCGCCCTTGGCCCCGGGAGAAGATGGTTGCAAGGAGGGCTCCCCTCCCACTGTTCTGCCCCAGTCCCGGATGTGGGGAGCCCTGGCTGCTTCCCCTTCCCAGCCCAGCGCCAGGACAGGGGTGGCAGGGGACCCCCTTAGTGGAGAGGCCCCGGGAGGGTGTCCTGTGGAAGCTACTGTGGGCAGGCCGGGCAGGCTCCTGAGTCCCTGTGCTGCCGCTTCCTTTGCTCCCCAAGTTTCAGCCGTGAGCCTCCTGCTTCTCCACACTCTCAGCTCGGAGTTCTGATACACTCTTGGCTTCGCAGAGTCACTCAACAAACGTCTATTGAGCACCTACTGTGTGCCAGGCGTTGCGTAGGCCCTGGTGACACAGGTGAGCAAGTCTGAGGCCAGCCCTCCACGGGGGGACAGACAAGGATTCAAGGCAGCTTGGCGGGCAGAGGGACCCCTGGGAGAGGTGAGAACACATAGAAGAGGTCCTGGGGCCTTCCCGGAGGAGGTGACATGTGAATGCATGGCTGCCAGGTACACAGCAGTAAGCTGCTGTAGGAGGTGGAAAGCATTCTGGCAGAAAGAATCACACGTCCAAAGGCATGGACACGGGGCAGTCATGGTTTGGGAGCCAGGCGTGGTGGCACACAGCTATAAACCCAGCTATTTGGGAGGCTGAGGTAGGAGAATCAAATTTGAGGATAAACTGGGCAAGTTAGCAAGACTGTGTCCCAAAATTAAAAAAAAAATTTGGAAAGGGCTGGGGATGTAGCTCATGGTAGGGTGCTGGCAGTATAACAATACTAGTACTAACCCTAGGGGACCTGGGCCTGAGGTGCAAGGACTTGCATCCTGAGCTCCACACCAGGATTTCCCCGGCCCACAGTGCGCGTCCCTTCCTCTCCGCCAGCCCCCCGTGCTTCCTGCGTGCTCTGCATGAAGGACCTCATGCCAGTGTCCATCCCTCTTCTTGCAGTGTCCAGAGTCATGCTGCCTCCATCCTCACATTCCCGGTGGCGGGCTCCCCTGGGTCCCCCCTTCCTGCTGATGTCTCATGAGCACTCGCTCTTCCCCTTGCTTCCTCTTGTTTCCCCGAGTCCTTTGTACACTGCCTGTCCTTGCTCAGAACTCCATGGAGCCCTAGAGATGCCCAGAGGTGGAGTCCAGGCCCGGGCTCTGTGCGAAGGCCTCCCAGTCCAGCCCAGCTCAGCTCTGCTCCGTATGATTCCTCGAAGAGTCCCTGGGGCGCTGTTGTGGTGCTTACCCTGCCCTACCCAGTGGGTGCTGGGCACGCAGATGTACTCTTTGGCTTTGACCTATCAGTTCACACCCTTCTCCCCCGCGCTAGGGCAGGGTATCGAACTAAGCTACATCCTCAGCTTTTAAAAATTTTTTTTTGGTACCTGGGATCGAACTCAGGACCTTCCTTGTAAGGCCGTTGGTGGTACCACTGAGCTAAATCCCTGGGCCTCTTTTCTTATTTTTAATTTTTGAGACAGGGTCTTGCTAAGCCACTGAGTTGCCCAGGCTGGGCTTGAATTTGTGATCCTCCTGCTTCAGCCTCCCAGAGTGCTGGGATGACAGGTGTGCACCACCATGCCCGGCAAATCGCACCTATCCTAGTCCCTGATGAAATGCCTTCTCTCCAGGGGTCATGTTTCCCAGCTGTTTAGCCCCCCCCCCCATACAGAGGCACACACCTGGACAGAGCTCATCATCACCAGAGGGCTCCAGAGCAATCCATTTGAAAACTTTCCCTCAGATCAAGAACTTGCTATGGCTCCTTGTGTCAGCCACTTCAGAAACCTGTTCCTAGTAGGTTCCCAGCTGCACTCCTAGGTGTCGAGCTCCCCTACTGTAGCCCAGAATGCGGCCCGTGTTCACCTTCCACCGTATGCTGGAAGTGAGCCAACTCCCAGGGGAGGGAAGCTCTGTGACTGGGAGCAGTGCAGTGCGTGCTGGGAAGAGCCTCCTGCTCACAGGACCTCCACCTCTCCTTTAGGGTCAGAAGTGACTTTCTTCTCAGTAGTGACTTGGTTTGGAATGTGCCCCTGGCTCCCTGGCAGCTTGGGCAGCAGAGGGCACGTTTGGCCGGTGAGCTAGATGGACCAGGATGCCTGTGGCTCTGTCCCCTGGGCGGCCACCCCAGCTGCCATGCGCCCGCCCCTTGCTCTGTGACCTGTGCCCTTCCTCTGCCTGCGTGTGGACCAGCGTGTGGACCAGTGGCTGAGCCTGAGAGGGAGCACCTGGTGGAGGGACCCGCCCCTGCCGTCTTGACAGAGGACACAGCCACACTCTGCCAGCCCTGCCACTGCCGGCGGCCACTCCCTCACAGCCCAGCCTGGTCCTTGGCAGCCTCACCCCTTCTCAAGCCTTGTCTTAGCCAGCAGCCACCTCCCCTTCCAGCCCCCCAACCCCCATGATCCTTTAAAGGACCCCAGAGCCCCGAGGAGAGCATCCCGTTTGGTCTCAGCGCCACAGCAGCCCACTCAGGTTTGTTCTGAAATAAACCTGTCCTGTCGAGCTTGTGCCTTTCTTCTCCTTTCTTCCTAACTGGGATGGCAGAGCCCGGAGTCCCTGCTAGACACATGGAACCAGCCTGTGATCAAGGACATCCACCCCTTGGGGACCCCCAGCCTGCAGCTTCTGGTGACACGATAAAGCCCCTGAGCTGGTTTTGGGGACCTGCAACACTGGGCAGTACTGGGAGGCTGGAGGGAATGAGCCAACTTGAGGATTCCTGGCAGAGAAAAGTAGCCCTGAGCCGAGATGTACTTCGGTGACGCCTGAAAGTATTTCTAGTGAGTGCTTATTAGGGTTGGGCAGCATGGGAGGGAAGAAAGCCAGGTCTGCAGCCTGAGTGCTGAGAGCACCCCCTGCTTCCCGGGATGGAGCCAGCCCGAGAAGGCGAGGAGAACGGCCAGTCGGCCGGGGAGGTGGCTGGTATCAGTCAAGGATCCACGGGGTAAGGGCTGAACAGGAACAAGGTTTGCTTTGCCTAATTAAGACAGGATGCGCACATCAGGTGGAGAGAAAACCTCGATCCAGAGGTTAGGGAAAGACGCCTGTTGTGACCAGGGGCAGGCTCCGTGTGCCGAGCCCAGACGCTGCTTCCCGGACCACAGCACGCTGGAGGGCGTGTGGCAGCCGCAGCGCCGCAGCTCCCCAGCTCCGAGCCACAGTGAACTCACTCCGAGCTCGTCTTCCCAGTTCAAGCTCGTGTGTCTGTTTCTCGCGTAGTTGCTCTGCACGAATTCCAGAAGAGCACATTCCTCCTATCTCTGGTATCAGATTCTACTCTTTTCTGCTTTTTTTCCCAATACTGAGGATCGAGCCCACGACCTCACACATGCTAGGCAAGTGGTCCTGCCTACTGAGCTACATCCCTGGCCTTTTTTATTTTATTTTGAGACAAGGTCTCAACACGTTGTCCAGGCTGGCTTGAATTTGTAATCATCCTGCTTCAGTCTCCCATGTAGCTGAGATTATAGGCGTACACCAGCTAGTTCTCTCTTTTGAACCGACCATTGTGCCTACTTCTTGTGTTTTTCCAGATATATTTATGATTTTCTTTTTTTTTTTTTTTTGATACCAGGGATCGAATTCAGGATCTTGTGCTTGCCAGGCAGGCGCAGCGCCACTGAGCTAAATTCCCGGCCCCTCCAGATATATTTAATGTTTCTACAAACATATACATTCCTATAGCCTCTTTTCTTTTCTTATCTCTTTTTTTTTTGGTACTGGAAAGCAAAGTCAAGACTCATGCTTGCCAGGCTGGTATAGCTTCACTGAGCTACATCCCGGGCCCTATTTTTTGAGACAGAGTTTCTTCATGTAGTTCAGGCTGTCCTTGAACTCACTATGTTTCCTAGGCTGGTCTCCCACTCACAGCAATCCTCCTGCCTCAGCCTCCCAAGTGCTGGGATTGCAGGCGTGCACCATCATGCCTGACTTCCCACAGCCTCTTTTAAAAGGATTAATGGAAGCTTACCGTCCATGACTACTCATAACTTGCTTATTTCACTTGACACACCAATGAGCTCCACATACTACACCTAGAGTGGTCTCAGTCTTTATAAAGACTGCAGGCTGTTCGGTTTATGGCAGAATAGAATTTATCTGCTCTTCTCCTCATGGACTTCCTCGTTTCCACCATCTCCTAGTATAAGAATTGCTGCAGTGAGAGTCCCTGCAGCTCTTTCATTTTGCATGTTAATTAATCCATGCAGTCCACCAACATTCATGGTGCAGCTGCTGTACGCCGGGTCAGCTCTAGGCGCTGGCGGAGGGAGCAGTGAACACGGAACAGCAACTCAGTCATGAAGAGGCCCAGGACACATTCCTAGGAGCAGGCCACAGTTCCTTCAGTCAAGTCAGAAGGAAAGTCTCACTCTGCAGGTGAAGCTCACCTTGGCACCTCTGAGGCCTACTGCTTCTCTGTGACACTCGCTAGTTGCTCAAGTGTCAGGGCTGCTGGCTGCAGAGCCCAGCCAGAGTTTAATAACTGGTTGGTCATTACTGGTTCCCACCTGGGCTCTGGGAACTGAACCCAAGGAGCCCTGAGCCATGTTCCCAGCCCTTTTTAAAAGATTTTACTCTGGAGGCAGTGTCTCCCTGAATCGTGCAGGCTGGCCTCGCATTCCCGATCCTCCTGTCTCAGCCTCCGGAGTAGCTGGGATCATAGACATGTGGCACTGCACCTGGGTGTAACTGGATTTATTTTTACACAGCAAGTCACACTGATTTTCCATCTACATTCAAAGTACTAAGATTCCTTTCAAAATAATTTGTTACCAAAAAAAGGTGAGACAATTTGGAGAAAAATGTTAAGTGAATAGCACAGGTGGAACTCAGATGCGCTGTGCAGAGTGGGGCGAGGGAGTCACTGAAGTAAACAGTGAGGAGGTGAGGCACTGGGTGTTTACTCTGTGTGCTTGCTCAGCGTGGGCATGAAGTGGAGTTACCTCCATCTTCCCCTAGGCAGCTTCTCTGCTTTCTTTGTTATTGCCCGTGATTTGTTCATCTTTATGTATGCTTAGATTTTACCTATGCTTAGATTATGTATGCTGAGCTTCTGGTCATGAAAGCCTTTTGTCTGGTTTAATATATATATTTCTTGGTACCGGGGATCAAGCTTGGGTCCTTCTGCTTGCAAGGTAGGCGCTGGAACCACTGAGCTAAATCCCCGGCCCAAGTCTGGTTTAATATTTAATAAACTAGGGGAAAAAAAAGCAGACAAGAGTAGAATTTGATACCAGAGATAGGAGGAATGTGCTCTTCTGGAATTCGTGCAGAGCAACTACGCGAGAAACAGACACACGAGCCTGAACTGGGAAGACGAGCTCGCCAAACCTTGTTTTTTTTCCAATACTAGGGGAGACTGCTGTGTACACAGAAGCAAGGAAGAGGGTTCTGCACAGGGCAGGAGAAGGAGGATCCTGCACAGGGCAGTGTAAAGAGGGCTCCGGCCAGGGCAGGACGGCAAAAGCCCTTCACACAGGAGGAAGGGAGCTGGCTACATACACAGCAGGGAGACAGAGGACTCTGCACAAGGCAGGGAGGGACACCCCTCGTTTAACAACCAAGTCTGGCCTGTGACAGGCTGTTCAGTGAATCGGTCACTAAATGGGGAGTTGTACACACTATGCACACTGCAATATTCAGAACAAAGAAACTGTCAAAGGAAACTTCAACTTGATGACTTTGCTCTATTTGCATAAGTCTTACGTGCTGCACTGTAATGTATAACGGAACATAAAACCACAGTACTGTACTGTGCAGGACAATCAGCAAAAACTACAGGGCTGTGCTGCCAAAGAAGCCACTGTAGGGCTGCAGTGCCACTCATGGTCCCGTCGTAAGTCTGAACAGTTGTTAACAGGCAGGTCATTAAACGAGGGCTCTCTGCAAAGTCTTACTACTGCTGTGCAAATAGCGTTGACCTTGCCGACTCCCGAGAGAGTCCTGGGGGCTTCCAGGGGTCCCCAGGACCATACTTTGAGGGAACTGCGATACTAACACACTTGGCTTTTCCATATAGCCCAGGCAGGCTTCTTCCATTACATTTACAGGTATGGAAACTGAGGCACATGACAGCCAAATAACTCACCCAGGGCACTTAGCTGGAAAGTGGCCAAGACAGGGCACAGGTGCAGTCAGTCTGCATGAATGAGGAGCAGAGTTGTGCCTGTCACCAACTGGATGTGTTGTCCTGGGCAAATGCTCTCTTGTGTGTCGTCCTCCGGCTAACCCACTGTCCCTGCCCCAGGCTGGGCACTCTGGTCTCATGATGGGCCCTCATCTGCTCCATTGGCGTTTTCTCTTTCTGCTCACTCTCACGTCATTGGACCTGCACCCAGCAGGGCGGCTACCACATCTGCATGGCTTGCTGTACTGCTGGGGTCTGAAACAGCTGCTCAGAAATCTTTGGTGGGTTGAGTGCAGTGGCCCACACCGATAAGCCCAGCTACTCAGGAGGCTGAGGCAGGAGAACAGCAAGTTCAAGGCCAGCCCAGGCAACTTAGTGAAACCCTGCCTCAAAATAGAAAGGGTTAGGCATGCAGCTCAGTGGTGCAGGGCCCATCTAGCATGCAAGAGTTCCATCCCAAGTACCATGAAAAGGTGTTTGCGGGAGAAGGAAATGATGACTGGTGAAACAAGGTAGTCGCAGGGCTCTTTTCTGTGGCTCCAGGAGGGAAGGAGGACAAGGATGGGGGAAAGGGTTACAGTGATCTGTCCCCAGACTGCACTTACACCTGCTTGTGCAGGCCTGTTGCATTGTCATTCCAGGACAAATCACAGCTGTCTCCTCCCCGATTCCCCAAAGATGCTGCCTTCTGGGCCTGTCCCTGGGTGCCCGGTCGGTTCGGCAGCCCCAGACAGTCCTTGGTCTTTTTAGAACTTCGGAAGAGGCTGGAGGTGGAATGCGTGGGCTTGTTTTCCTCCCTTTCTCCGTTAGGTGATGTGAGTTACCAGCAGGCCTCCCACCCTACTTTTCTGACGGTATAACCTGCTATTTTGTGCCCTATGTGGAGATGGGACGAAGGTGCCACACATCAGCTGGTGCCTGACTGGACCTGGGCTGGATTCTGGAGGCCAGGGCCGGGCAGGTGGGGGCCGTGAGCCAAGCCAGGGCCTTGCAGCTTCCTCTGTTGCTCTCAGCGGGTCCTTTCCAGCAGTGACCTTCTAGGATTCTCAGAAGGCCGAGAAGGAGAAGTGTAACTAGGGGAAGACGGAGCAGCGCAGAGAGCTCAGCCAGGACGGCCAGGAAGGTCACCGCTGAGCGTGGCACAGGGCGCACCGGAGACCTTTAAGGAAAGGCCAAGGAGCCGCTCAGCTGATTCCTGGAACCCTGCCCTGTGGAAGAGCTTGTGGAGGCCACGGACTCACGCCTCACAGGGCTGAGACCGAGGTGAGAGGTGGCCTGGCTGCCAGCTCTCCTGGGCTCTGGCAGCTTCCAGGCTGGCTCCAGGTCTTCCTGGGTCCCAGCTCACTCTCGTGGGAGGGTGGCTGCCAGCTGTGCCCAGCGTCTGGGGCCCAGCTCTCTGCCTACCTGGTCTGGAGCTGGCCCCCAAGCCAGGGCTGTCGCCTCCCCAGGGCCATCCTTAAACACCTCTTTGCCAAGCCGGGAGCATGGACCCCAAGCTACCACCTCTGAAGGCATCATTTCAGTGGGGAGTGGGAAAAAAAATACAGGGAGGCTGGGGAACCCCAGCAGGGTCGGCTCTGGGGGCCCGGGGTGTTCCCGAGGCTGTAGATAAACAAAGGGGTCCCTTTTCCACCTCCCACCAAACATTAGTAGAGGTGAAACCTTGCTAAGATAAAAATCTGGGACTGCTTGTGTCACAGGGTCAGGCACACATTCACCCCTCCTCTCACCAGGGCTTTTCTCTCTGCCCCGGGCCTATGCTCAGGACCACCCGACTTTGTTCCGAGAGTCAGGAGTGAATCCACGAATCCACGGCGCCGTGATTCGGGAATTGCAGTTAGGGTTCTGCGCCATTAAGAGGAGGCCAGACTTGGAGTTACGGCAGCAGATGGGCAGGGAGCTGGATGCACCCGTGTTGCATCCTGCGTCTGTGCACAGCAACTCACCAACCTCCTTTTCTTTCCTCCCTCCCTCCCTTCCTTCCTTCCCACATTCTGCCCCCTCCTGCTCTTCCTCTTTCTCCACCTCCTCCTCTCCCTTGACCTTCTGTGGTCTCTAAATCCCTAGATAAGGTGGTTCATTCATCCATTCAACAAATACAACTGAACACCTTCTGTGACAGACCCTGGATTCTTCAGGACTGGGATGGGACCAACACATTCCCTGCTTCCTGGGACTCCCAGTCCAGAGTCATTAAATGAGTAACATGGAGCAGTGACCCGGGCTGCAACCCTGTAGGTCTCCTAGAGCTTGTGTGACCTACACTTTATAATACTAGCTGGGACACTTCTGAGAGTAAAGATGATTATTGCAGGTTGCGTTCCCCACAAAGCAGATCTTGCCAGAGCAATTAGCTTCGGGACATTGATCAGGAGGCTCTGGGAGTCCACACCCCTGCCAAGGAAGGGACGAAGCAAGGCTGGGGAGGAGGAGGAGTCGAAGCATGATACAGGCCAACCCCGCAGGGCCCTTGGGCTGAGGTGGCCCTATAGCATCACCTGGCGTGGGGTGGCTTTTGTACCATGGTGTGGGTCCATCCCAGAATCCTGGCTGGCTCTGAAGGAGCCGATACCTTCTCCAGAGGCTCACAGAGCAAGTGTCTCCCGGTTGCATTCCCAACAGTGGGTGTCTGAGTGGCACCTCACAGCTCCCAGCCCAGGGCACTGCTGGTCACCGTGACCAGACCATCATGCCAGACATGAAGTGCACAGCAGGATGTCAGGGACCTGCAGGGGAGTGCCCCAGCTGTTACCTGCACAGCGTGGGGGCACGGGACTCCTGCAGCAGGAGCAAGCTTGCTCACCCTATGACTTCGGACAGTGTCCACCTCACCTGCGTCACGCCATCCACTCCTCCTGCGTGATATCATTTAGTCTGCAGCGAGGTGGGTGTAATTCTTCTCACCGCCCCACATTCGAAGTATCAGCAGCCCTTCAGTGTGTTATGTCCAAAGCACAGCCCCAAGCCCTGAGCTTTCCTGTCTTTGAATCTCCACGCTGTGCAAACCAGCATCTACTCTGCTGTGTGCTGACACCATCTTGGTTTTGAGCTGAGGCAGCCGCCAGCAGGGAGCTGCTGAGAAGAGAGGCAACAGGTATGGTGGTGCTCACCTGCCATCCCAGAACTCCGGAAGGTTGAGGCAGAAGGACTGAGGAGCCCCGCTTGGACAACTTAGTGAGACCCTGTGTCAAGATAAAACAATAAACATGGCTGGAGATGCAGCTCTGTGAGTGTGTCCTGGGTTCAAACCTCAGCACCACCACCAAAAAAAAAAAGGCCCAAGTGAGTGCTTCTTAAATTGGAGAAATTCAGGGACGCCAAAAGTACGGTATTTAATGGAAAAATAGCGCATGAGCTGAGAGTTGAGGATAACAGAAAAATGAGCACATCAGCGGAAAGATTCAGAGTGAAATGGAAAGGCAGGAGAGTGGAGTAGGTAGACACAGCCTCTCGGCTGGAGTGCCTGGGTTTGTGTGGCCACTGGCCAGTTCTGGACCACTCTGCGCCTTAGTTTCCTTGTCTGTGGAGCAAGGGCGGGAGAATAGAGCCATTGGGCAGGGTTACCGGCAGTAACGAGTCCTGTGGGTGGCACATGAGGAGGGCGCCTGTGCTGCCTGTGACGCTCGGCGTGGCAGGGTGGCTGGCGACCTCGCTCCTCCTGCTCCTGTCTCCAGTTCTCCTCTTGGCCCTGAAGCCTTTATTTCTGGAGTGCCCAGCCTGGGCAGGCTCTGCGCCCGGGCTCAGGCCCAATGGTGGGCGGCGCTGGGTTGCTCTGCTGGGGGTGGGAGGAGCCGGCTCCATTTCTTCTTCACCGCTGAGGTCAAGGCGGACAGCCAGCTCCGTGTGTCCAGAGGCCTCCCGTCCTCCGTGGGAGTCTCGGTGCCGGGAAAGCACCACAGAGGGCCCGTGGGGAGGAGACCGAGGTTTTCCCAAGCCTGGGACGGGCTCAGGCTGCGTGGACTCTGTCCTGTCTCTCACCAGGGCCTGGGCTTGGCCGTGCCCTTGTGCTCCCGGCCTGGCCTACTCTTCCTGGATGTCAGCACCGCAGGATGAGGGAGAAGAGGACAGGAGAGAGGTGGCAGAGCTTGTGGCAGACAGGAGTCGGCTTTGAGGAGGGGGCAGAGGAAGGGAGTTAAGTGTCCGTGGCCCGGTCCTGTCCCGCCGCGCAGAGCAGACAGAGCGGGTGGGTTATGAAAGGTGCCACAGCCTTACACTGGTCCCGGCTGAGCTGGAATTGATTGGAGAGTCTGACCCCAAAGGGCAGGTGCGGGGGCATTGCGTGGACGGTTGAGGGTGTGGGCTAGCTCCCGGCATGAGTCCTGGCATCTCGGATTCCCCAGGCAGTGAGCCCTTGTGTCTTGGTTAGGGTCCCCAGGAGCTGGGCCAGGGGAAGGGACGGTGGCTGGGGTGCAGCGTGGGCCTGGCCAGACTCCGAGCTCTCAGCATGGAACAGGGGAAGCCCCGCGGGCCTTCAACCCCCTCCCCACCCATGGCTGGGATCCACTGCCCATCACTGCCCCCATGTCCCTTTCCGGCCGCACCTGACCGTGTCCACTTGGAGAAAACAGGAAGCTGGGCTCTGCCAGGAACGAGCAGCCGCCCTTCCTCAGCCCTGGCACGACAGGGACTGGGGAGGACTTGGGGCAGGGGATGCGGCCTGGGGCTCTGTGGGGTTTGGCGCAGTCAGCTGGCTGAGCTGGAGTGGCCTTGCTGAGCCACTGGGGTGAGAGGAGCCAGTGAGGCAGGGCAAGGGGCAGCTGCTGCCCACCCCCAGTGCTGTGTAGAGACAGCCCTGGGCAGGGTCTTGCTATGTAGCACAAGCTGCCCTCGAACTGATGACAGTCCTCGTGCCTCAGCCTCCTGAGTGCTGGAATTATAGGTGTGTGGCACCATGTCTGCTTATACCAACATTTTTATATAATATTGCGGCCAGGTGTGGTTGTGCACTACGAGTTCAAGCCTAGCCTGGACTACATAGTCAGTCAAAGGCCAACCTGGATTACTGAAGGAGAGCCTGTTTGAAAAAACAAAATAAGAAAAAAGAAAGAGAAATGAACCTTGGTATAAAGATGAATATAATCCAAGCTGGATTCATGACTGTATGTTCAGTTTTCTGATTTTAAAATAAAATTAAACATCCTCATGGGCCCCTGGAAGTACTGTGGTCCCCAGGCCTTGGGCCTCCTGGGCCTGTCCGGGAGCCCAGTGCTGTCAAGCCCCAGATGTTACAGGGGACTGCTGGCTCAGCCTAGAAACAGAGCTCCCTGGGCCTCAGTTTCCCCCGGGAGGGGGAATGCGACTGCCTCCCTCCTTCGGATGAGCCACGAGATCAGCTGTGAGAAGCCACTGGCTCGAGTGGTCTCCTGGCCCTCACTATGCAGCCTTGGGGGAGACCTGCGGTGGTGGCAGGGGCGAGGCACCCTGCATTGGGTTTGGAGGTGCCTCCTCTGCTCTCATCTGTCCTTCTCGGACCCAGCCTCAGGCAGGACCAAGGCCACTGTGAATCCGGTTCATAACCACTTGGCTCCACGAGTCCATCCACCCTCGCAGCAACCGAGGGACTCTGGTGTGTGACTGTTCACCTCCTTTGTCCAGGGAAGGTAAGGACCTGTCCCGGTCACAGCTGGAGCAGACAGAGCTGGGAGAAGCTGGCTTTGTCAGCTCTGGCCTCCTGGCTCTAACACCTAAAGGTTGTGAGCATGTGCAGGGTCTTGCCACAGGTTGGTGACGGCCTGGAGCAACCACGAGGGTGCAGGACCCATTGCCGGTGTGACCGCTTGCTTGTGCCTTCTCCCTCTCTGGGCCAGGCTGAGGTGCTTCCAGCTCCTGGGATGTGCCACCCGATGCTCCTGCATCCTTGCTCCTGCCCCTTGCTCTCTCCCTGCTGGCACCAGAGCTGGGCACCATGGGGTGAGGGAGACTTCAGGGAGTGGCCATGGTTTTGGTGTGGCGCTCTGGGCCATCACTGATTTTTAGCTGTTTATTGGGGAGTGTCTCTTCAGATGCACACATGTCGCAAGCAGTAATGGGGAGGAGGGGCAGGAGCCGTGCAGGGCCTGCAGCTTGGCAGAGGCATCAGCTGCCTGAGCCCTGGGTGCTGAAGCCAGAGGTTGCCGTCCATGGCTCCAGCGAGAACTTGGAGTGAGATAGTTTCTATCTGGAAGGGGAGGCTTGGGCTAGGGCTTGGATTTCTATGAGGTTTCTGGTGAAAATCTTCCAGCTCCGCTGGCCAGGTCAGGCTGTGCTGCTGTCTCCTTTCCTTTTTTCTTTGAAATCCGAGCGGGGCAGAATGCTATGCAGCCGGGGGCTTCGGGTGGGGTGCTGAGTCAGAGGCTGAGTCTGCCCCTGGGGGGGTGGCCCTTGGAACGCATCCTCCACAGCCCTGCCCTGGCCTAGGAGTTGGGCTGGTCCTTTCCTGGTCTCCTCACTTCCTGCCGCTAGGGCTCGGCAGGCAGTGTGGCCACTCCTGTTGGCCTCCTTTACAGAGACTTGCCTGATGGTACCTGTGAGCACAAGGCTGCTCCCACATTGCAGGGTCATGGGGTCTGAGCCTTATCCTGCCCTGCTCTTCACTTGGTGCCCAGCACCCAGCCTCCGAGATGCTCCCAGTAAACAGAGTCAGGAACTATTTACTGGAAGAGGGCTTTGTGGCCACACAGGCTCCGGTTCCTATTGCATCTCAGCAGGCCACTCAGGTTCACTATGTCAAGGTGGGGATAATAATCCCGCCTGGCTCGCTGGGGAAACAAGGACACCCCCATCGAGGGGATCTCGTTGGTGACGGGTGGGTGAGGGCCCAGGACCCCTGGCCAGGCAGACACAAGGGACAGGAGGCCTGAGGTCCTTGGGGTGGAGGGAAGGACTGGTCCATGGTGCTGCACAGGCCCAAGCCATGTCCGATGGGTCAGAGAAGGCACCAGAGGAGGTAAGTGAGGGCCGGGTCAGCTCAGCAAGAAGGGGATGAGGACACCATCATATGCCACATGAAGCCCCCAGCTGCAGCCAGGAAGCTGCTTTGGAGTGGAAGGCCAGCAGGGAGCGAGCAGGGCTTTGGTGTCTGGACTCAGTCCTAGTTGGGTGGCTCTGCTCACTGAAATCTCATTTCCCTGAGCTGCTACAGAGCATGGGTTAGGGGCACAGACTCCAAGCAGGACCCAAGTTCAACTAGCCATCATCCACTGGCACAGAACTTGTCCTGGTTTCCCGATCTGTCCAGTGGGGGTGGATATAGTAGCATTCTCAGAGGAATACAGCGAGGATGAAGGGAACAAGAAGGTCTGCTTGGCACTTGATACTGAGAATATGCTTTTCTGTTTTGCTGGCACTACATTATTCTGGTACTGTGCGTCACTGAACATCAGATACCGTCAGTGACAAGTTTCAGCTCACATGTAAAGATGTTAAAAGGCAGAAAATGTGCGTCTCTGCAACTGAGGAAATACAGTTGAATTATAAGACATCACATAGAAAATTTCACAGTAAGCTCTCAAGTAACAGAATGATGGAAAGAGCTCAAAGCCAATGGGTATTTTCTGTGTAGCAAGCACTGAGGAAAATGTTGTCTCATTTGACCCTTATCAAACCCTGGGAGGGAGCTTATAAAATTATCTTCATTTTTCAGATGAAGAAACAGAGCCCCCAAGAGATTAAGTGACTTGCCTGAGCTCACACACGTTTGTCTGCATAAGTGACAGGTGTTCATCATGACACCAAAGGTGTGCACCCCTTTTGGGCTTCATCCGATTGAGAATAGTTTCACCCCATGATTCCCGAACTTGGCTGATGTTGGACTCACCGGAGAGCTTTAAGAAATCCTGATGTTGATCCAGCATGGCCAATGTCTATCTAAAAGTGTACCTTGATTTAGTTTAATTGTCTTATGTGTTTGTATGTTTTTTTGGCTGTTAGCCTGGCCGTTAATGTGTATTTATGATAATTAACTTGTAAAAGACATATAAAGTAAATAAATCTGATGCTGGCCAAAAAAAAAAAGAAAGAAAAAGAAAAGGAAAGAGGGGAAGGGGAAAAAATAATTGAGACGCCCTATGTGCCTGTACCAATTCCCTGCAATGCATGTAGTCATTATGTACTGCAGACATAAGAAACTAATAAAAAAATTTTTAAAAGTGTGAAAAAGAAATCTTGATGATACCTTCACCCTGCCCTTAGATTCTGATGCAGTGAACCTAGAGTGTGGCCTGGGGACTTTTAATGTGATCCCAGGAGACTGGAACTGCACCCTAGGGTGAGAACCGTTTCCTGCTCCAGGGGTGACTTCAGGGGTCCCCTAAGTCTCACCAGCTTCTTCCCCCTGCCTGAAATTCATCTGACACAGCAGAAAGATTCTCACAGCACAGGAAAGAGACGTGATTTCAAGGGCCTGGGCTGTTGTGGGAGAGACCAGCAGGCTTTCCCAGCAGGAAGTGTGCAGGGCTCTCCTGCCTCCCCCCCCCGCCCCCCAGGGGCTGCTCCTGGGAGCGGGAGGGACAGGGAGAGAGGCGGTGGGTCTGGAGGTCACTGTGTATCACTGTGTCACCCGCTCACCCTGTGAGGCCAGTTTTCTGGGGGCTGGGAGCATAGTTCCTGAGAAACAGCCGCAGAGTTTCCTTGGGCCCTGGCTTGCCCCTCTGCCTGAATTTACTTGTTCTACACCATGGGGTTAATACGCAGCTTGAGGTCCAAAAGATGCCCCTGTACTTAGGAGCTTCTGAGGCCATGCAAATTTAGGAGGAGCCGACAAGCAGGGTCACTGCACAGAGGCGTCTTCTGTAGTCCTTGGAGGCTCATCTGCACAGTCCTGTCTGGGAGTTAGCTCATGGCCTTTCCTGAGCAGCTGCACATGGAGCCACTGTCATAACTTTCTTACACAACTTATTTAAAAGAACCCTGGGGCGGGGATTTAGCTCAGTGGTTTCGCCGCCTGCTGCGCAAGCGCAAAGACCTGAGCTTGAGGCCTGGTACCAAAAAATAGAAATAAAAATAAAAATAAATAAATAAAAGAACTCTGTTCTTTTTCCTGTGGTTACCAATCAATTGATGAGATTTTATAGTTCTCAGAACAAAGATGAGATGGAAATTCTAAGGAAAAGACAGGAGCCCTATAAATACTTTTTTTTTTTTGGTACCAGGGCTTGAACTCGGGTCCTTGGGCTTGCGCAGCAGGTGGCGAAACCACTGAGCTAAATCCCCCGCCCTGTAAATCCTTTTAATGAGACCCAGGAGTGTGGGGGTGGTGGTGGTGGAGGTGTCCTGAAACCAGCCTGGAGGAAGCTGTCCTTGGTGATGATTCTTGCTTTCAGAATTTTCCCATCATGGCCGAGCGCCTCCTAGCTGCAGAGTCTAATCAGGCCATGATGACTGCACAAACGCCAAACATCTAGGACCAGCCCAACTAGGCTCCAGATCAACTCTTTTGATTGTTGGAACTTGCACAGTTGAGGTCAAGCTCAGTTGGACACAGAGAGTAGGGGACTTTGAGAAAGGACAAACTCTTGGACCCCCTGCCCCAATTCCAATTTGTGGGCCCATCCAAATCAAAGTGGCACCAGAAGACAGGACAGAGACCCTGAATCCACCCGCACCACAGAACCTGCATCAGCAGTGCAGCCCTGGGTTCAGTGCTCAAGGAGGGATGGGACAGAGGGGAACTGGGCATTGTGCCTGCTCTCTCAGAGGAGTGGGCTGGTCCTGTGTTCCCCACTCAGTGCCACAGACTAGGGTTCAGGGGCAGGAAGAACCTGTGCCTGCTCTGCAGGGGCTCACAGGCCAGGGGACCCAGAAGCAGGCCTGGCCTGGCCACCCCCCTGTCCATGCAGGTGGACCCTGGTGCTCAGGCCCACATGGTGCTCGCTAAGTGTCCCTTGCTGCTGTTCTCTACCTGCATGCATGTGCAATCATGCAGACACGTATGCACATCATGACAACTCAGCCTCCACATAACAATTTATCTTGACTGTTGAGAAACTTAGCCCTTGGGGTGGATGCCTCAGTCATTAACCAGCAGAGGCCTCGGCAGACCTCCGACGTGTGCCCAGATGCAGCCAGGGGAATTTGGAAAGGACCCTGTGGGGCTAGAGGGAAGAGTAGTGGCTTCAAGACGAGGTGTGCACTGTGGAAGAACATCAGTCCTGTTTTACTTATTTATGGATTAAATAGAACTATGCCTCCCCTGCTCCCAGTCCACCACAGACTCGAGCCTGGCAAAGCCCCTGTGGCTCCATGGCACAAAGCCCTGCTCTTCCAGTCCATTCTCTCTGGCTCTCTGCTGGGTCAGTGTGAGCCAGGCTGTCGATGTTTCTATATTTTAAAATTTAATTTAATTTTTTTTGGTACCAGGGATCAAACTCAGGACCTTGTGCTTGTGAGGCAGGCGGCAGCACCACTGAGCTACATCCCCGGCCTTGATGTTTCTAAAGGGGTGGGGAGGGTGCTCATCTCAGGGGTGCTTATTACGCTCTGAGTTCGGCTCCAGAGCCCAGGACTCAGGAATCCACTTTGAAGAGAACCAGGTGATGGTGAGGATGTCCAGGTGAGGACACCAGATAGAACTCCTGGGACTTTAGGTTTTTCTGAGAGTGCTGTGACAGCCAAGAGATAAGTTTGAAGTCAGCCCTGGTGGTACAGGCCTATAATCCAGCACTCTGGGAGGCTAAGGCATGAGGATCACAAGTTCAAGCCCAGACTGGCAACTTAGGAAAACCCTGTCTCAAAATAAAAAGTAAAAATAAATAGGACTGGAGATGTAGCTCAGAGGGAAGGCCCTGGGTTCAATACCCAGTGGGGGGGGGGGGAGGGAAATTTTGACCAAAAGATTAGTCAATTTCCCCCTAAAAAAACCCTAGACACTTCCCATCTCATTCTATGAGGCCAGTATTGTTCAGATACCAAAACCAGGCAAAGATAGCTCAAGAAAAGAAAACTAACCAAGATATATTATGAATACAAATACAAAATCCTCGACAAAATGCAAGCAACCAAATCCAGAAACACATAAGGATTATATTCCATAGCCAAGTAAAATTTATCCCAGAAATAAAAGACTTTTGACATCCAAAAATCAGTTACTATTATACATCATATGAATAGCATAAAAGATAAATACCATATGATCAATTCAATACATAATGGAAAAGCATCTGACAAGATCCAATACCCTTCATGATAAAAACACTCAACAGAGCAAGAATAATAAAGAACTTCCTAATTTATTATTTTATTTTATTTTTAAATTTTTGGTACCAGGGATCAAACTCAGGACCTTGCAGTTGCAAGGCAGGCACAGAACCACTGAGCTAAATCCCTGGCCCAAGAACTTCTTTATTTGATAAAGGGCATCTTAAAAAAAGAAACCACTGCTAACATACATGATGGTGAAAAACTGAATACTTTCCTCCTAATTTCTGGAATAAAACAAGGATTCCACTCTTGCCACTTCCATGTATCATGGTACCAGAGGTTCTAGTCAGGGTTTTTGAGGAAGAAAATGGAATACAAGGCACTTAGATTGGTAAGGAAGAAGTAAAACTATCTATAAACTCAGGCGGCATGGTCTTTTATATAGAAAATATGATGGAATCCATTTAAAAACTATTGTAACTAATAAGCAAGTTCAGCAAGGTTAAGGATAAAAAAATCAGTTCTACTTTTATATACTTCCCACAAATAATCTAAAAAAATTAAGAAAATGATTCCCCCCCCCCTTTTTTTTTAATGAGACAGGGTCTCACTATGTAGTTCAGGTTGGTCTTCAACTCATTATATAGCCCAAACTCAGCATTCCTCCTGCTTCAGCCTCCTGACTGCTGGAATTACAAGTGTGTACCACCACACTCAGCCCCATTGATAATAGCATCAAAATAATAAAATATTGCCAGGGATTTAGCTCAGTGGTTTTTCCACCTGCTGCACAAGCACAAGGACCCAAGTTCGATCCCTGGTACCAAAAAAAAAAAATTTAGGAGGAGACTTCCAGGAAGTCAGTGGAATGGTGAACAGCAGAGAATCAGCCTCTCTGAGATTTAGAGTTCATACCCTGAAATATAGCAATGTGAGGAAGGAGGAGTTAAGTGGGCCCCCAGAACCCAGCAAGGATCTGAAGTGAGAATTGAAGCACATGGGGAGAATGAAGAGAGAGACCTCAATGCAGAAGAAAGAGGTAATAAGCAGTGCTTTCTTCCTGAGCCCTGACTTGCTGCATGGGAGAGGCAGCTCAACCCTGTAGACATACGATGACTACCGGTGACCCCAGAGATCTCCACAGAGAATGTACCAGTGGAATGGAGCAGTGAACACAGCAGACTGCAGTGGCTAGTGAGTTATGAGGATTCAGATGTCCCCCAGGAGAGGGTGATTGGCCAGTGGCCATCTTGGAGAGGGGCCAACTGAGCTCAGAACTCAGAGCAGCTGCAGGCTGGCTCCATAAAGTGGCTCCCATTGTCAAGGTGAGACACAACCAAGTTCAAGTTGGCAGGAGGTTAAGGAGCCACAAAGTTCAAGCTGGCAGGGATCCAAGTTCAAGCCTGTAGGAGGCACACAGAGCATTGCAGGCTGAACAAAATGAGTTCTCGCCTCACAGCCAGAAATCAGCCTGAACTTCAGTAGAGCTAAAGGTGCCGGATTGCTGGAAATATCCACAACCCTGCCATAGAGCTACAGCTGGCTTGCTGGGATTAATCAACATGGATCTGGCCTCTGTCTGCCCACTCTGTCTACCAGTGACAGCAGAGACACACCCTGAAGTGGATACTTTTTTCTTCTTTTCTTTTCTGTTTTTCTTGATTGTTTCTTCTTGTTTTATATTAGTGTGAACATTATTTCTAGTTTTTTCCTGTCCTTGCTTTTATTTCTTTCTTCTCTCTTTTCCTCCCATCTTCTTTACCAGTTTCCCAAAGCTCACACAATCTTCCTTTGTCCTTTAGCCTTTCTTCTAATCTCTTCCTCTTCTTCTATTTCTCTATTTGTTTCCCTCTCATCCCTTTTAAATTTTCTCCCCTGAGGGTCTCCCCTGAGGGTAAAATCACCATATCGAGGGCATATTTACTGTATACAATTTCCTGGTTTGTTTTAGATTTTGTTATATAACCACAAATATAGTTCATAGGGTTAAAGCTGGCAAATTGATGGTTACTACACTTTGTCATATTCTAGGCTGTGTTCGATGCTATTGTTATTTCTGATTGTGCTACTTTAGCCAAGGTGGCATAATTGTTCTAATCAGTTGTTCTTCCTAGTATGCCAAGACAGAGATTACCTAAGGGTCATAAACAATACTATAGGCTAGTACCAAAGAACCAGAGGCCAGACCAAATAGACAGCAACTTCTCATCCCCAATAAGTTGAAGAGGTAGGATGTTGCAACAGACTCAAAACCTAAAAGCCAGATACACCTGGAAGATATCTCTGAGAAGTAGTTATTTGCTAAGGGTTCCAAACATTAGCACTACAGCTACCTGCCATGAGCAATTTATAAGCATTAACCCAGGAATTAAACTAAAAAACAGAAAGAAAAGACAATGAGAATACACTTAAGCAAGATGCAACTCAAGACTTCCAGTGCACCAAAAGCAAATCCAGGGGGCAATGAGATGGAACAATTTGAAAGCCAACCCCCTGGACTCTCTAATGTGGTTATAGCAGAAGTAACAAAGCAGAGGAATGAGGCTCTAGAAAAAAATCAAATCAGAAATAATCTCTCAAATAACTACAGAGATGGTGACCATAATGTAAGACATGGTTAGTGACTCTAGAGCAGATACAGATTAAAAAAAAAAAAAAAAAAGAGGCACTTAGGAAAATGATGAAAACTGGAATGCTCAACATAGGAAAGAAATGGAATCCATTAATCAGATTCAAACAGATATCCAGATATTAAAAATCTCATTGAAAGTATACACAGCAGAATGAACCAATGTGAGGCCAGAATATCAGATATAGAAGATAGGATTGTGGTTAGTGATCATGAAAAGAAAGATTTCTTAAAAATAGCAAGAGACTATGATAAATCACTCCAACATCTGCTAGATGATGCGAAGAAGAATAACATAAGATTGATAAGAGTCAATAAAAAAGCAGGAGATAGAGCAAATGATATTAAAAAAACCTGTTCACAGAAGTAATGGCAGAAAACTTCCTAAGCATGGAAAAAGATTTGACATACAGATAAGTGAGGCACATAGAACTCCAATTAACCATGATAAAAAAATCTGGACAGGTATGGTGGCCCAGGCTTATAATCCCAACACCTGGGAAGCTGAGGCAGGAGAATTGCCACAAGTTTGAGGCCAGCCTGAGATACATAATGAGTTCAAGCCTAGCCTGGGCTACATAGCAAGACCCTGTCTCAAAAATAAACAAACAAAAAATCACACTAAGGCATATAATAATCAAGCTTCCTGAAATTCAACACAAGAACAGAATATTAAAAGGTGTTAGAGAAAAGAAACAAATCACCTATAAAGGAAAGTCCATCAGAATCACAGGAGACTTCTCAACACAAATGCTCAAGTCAAGGACAGCTTAGAGTGAAGTATTTCAAGCACTAAAAGAAAACAACCTTCAACCCATATTGATGTACTCTGCAGAGCTATCTTTCAGAATTGATGGAGAAATAAGATACTTCCATGACAAACAACACCTGAAGAAATTCATGACCACAAAACCAGCACTCCAAAAGGTTCTGAAGGACATTCTAGAAACAGATAATGAGGACTACAATTCCATGAACCCCACCAAAATGAATCCACTGGCAAGGCAAGTAAGTAAACAGAGGGGAAAAATGAAGGGAACCAACAACAGGAAAATAATGATGAGGACAAGTCAATACATATTAGTTATAACCATCAATGTAAATGGTCTCAATTCACCAATTAGAAGAAACAGGCTTGCAGAACAGATCAAGAAGCAAGATCCAACAATATGCTGCACACAAGAAACACATTTAATTCAAAAAGAAATTCATAGACTGAAAGTCAAAGGATGGAAAATGATACTCCATGCGACAGGAAACAGGAGAAAAGCAGAACTACCTATTCTATTTGCAGACAAAGACAAAGTGGCTTTCAAGCCAAGACTGGTTAAGAGAGACAAAGAAGGTCAAACAAACAAAAAAATACCAATGTGACACTAGCTACAAAAACACATTTAATCCAAAAAGAAATTCATGGATGAAAAACAATATTCCTTGCACTAGAAGCCCCAAATCAAGTTGGAATAGCTACCCTACTTTCAGACAAAGTGAACTTTCAGCCAAAGCTATTCAAAAGAGAAAAAGAAGGACACTACATATTGGTTAAGGGAACAATTCAATAGGAAGAGATAACAATTATAAATATACACACACTGAACACCAGTACACTCAACTTCATAAAACAAATACTACTGAACATAAAAGATCAGATAAATGTCAACACATTTATAGTGGGGGAGCACAATACCCCACTATTTCAAATTGACTGATCAATTAGACAAAAAAAATCTATAAAGAAATATCAGTGTTAAGCCAGGCGTGATGGCACATGTTTGTAATCCCAGAACTTAGGAGGCTGAGGCAGGAAGATCGCCGTGAGTTTGAGGCCAGCCTGAACTACATAGCCAGAGTCTGTCTTAAAAAAAATTATTAAAGTTGAATCATACCTTCAGACAAATGAACTTAATAAATAACTATACATTGTTCTACTCAAGAACAACAAAATACACATTCTTCTCGGCAGCACATGGAATTTTCTCTGAAATAGACTACATATCAGCCCATCAAGTATGCTTAAATAAATTCAAAAGAAATGAAATTATCCCATGCATATTATCAGATCATAGTGCCAAGAAACTAGAAATAAATGGTAAAAGCAACCACAAATATTATGCAAATACATTAGGTGGAGAAAAATTTAAAGCTTTTCCTCTAAAGTGAAGAACCAGACAAGGATGTCCACTATCACCACTCCTTTTCAATATTATACTTGAAACTTTAACCAAAGCAATCAGGCAAGTGAAAGAAAAGAAATACATATAAGAAAGGAAGAAGTCTAACTATCCTTATCCACAGATGACATGACCCTCTACATAGAACCAAATATGCCACCAAAAGACTCCCAGAACTAGTAAACAAATTCAGCAAGGAAGCAGGATACAAACAACACACAAAAATAAATAGTGGAGGGGCCGGGGGTCTAGCTCAGCGATTCCACCGCCTGTCTCGCAAGAGCAAGGCCCTTGAGAAAATAGCTAAGTAGGACTTCTTCAAAATTAAAAATTTTGAGCTAGACAAGGTGGCTCATGCATGTAATACCCTCTGTGTGGGAAGCTGAGGCAGGAGGATCACAAATCCAGCCCAGCCTGGGTAAGTTTACTGAGACCCTGTCTCAAAATAAAAAATGAAAATGGTCTGAGGCTATACCTCAGTGGTAGGCCATGCCTGAGTTCAATCCCTGTACTGCATAAATAAGTAAAAGCTTTTGTGTTTCAAAGAATACCATCCAGAAAGTGAAAGGCAACCCACAGAATGGGAGAAAACATTTGCAAATTGCAAATCTGTGTCCATGGGGCCCGTTGTCTAGAAAATGTAGAGAACTATTTCAGCTCAGTGAAAAGGCAAACGATCCAGTGTAACAATGATAAAGGCTCTGAATAGACATTTCCCAGAGGAGGTACAAATGGCCTACAGGCAGAGGAGATGTTCACAGCGTTAGCTCTCAGGGAGGAGCCAGGGAAACTGCCAAGTGCCGCTCTACACCTCCCCACGGAGACCACAAAAACCCCACACGGACATTGGCAGCACGGGAGGACTGTGGAGACGGAGACTGAGGATGAGGCGCGAAACGGAGCACTGCTTGGGGAGCACCTAGTGATTGCTCTCAAGTGTTACACACAGAGCGACCACAAAGCCCAGCAAATCCATCCGTGGGTGCACAGTCCTGGAGGAGAATTAAAGACACACTTACGCATGAGCACTGCACATGGGTGCTCATAGCAGTGTCATTCCTACGGCCAAACCAGGGGGATCAACCCAGACGTGCATCAGTGGATGGGCGAATGCCAACCAAAAGCAGCGTTATCTGTTCAAAGGAACATTATTCAGCAATAAAAGGAATAAATGCAGATACACTGCAACCTGGACACACCATGCAATCATCGTGCTCAGTGAAAGAAGCCAGGCCAAGAAAGACAAATATTGTGTAATGCCACTTACATGAAGTCTTGAGCAGCTAATGCCATAAAGAGGGGAGGAGATTAGAGGTTGCTTAGGGGTGGGGCAGGGGTGGAAGGATAGGACGGCTGCTCCAGGGAGTGGGGTTTCTTTCTGAGGAGTTACGGCTGACCTAGCACTGACCACTGTGCAGGCTGCACAGCGTATCTGCTGCAAACCACTGAACTGAACACTGAAGGACTGAGCCGCGTGTATGTGAATTACAGCTCGAGGACGCTGTTAACAGGAGAAGAGCAAGGAAGTCTAGCGGTCTAGGACTGTTGGTAAGTTGGTGAGCCTGCAACAAACAGGACTAAACCGAACATGAATCTTCACCCTCAAGCTCTCGTGCTTTTCCTGCCCGGCCCACCCCACGCTCCTCGCCCAGGCCAGGCACTGGCTGCTTGCCACAGGTGGAGGCTCAGGTGGGCTCCTCTGGCCTCAAGGTCTCTTCACAGTTGCCTGCAGCCTCGTAGGGCAGAGAAAGCCCATCACTTAGCATTCATTCTGTGGATAGCAGAGAAATTCAGAATGATTATGGCTTAAACGAGACAGAAGTCATCTCTCTTGCAAAACAGAGAACGCTAAAGATAGGGAGCTTGGGGCTGGGGCTGCAGTTCCCAGGGCTGTGGGGACCCAGGCTGGCTAGGTCCCTCCGTGGCGTCCTGCCCGTGGGTCCAGCCAGGGGCCACTGCGCAGAGCGACACAGCTGCTGAAGGGCTTGAAGAAGGGGCAGTGCGGCGGAGGGAGCTGGCTGCACGCATGGTCCAGAGAGGGATTCTGAAGGGTGGAGAGAGTGGAGGCGAGTGAATCGGTCCAAGTCGGAGAGGAAAACCTGAGCGGGCCGGGCTGGGAGGCGGCACCAAGGAGTCCAGCCTGCTGGCCCTGCAGAGAGCAGAGGGCGTTTACGGCACGTGCCACCCACGTCTGTCCTTCCTTCTGTCCACCTTTGTATTTTTGAACCATTTCAAAGAAAGCTGCTTATATCAGTGCATTTTACCCCCTAAACACTTTAGGATATGTATGAGTAACTGGAGTTCCATGTCTATTTATCTTTTGTGTTGGTTTTGGGGAATCAAACTCAGGACCTCATGCATGGTAGGCAAGTGCTCTTCCCCGAGCCCTGGCCCAGGCCCATCTATTTATCTTTCTTAAGGTAGAATTTATATGCAGGAAATGCATAGATGTTATTTATAGATTAGGCAAGTTTTGGCAAGGTCTGTACCTATGTAGCTCAAATCACTGTCAAGACATAGAACATTAGCATCTCCCTAGAAAGTTCGCTCACGAAACTTCCAAGTTACCCTATTTTTTGTGTGTTTTGCTTTGTTGTTCAAGACAGGGTCTTGCTTTGTAGTTCAGGTTGGCCTTGAACTCACTGTGTGGCCCAGATTGGCCTTGAACTCATGGAGATCCTCCTGCCTCTGCTTCGCAGGTGCTGGGATGACAGGTGTGCTCTGCCAAGCTTGGGCTAGTCTGATTTCTTCCCCCGTGGGTTAGTTTTACCTGCTTCAGGACTTCATGCGAATGGAATCGTGTTGTGTTTTGTGTCTGACTTCTTCCACTCAACATAATGGGAGATTTGTTCTTGTTGTTGTGTGTATTGGTAGCTACTCCAACTTAATTGCTGAGTAATATTCCATTGTACGACTCGTTTAGAAGAGCTATTCATTCTTCTGTAGACAGTCACTGGGACTTTTTCTAATTTCTAGTGATAGTGAATAAAGCAACTATGAGCTTTCTTTTAATGAGTCTTTTTGTGAACCTATGCTTTCCCTTCCCTTAGGTAAATCCCTAGAAGTGGACTTGCTGGGATGGGTTTAGTTTCATAAGAAACCAACAGATCTTTACCCAGTGGCTGTACCATTTTACATTCTTACCAACAGTGTGTGAAATTTCCAATTGCTCCACATCCTTGCCAGCATTTGGTGTGATCAGTTTTTAATTTTAACTATTCTGGTGGGTGTAGTTTATGTCTCACGGCAATTTACTTTATATTTCCCTGAGGAGTAATGACGCTGAGGACTTTTTCATAGGATTCTTGGCCATCTGTCTAAGTTCCTATTCAAATATTTTTCCTGTTTTAAGAATTGAGTTTTTTATCTTTTTATTATTGACTCGTAGTGGTTCTTCATATATTCTGAATACTAGTCCTTTATAAGATATGTTTTTGCAAACTTTTTCTTTCAGACTAAAGCCTGTCTACGGTTTTTGTTTTTTTTTTTGGTGCCGGAGATCGAACTTGGGACCTTGCACTTGTGAGGCAGGTGGCGGAACCACTGAGCTAAATCCCCAGCCCTAAAATAAATTTTTATGATACCACGAGTGGTGCCTCATGCTTATACACCCAACATCTGGGAAGGCTGAGACAGAGGACTGCAAGTTTGGGCCCAGCCTGGGAAAATTAATGACTTAGCAAAACGCTCTCTCAAAATAAAAAATAAAATAACAAATTTTAAAGGGATGTAGCTCAGTGTGAGGGCCCTGGGTTCCAGCTCCAGTAATACGCGCGCGCGCGCGCACACACACACATACACACACACACACACACATGGAGCAAGGAATTCTGGGACTGTAGGTAAGTAACAGAATGCCCCTGAGTTTAATTCTCCGTATGGCATAGCTAGCTAGCTGCATAGATAGATAGATGTGGATAGATAGATAAATGAGTAAATTTTAAAAAAGAAATCAGGTTGAATCTAGAGACTATCTTAGAGAAGGATGGAGCTGTTTTCTCAATAACATTAATGAACAAACCTCTCCATTGACTTAGGTCTTCTTCCCTTCTCTCTCTCCCTCTCTCTCTCCCTCTCTCTGTCTCTCTCTGTCTCTCCCTCCCCCCTCCCTCTCTCTCCCTCTCCCTCTGTCTCTCCCCCCCCCCTCGTTCTCTCTCTGTTCTTCACTACTGGGAATTACCCAGGGGCCCTTGCACTGAGCAACATCCCTGGCTCCCACTCCTTTTTTCAAGATGGGGTCTTGCAAAGTCCCTAAGCTGAACTTGCAACCCTCCTGCCTCAGCCTCCCACAGTGCTGAGATCACAGTCATGCACCATCACTGGGCCTGTTTAGTCTTCTTGAATGTCTCTCAGCAGCACTTTGCAGTCTTCAATGCAGAGGTCTCGCACAAGTTTCGTGGAATTTACTCCTGAGCATTTCACAGCTTTCTAAGAAGTGCTACTGTAAAGGAAATCTTTTAGATCTCACCTTCCATTGTTGGCAGCACAGCTGAGTAACAGAAGGGACCATCCACAGGCTGTCCCAGGCGTGAGGGCAGGGGTGGGCAGTGCCAACTGCAGACAGTCTAGGAGGTCTGGACTGGGAGAGGCATGAGTGGGTGCTCCCAGGGCCGCCTTCCCTGGGTGTCCTCCACACTGCTCTGGTCCCCGGAACCCTGGGGTGGAGGCTGCTGCTCTGGCAGCCTGGGATGGGCACAGCCTCTGTGCCAGGGATGCGTCCTGGCCTCTCCAGGGGGAGGTGGGGCCGGGAATGCTCAGCTCCTCCCGTGCCACAGCCCTGGGCCTCAGTGTCACCTCACCCAGTTACCGGCCAGCCAGCCCACCCTCAGTGGGGCTGAGTCTGCAGCTCAGCTCTAAGGACAGGGTCCTGGGAAGCTAGGCCAGTGCGGCCACCATCCCAGGTCCCCTCCCTTTTGCTGGAGCAGCATGGGTGGAGAGAGAGCAGAAGGCAGGAAGCTGCCTCCCGGCCAGGCAGGAGGGCGACTAGTGGTGCCCACGGGGCTTGCTCCCCTCTGCCTCTGGAGGAAGCGTGCTGACCGCGCCAGAGGCCCTCAGCATGCTGTGTGACTTGCCCCTGCTCACCTGGTGCCCACGTGGGTGCTGTCCACTCCCAGGGCCATCAGTGAACTGGGCTTCTCACCATCCTCTCCGGCTCCTGAGTAGCCAGAGGGCAGACGCCCCCGGAAGGCATGGCCAAGTCCCCAAACTTTGGCCCGGGAGGGACACAGGATGAGGACCTGCCTCGGGGCCAGGAGGCCTGGAAGGTGCCAGCCTGGAAACCGCTTCTGAGGACAGTGTGACGCCGGGCACGGGGCTTGGGTTGCTGCCTCCACCTCTGGCTCTGCTGGGCTCTCCCGCCACTGTGACCTCACACTGTACAATGAGAGGGCTCAGCGTCTCCCCAGCCACTCAGCCACCCCAGGTGTCTGTCCCAGAGCTGCCCCTAAGCCTGACCTCTGAGGGGCCTTGCAGGGAACCCAGCAGCCAGGTGGACTTTTCCAGCTCTGGATGAATGTGAACAGGGCCATGCCTGGGGCCGAGTCATCGCTTGCTCACCGACCTTCGGGATCCTCCACCTGAGGGCCAGAATGCTCTCCGGTGCTCGAGCCCTGTTAGGGTGAGACGCTCACATGCAGGGCTGGGTGACAGGGTGCTTCAGAGGGGCGCGGAGACTGGGCTAACCCTCCCAAGGAAGCTGCATGCCTGGTGCAACTGAAGAGGGGCCGTTTATCAAATTCTTGCCATGGGCCAGACGTCATGAAGCAGGCTCTGTAACCATGAATCGGTTTCTCTGCCCTGCAGCAAAGTAGGTAGAGCCCCTTCCTCACCCTCAGACTGCGGCATAGGACAGCACGATGCGGGACACCTCAGCCACACTCCCAGGTCACACAGAATGCACAGCGCAGCTCAGGCTCCATGCCGGTGTCCAGGCCCGAGCTCTGTGGCTTCCCCTGTCCTCTGTCTGCTCTTCCCCAGGACAGCGGCAGCCACCTGGACCTCCGTGGCCCTGACCACTGGGCTGTGATGGAGGTGACGCGTGTCACTCTAGGCCACAGCCTGTGAGTGCTGGTGTCTAGCCCTCTGTTCTCTCCTTTCTTCTGGTGGTGGCCACAGAGGCCGTGGCTTGAAATGGGGAGGCCCCGGGGCTTGGATGGCCGGGCCATCACACCAGGCACAGCGTGGTGCCTCACAGACTTCTGTTCACAAACTGCACAGCGCTTCCCAGGGAAGGTGGCACAGGACTGTCCACAACACAGCTGCAAGGCCAGGCCGAGCATAGCGAGGGTCGGCCCCAGCCCTGGCCTCCTGGTCCTGCTTTCCTCCACCTGCACTGAGCTTGCCCCGTGGCTGTCCCTGTCTCCACCCCAGTGGCCATGTCCAGATGGCAGCTGCGGGGCTCTGAATCTCCGGGCTTCATTCTGTCTTCATGCGTATGCCAGGAAAACAGGGCTCCTGCAGTATGGGTGGCCTCCCATTGTGCGTGGCAGACAGGAGCCCTGCCCAGCACCAGGCAGGCAGGGAGAGGGTGGAGCGCCGGGAGGGTGCCAGGGACCGTGAGCTTTCCTCATGAGGATCATTCTGCAAACGCTCATGGAGCTAGGCAAGAGGGCACGGCACCGCCTTCCGGAAGCTTCCGTCCTGTAGCCACGGGAAGCTCATGGAGCAGGGGGAGGTGAGCAGAGGTTTTTCACTTGCAGGCAGTGAAAGCCCAGGGTTGGAGTAAGACTTAGCCAGAAAAGACTGTTTGTCAGACTTCTGAGGGTCGTTCAGAGCCCAGGGTTATTCTCCATGTACGTGAATGAGGGTCCCAGGGTCGAGAGCCTCCCTTTACACTTTCTGATTGCAACATTCTAAATAAGTTTATTGAAGATGAGACCTTTCTTTTTTCTTTCTCCTTCCTCTGTCCCTTGCTCCTTGTCTTCCTCCCTCCCCTCTCCCCCTCCCTCCCCTCTCCCCCTCCCTCCTTCCCTCCCTCCTTCCTTCCTTCCTTCTTTCCTTCTTTCCTTCCTGTTGGTCTCCTAAATTAGTGGTGCCCTAAGCCCATGCTTTAGCTGGACTCCATAGTATCTACTTTGCTCGGCTGGGCAGATGGCCATGATGGAGACCAGGACAGTGAGCAGAGGCCGAGGGCAGCATTGTCCCTGCCCCAGGCCTGGCCTTGACAGCTCCTGCCTTGCCGGACCAGGGGACCCAGAGCAAGCTAGTCATCACATCATCTATGCTGGAGCCCCCAGATTTGGGAAGGGAGGCTCTGGGTCATTCCAGGAAGCCCCGGAAAGTCAGACTGGGCCAATATTTCCGAGGTAGATCCCACTAAGCCTCGCCTTTCCCATTCCTGATCAGGCTTATTGGGGACCAAGGGCTTCTGGGGAGGCAGCCTTTGAACAGGATGTCTGTGGAGCTCGGGTGGCTGCAACAGGCCTGGCACAGGGGTGGAGCTGAGAGGGGAGCGGGGGTGAAGGCTCAAGCCAGGGGTCAGCATGACAACGTGAGGATGCAGCCCAGCACACGTATTTCCTTACCTGTGTTCGGGGCACATACTGTTACACTGATCTGCGATGTCACTGTAAAATATACATAAAGCGAAAATTTCAAGACAGCAAGTGTAAACAAATTAAACAAATTAAGACCCATCCATAAATAGACCACTACGGAGCTATAAAAAGAACAAGCTTTTATAACTCAATAATAAGGAAACAACTAGGTTTACAAAAGGACCAAAGATTTGAACAGATGTTTTATTAAAGGACATATGTGAATGGCCAAACATCATTTATTATCAGGGAACTGCAAACTAAAACCACAGCAAAACACCGCTGTGAGCCACTTGGGTGTGTAATTCCATTTACATGAAACTTCACAAAAAGGCAAAGCTCAGTGGTTGGCAGGGGCCGAGCCAGGAGTGAGGCTCTCTGCAGAGCCCGAGGAACTTTGTGAGACAGTGGAATTATTCTAAACCTGGATTGGGGTGATCATCGCAAAACTCTATAAATTTGCTCAAATCCATTGAACAGGACACTCACAGTGGATGAGTTAGAAAATGAAGCTGTTTTTGTTGTTGTTGTTTTGTTTTGTTTTTTGGGGCAGGGTCTTGCTATGTAGTTCAGGCTGGCCTCAAACTCACAGTGATCCTCCTGCCTCAGCCTCTCAAGTGCTAGGATTACAGGTGTTCGCCACTACACCTGGCATTAAAGCTGCTTTTGAAAACACAGAATGAGGAAGCTTGCTAGGCATAGTTGGAAAGGTCTCCATGACACCTGTGAGGTGGAAATTCAGAGCGAGGTGTGCGTCTGTTTGCATTATAAAGAGGTGTGTGTGTGGCCAACTAAGAATTATATTTTGTGGTGTGATTTTCTGGATCATGGACAGGTTTTTCCAGAAGGAGACACAAAACTGTGATGCTGGGTATGTGTTCAGGGCAAAGGAATCCAATGGCCCGCAGGAGAGGAGTGGAGTCATTTTTTATCTTTACATGTTTTCTTTTTTATCTGGTAAATTTTGCCACCTGAGCCTTCTGTTGTTCAGCCAGAGTCTCAGTATATTGCCTGGGCTGGCCTGGATCCCCTCTGCCTCAGCCCCCCCTTGTAGCTGGGACTAGAGACGCATACCCCTTGGGCCAGTCCCCTCTGGCCACCTTAGTGGAGTGCAGGTGTCTGTGCTCCCCAGGCTGGTGTCCATCTCCACCACTCTGCTCCTCTGGCAAGACTGGAACTCTGCCCGTCCCTCCTGCCCTGGCGGCTGCCTTCTGTGAGCCCCGTCTGTGCTCAAGGCCACCCGACCCTTTGTGTGACTGGCCCGCCCGTGCTACCGCAGGTGTCTTTTCAGGTAACTAGCATTGCCCTGCTCCTCAGCACGTCGCCTGTTCACCCCTTCACCCCTCCATGGTGCCTGGGGCTCTACCTTTGGCCTCTGAATAACCCTGCTGTGAGCTCGTGGTGACAATAGCCCTTCAGGATCCCAGTTAGTCCCAGATGTGGAGCCACACACCGGTCATCCCAGCACTTAGGAGGCTGAGGCAGAAGGATTGCTGTGAGTTCAAGGCCAGCCTGGGGTACATAGTGAGTTCAAGGCCATCCTGAACTACATAGTGAGACCCTGTCTCAAAAAAAAAAAAGAATCTGAGATATCTTTACATTTTCAAGTATGAATGTCCTTTTAAAAAAGAAATTAGCGGGGCCGGGGATTTAGCTCAGTGGTTCCAGCACCTGCCTCTCAAGCACAAGGTCCCAAGATCGATCCCCAGTACCAAAAAAAAAAAGAAAGAAAGAAAGAAAGAAAGAAAATTAGCTTGGTATGGTGGCCTAGGCCTGTAGTCCCAGCTACATGGGGGAATGAGACAAGGCAATGGCAGGTTACAGGCCAGCCTGGGCAACTGAGACCCTGCCTCGAAAGTCGTATCACCTAAATGAATAAATAGGGAGAGGATGGTGCCGTTTCTTCCCCTCTCCATGAGCCTCACTGGGTATGGGGTGGGGGTCCTTCTCAGCCATCCACCCTGCACTTGTGCCTTCCTCCTGGGACCCCTTACCTTCCCTTGGCCCGTGATCCCCACGATCTCCGGGAAGCCTGGAGACCAAAGCACCCTTTCTGGGGGGAACCCACAGGCCTCCTGGCAGCAGGCCCATGGGCTCCTCTCTCCACTCCCAAAATCCGCAAATGCCTGAAACCTGAACTTCCAGGATGGCAAATCCTGATGCAAACGAGCGTGGACCAATCCTGGTCTTAACCCCACAGCAGCCCACGTTTGCTGCAGAGGTGTCCATCTGCCAGGGTATAGGCTGCAGCCCAGGGGCCAGATCCCTTCCTGAAATCCTAGAGCACTGATGGGAACCTTTAAAGCTTTCTTGTCCTCCACTGCCCTAGACGCTCTGAGTTCGAGGTTGTGCTGTCCCTGGGCTTTAGTGACAGACAGGGTCTGGTGCCCGGCAGACCACAAGAGCCAAGGTCGGAGAGGTCCAGGCCCCACTAGGAATGGCCACGTCCACCTTCCCTGCCCCAGCCTCCCTGCTTCCCCTCCAGGAAGCCATCCTCATTCACCTCAGTGAGCGCTGTTGTCCTTGGCTCCCAGAGCCCAGCCTGGCACCCCCTGTGGGCACTGGTGTTTGGCAGCGGGCTCGGGTTAGAGCCGGCCTCGCCTGCCAGGACCCGGCCTGGCCTGTGGCTCTTCAGCCCTGCACCCTGAGCAGTGCTCTCGCTTCTGCATCTGTAAGTGCCACAGTGGGCATCACAGTACCTGGAGCATCGGTGTGGGTCGGACTGACATGGACGCACTTACACAAGGACATGTGTAGGCACGGGCACACTTACACTGGAATCATTCATTGCTTATCTGAAATTCAGATTTAACTGGGCATCCTGTGTTTCTAAGTGCTGAGCCTGCAGCTTCAGCCTGGCATGGAGAGAATCCCAGCATACGTTCGCTGGTTTGTTAGTAATAAATGTGACAGGGCCGGGATGTAGCTCAGTGGTGTGTGCTTCCCCAGCAAGTGCAAGGCCCTGAGTTCCATCTCTGGTTCCAGAAAAAAGCAAAGTGACAGCTGGGGTGTAGCTCCGTGGTAGAACACGTGCTCAGCATGTGTGAGACCCCAGGTTCAGCCCCAGCATCAAATAATAATCATAAATATGAATGACATGGAGGGCTTTTTGTCATGGTATTTTTGTCTAATCTTCCCCACTAGACTAAAGGTACAGTGGTACCTCAGTTCACGAACTTAATTTTTTCCACAATTCTGGTCGAACTGATTTGGACAAGAGCTAAATCAAATTCAATGGTTAGGTTCATGGGAGGCTGAGGCAGGAGGATTGAAAGTTTGAGCCTAGCCTGGGCAACTTAGTACTTTAGTGAGGCCCTGTTCCACCTGTCCCCCTAAAAATATAGAAAAAGGGCTAGACACGGAATCAGCCCGCTGCAGACAGGCAGGTCTGCGCACATCCTACCGAGGTCCTGAGTTGCGCGGAACACGCCGAATCAGCCCGCGCCCGACAACAATCTACTGGACCCCTCCCCGCTCTTCTGTACAGCCACCTGGTTCCACACTACAAAGACGCAGAGGACAACGGACCACCAGGCCACGGTACTGAGTCCCGCTGCTCCCGGCACAGAGGTAGGGGCTTCTGAGCCGCCATCCCACTGCTCTTGGTCCAGAGGAAGGGGCTTCAGGGCCACCATCCCGCGTACTGCTCCCAGCCCAGAGGAAAGGGCATTTGGGCCACCTTCTGTCCCTCCCCTCCTGGCCCAGAGGAAGGGGCTTCCCGGCCACCATCCCTCCCGCTGCTCCCAGCCCACAGGAAGGGGCTTCTGAGCTTCTGTCCTTCTGCTCCTGGCCCAGAGGAAGGGGCTTCCCGGCCACCATCCCTCCCGCTGCTCCCAGCCCACAGGAAAGGGCTTTTGGGCCACCATTCCTACCACTGCTCCCGGCCCCCGTCCCACCTCTCCCAGCTCAGAGGAGGTAATCCATGCAGGCGCCAACAGCCGCCCCCCCCCCCCCGGTTGAAATGAGAAAACACCTAAATAAGTCTCAAAACCAGACTCCCAGATCACCTACAGCAACCCCAAAGGGAAATGAGATGGAGCACTCTGATACTCAACCACCTGGACCCACTGAACTGGCAACAAAAGGGGATCTGGAAAAAATGAAATCAGAAATAATTTCTCAGATAACAGGAGAAATTGTGCCCCTAGTGCAAGACATGAAAAAGGGCTAGACACAGTTTGGTGTGAAGGCAAAACATGCAAAAAGCACTCACAGGATTGGGAGAAGCTCCATGCCACCCCTGCCTGGTCTGGGGCGCCCGGCCATGGGCACCGACAGGGAAGGGCCTGGCTGGGAGAGGAGCCCAGGGGTCCTCAGCTGAGGCGTGGCTGCCCAAGACCCTCTCCTGTGGACACAGTCAGTGGGGAGATGCGGCTCAGCGGCCTCGGGCTCAGCTCAGAAGCAGTTGGGGAGCCACTGGCTGTGGTGTCAGGCGAGGGGAGTCTCGAGGAGCCTGACCTGACCTTTGACAGATGAGGAAACTGAGTGTTCAAGGGGGAAGCAGCTTCTGAAGGTCACACAAGTCTTTCCTGGCCATGCTGCTGCCAAAACCCGGGCTGCCTCCCCTTGGGTCCCTGAAAAGGGCGGTGAGGTCAGGCGCGCTGCGCGTGTGCCGGGAATCCCCAGGGGCCAGTTTCGGGGTGTGTACCTTCTGCCGCTCAGAGCAGGGAGCCACTGAAAGCCACCCTCAGGTGACAAATGAGAACCCTGGCCCTGAGAAGTTTCACTTCCCAAGGGCTGCGGTGGCTACAGTCCCGGAGGGGCCTGGGCCTCAGGCTCCCAGTCAGCACCAAGGAGAGCCCGTGCAGGCTCTGGGCGGAGGCCCCTCTCAGATCCAGCTGGAGGGTGGGTCTCACTGACCATGCACAGCGCCTGGCTCCACAGCCCTGCTGCGGCAGCACTCGGGGCCTCTGCACGCCGGGCTGGGGTCCACAGCGAACAGGGTGGTCGCTCACCTCCTGGCTGACTCCTTCCCTGGTCTGCTCTCTGTGCCCACATCCAGCCCACGGGGGACACCTGCCCTTGTCTCTCCTCACAGCCTGGGACCCCAGGGGCCAGGGCACAGACTGTCATTACTCATCCTAAGCTGGCCTTCCTTATTTGTGTAGTGCTGGGGATTGGACCCAGGGCCTTGCCCATGTTATGCAGATGGTGAGCTATATCCCTGAGTCTGTTTGTCCATCTATGTATCTGCCTATCTTGAGACAAGGTCTTGTTACGCTGCACAGGATGGCCTTGAACTTGTGATACTCCTGCCTCAGCCTCCCAAGTAGCTGGGACTTCAGGCGTGTAGCAACATTTCTGGCTTTAAATTCAAGGCCACCACTCTTAGCTGCTTGTGGTTGTTCTATAACATACCCGCAAGTTCTTCGGTACTCTTTCCATCGAGAGGTGATGTCTACATTGTCCTCTCTCCTTGAAGCTGAGCCAAGCCTATGGGAGAGAATGACAATAGTACGGCAGGAGCAATGTCGTATGGCTCCACCTCTACACTAAGGGACAGGCTGGGCCCTTCAGCTCCCTGGCGACACTCACCTTGTGCACAGTATGAGCCTGCCATGCTGGAAGAAGCTCTGACCATGTGTGGACAGACAGAGGATGGTGCGGGGATAGACAAGCCAGAGGTGTCTGCAGCCCCACGAGGCGCTCCGGGTCAGCACCCACCAAGGGCTGGAGCTGGGCCTGGGCCAAGTCTGGCTCCTGAGCCAGGACACACATTTGGTCATGGCCTCTGGAGATGGGCGGGCACAGGGGCTCCAGGGAGCAGCCCCAGCTCCAGACCAGAACCTTACCCTAGGAATGCTGGGCTGTGGAACCACAGCCGGCTCTCCAATCCAGTCTACCTCTCCGTTGCTGTGTCCTGAGCACCTTCTGCGGTCCCCAGAGCACTGTGACAAATGTCATTGCATAACTGGCTGGATGGGGGATGTGGGAGGAGTGGATGAAGGGAAGGAGGGAGGAAGAGAGAGGAAGAGGGGTGGAGCAGGGAGGGAGGAGAAGAGGGATGCAGAGAAGACGGGGGTGTGCGCACCACTGTGGGGCAGATCGGGCACAGTGTGAGCCAGCTTCCTCCTCTGCAGGGAGGGTGTGTTGAGATGGGTTTGAGGGGTGGATGCTACCTCCAGAGGTCAAGGGTAGGCAGCTGGGACCACAGGGTCAGTGTCCCCCTGCCAGGAAGGCAAGTTTAGGCTTCTGGACGCCCTGCCTGGCCCCTGGAGACGCCCGACTTGGGAGTGAGCCCTGTGAGCTCAGGCTGAGGCTCCTCCGCAGGGCAGCCATGTCCACTGCGGGTCCTCACTTCCAGCCCGGCTCACTGGCCACTTGTCTGTCTTTGTGATCCCAGGACCTCGGGACTAGGCTTCAGCCCTGCGTCCCGGGTGGCACCCTCTCCTGCCTGGCACTGGAGAATGGGTAAGGAGGGACTGAGCTGGCCAGCGCTTGCTAAGTTCCGACTTCCCACCCATCAGCCTCCCCCGTGTTCTCAGGACAAGTCCCAGTGTCTCTGCAGCCACGGTGGCAGAGCCTATGGCGAGCCTCTCTCTGTCCTCCGAGGATGGGGTCCCAGCCGAGCCCCAGGAGGAAGCAGGTGGCAGTGTCACATGGCTGAGGAGGCACCTGGGAGCCACAGCAGCATGGCACAGAGCCCACGGGGCCTGGCACGAACCTGGCACCCAGGTTGGACCCCACCTAGGGTGCAGAGCAGGTGCTGGACGGTGAGTGGACATGGTTCTTGGTGCCCGCTGCAGCTTCCAAGCTTCCCACCATCTTCTCCAACCCTAGCCCTAGGTGGTCGGCACAGGTGCTGCTGCCTCCCGGGCACCTGCCCTTCTGGCTGCTGTCTGGTGTCCCCTCCAGCCTCATTCAGAATGAGCCAGCATTTGCACGGTGCCCGGCTGTGTCCTGCCAGCCTTCCCTCCACCAGGACACCCTGGAACCTTGTCCTCATTGCTGACTGTGTGCCCCTGGACTCCCGCCCTGAGCTCACAGCGTGTCCTTCAGCCACCGTCTCTGAAAATCCACGGTCTGATAACTCGATGACTCTCACAGCAATCCCAGCCCTTGTTTCACGGTGGCAGAGCCAGCTGTCGCTCTCCCCACCAGTGCTAGGACAGCAGGACAGAGCTGAGACCACTGCAGCCAGGAAGCAACGTGCCAGTAGCTGGGTCCACGGGTCTCAGCTTCCGCACAGACTCAGGCCTGGTGCTCATCGTTCCACCCTGCCTCTCACTTGGCCAGAGCACGAAATTCGTAAAGTGTCCCAGAGAACACGTGGCTCTGTCGGGGGCCACATCCTGCGGTGAAGTGAATCCAATGTCTCAGGCCCTTCCCAGGCTGGCTTCCTCTTCTACCTGTCTCTCTGACTCCTGCCAGCCCCATCGAGCATTCTTGAGACACAAGTCACCTTCCTCTGTCCTAGCCCAGCTGCTGGGTGCTCCCTGCACCTCCCTCTGCGTGTCCCCTGCCGCCCAGGGCTGGTGCTGCTCCTGTGTCCCCTTCTGAGACAGCACTTGCTGAGCACTGACCGCCCCGCTGCCCACGCCACCCACAGAACTGACCCTGCTCTCAGACTGCCTTGGTTTGAGTGTGTCCTCTGCACTTGCTGCGGCTTGTTTCTGGCACCTGGCAGCTGGTGCACATCCAGCATTTGTTGAATAAGTGAGAAATGGCAAAGGAGGGCAGGCATTCCTCCCCCGGCCCTGTGCTACTCCAGCTGTGGGATTTCCCAAGTCTGCTGAGCACCACCCCTGCCGCCACTGTCCTGGGCACTGGAAAATGGCTGGGCATAGGGCAAAGGTCTGGGGGACAGAGAGGCAACCTGGTCAGAATGAGAAGCCACCCACCCAGTGCCCCGAGCCTCCTCTGCTCCCTGGGCCTTGCATGGAAGGGGTGTCCTGCCCTCTCCACCTTGCTCTGTTAGCCCAGGATGGTCCCCGCCTAGGGGCTGCATTCCGCAGGGGGAGAGCTGAGCCTCAGGGACCTCGGGCAAAAGCAGGCTGCTGTGAGTGCCTGCCATGTGGGGAGGCCTTGGGGTGCGGTGACTTCATTTTCATACCGTAATTCGGAGGGCAGCCTCCACACGACTTCTGCGGCACTTTTCTTGCTAAGAAGCTGACTTGACTGCGAATCACAGGGGCCTAGGCCACTCGCGGTCACTCAGCACAGGGCTCCCTGTCCCTCCCTTCCAAGGTGCCCGGCTTAGGGAACCCACCAGCGACGAAGCTGGAGGCCCTCCCGTGGGTGACCTATCCATACAGGGCAGAGAAGGAACTGAGTGGCTTGGGGACGTCCCTAACCTTTGAGCTGACGTCATAGCGATCACCACCACTCACAGTCCATCTCGTGGTGCCAGTTCTCCGTAGCAATGGTGAGGGCCGAAGGTCTGCATTGTGAAGAAGGAACCAGGTCCTGACTGGGACTCAGCGAGGTGATAGTCATTTGAAGAACGCCCATTTTTCCATCAAGGAGGAGGTGTCCAAGCCTGGTCCTACGAGCCAAGTCCAGGGCCTGCCAGCACAGAAAGAGTGGACTGCACACACAGCAGCACAGACCATGGCGGCTGGGGTATCCGTGTCCGCAGGCAGGGGTGGGGGTGAGAGGCCACACGGGGGAAAGGCCCTGTCACCCCAGGTGGAAGGACAATCAGACACCAGGGCATGGCAGGGCTCAGCCAGGCCGAGCAGGAACAGGGGTGGCCCTGTGTCTGAGCTGCTGCTCTGCCAGCCTGGTTTGCAGGTGAGGAGGCTGAGCCCAGGGTGTCGGGCGACCTGCCTAGAGCCCAGCGGCCAGGCAAGCTCACATCCCAACTCACGTTCCCAGGATCTCACTCTGTGCCCCTGGTGCCAGCTGGCAGCTGTGTGGCTTGAGGCTGAACTGCCCAGTGAGGCTCTGGTCCCCGTGCCACCGTGGGCTCTGCCTGCAGGACCGTTACAGCCTGAGCGAGGGGTTTCTGATGTTTGTCTTAAACAGTCCGTTGTTTAGAAGCCTGACTGTAGGTCACTGTTTTTCTTCTTTTTGGCACTGGGAACTGAATCTTAGGCCTTGTGGTGCTGAGCACTCACTGGACCATGGAGCTCCTCCCCAGCCCTAGGCAATTTTCCTTGATGTGTCAGGTGTGTGCGAAGAAGTACACGGTTGGGGAAAATGATTTTCACGTGGGAAGGCAGACTGGCTGGGGCGCAGCGCCTCCTCCAGGCCACAGGAGACCTGGGTCTGAGGCTTAAGAATGCTTTAGTTTTACCTCCCTCTGATCTTGGCATGGATGGAAGCAGAATTGTTCTTCCAGTTTGGCTTCTTTGATGCAATAGGGATTTTCTTTAATCCATCAGTTCTCTTTCATACCCACTCCATCCTAGGAACACACAGCAGTTTCTGACTGTGGTCTGTTTGGGGCTGTTTTGCGTAGCTGTTGTGCACACTTGTATGCGAGACTTCTGGTCAGTGCTTTTACTCCCTCCTGTTGGAATCACCCCCAGGAACTGAATTCCTGGCTGAGTGTGGCTGAGTTCTGGTTGAGGCCACTGTTTCCTAAGTTGTCAGTTTGTCCTACCTGCCTGGGACACTCCACACCCTGGTCAGCATTGGAGGCTGTGAGCTTCGAGTCAGCCCTGGTGGGAGTCAGTAATGTGGCACTGCGACTTTACTTTGCATTTCTCAGATGACTGATGAACTTGGCACTTAAGGATCTCGTGTATCCTCTTTGTGAAGACCGAGTCTTTCTATTTCAATTTCTATTGATTTCTCTCATTGATAATTAAGATCGCTTTATGTATCCTGGACACTAGATTGGCCCTTTGATGGGTATCTTCTGTGGATAAATTTTAATTTATGGGACTTTAGCACTATAGCTAGAAACTCCACAGCCCGTGTTGCAGATAGTAGATACTGTAACTGTAAACTAAACAGAATGAAAACAAGACCTCGCTGCCTCTGCATTCGAGCTAGCGTGCTAGCTGCCAGCTGGCTGCAGCCTGATTCCTGCTGAAAGAAGGGGTTAGCCAAAGAGGGGAGACAAGCATCGCTGGAAACCTTCTCCTTGGTGCAATCTGAAGGCTCGACAGAGCTGGGAAAGAAACAGCTCCTCGTGTCCTGCTCCTGTTCACTGTCACTTAGAGGACTCGGCTCTCACATAGGAGACCCTCGGCCTCCTGCAAGTATGCCAAGTGCCACCCATCGTGAGTCCGACACTTTGGAAACACAACTGTGGGGTGTGGACACAAGGAGCATTTTAAGGAGGGGTCAGCACAGTGGGACTGACCACTAAGAACAGATGCCCAGTGGCAGTGTGGGCAGAGGAGCGGGTGTAGAGACAGGCAGGGAGCCCGAGGAGGTGGCACGGCTGGAGTGGGGCAGCTGGGCACTGGGCAGGTGGCACCGAGCATGCAGGCACCGGGGCAGGACATAAGAGTGAGTAGTTTACCTGTGAGGAGCAGGCCCTCTGGGCTGACCTGGGTTTCTAAGTTGGGAGGCAGAGGAGAATGGCGGCGGAGAGCAGACCACCTGGTACGTGTTGAACTAGAAGCGCTCACAGGACCTCAGAGGCAGAGTCATTAGCTCGTTCACTCATTCCACAAATATCAACGGAGAAGTGCAGGGCGGGGGTCAGCGGCCCCAGGCAGGGAAGCCCTGGAGCTCCGTGGGAAGGGCGGAGGCGGCAAGGGCAGGCGCAGGGCTCTGGGCCACTGGCGAGTTTGTGCTGGGCAGTGTGGGCCAGCAGCTAAAGCTACTCGGGGGTGAGGCTGCCTGGGAGGGAGTGCGCACCGTGCCAGCATCCAGGGCAGGACAGCCTCCAGGAAGGCCACCAGGGAGTGATGGGAGGAAGTGATGCGGGCCACAGGAAGGCAGGTTCGCAGACGCAACGCTGACCCGTTCATCCACTCATTCCATCACACACAGCCCCTTTCCTTGCTGAGCCCTGGGCAATCAGAGCCGGGTGAGAAGTCTGGGGGAGGCGGTATGTGGGTCTCATGGCATTGAGGCTGCAGAAAAGTGGTTCTGCTGAGAGGTGGGGTGCTGAGGACTTCACCTCTGCTGACCCTGCTGGGGAGGCTTTGTGCAGAGAAGATGTGGAGGGAGAGGCTGGAATGGTGCAAAGCTGAGCCTGCAGCAAAAGTCCTGGGGTAGTGGGTGACGGGGCCTCCGGCTGCCTGACTGTGGGCCCCCTCCCAGCCAGGCCTTCCCTGTCCCCTCCTGGCCACACGTCACCAGCCTCAGTCACTAATTTGGATCTCAGGGTTGGGCTGATACCTGTGAGCTGGGGTCCAGAGTGGGGCAAGACCTCAGGGTGCCGCTGGAATCGCCCTTGGGCAAGGCCTCTGCTGCCCCCTGCTGGCAGCTTCATAGCTCTGCAGCAGACCCACCCCACAGCCAGGCCCTCCAGGACCTGGCTCCTGATGGCTGATCACCCTGCCTCATACTTCCTGGCAGCTGGGAGGGACTCCAAAGCCCATACGGGCCATCTGATGTCACAGGTCCTAAACTACTGGCAAGAAGGGGATCATGCTGAGGGCAAGAGGCTAGTCTGGCAAGGCTGCCCGCTGCATCAGTCCACCTACAGGACGCTCTCCAAATGAAAGATCAGACACATGGAGAGAGATCAGGTGTTCGAGGCAAGAGAGAGGCAAGGACACAAGGGCAGCGGAGCGAACCCCCCCCCCGCCCCCACAGTGCCGCACACTTGCTAGGTGCTGCCGTTCGCCATCAAGTACGCTGTGAACCACGGGCCCCGCTGGGGCCGAGGTCACAGGGACTTTGGAGCATGTCTCACTCTCCGTGCTCTTCTGTGCTCTGCTCGCCGCTGTCGTGAGTGAAGCGGTTTTGCTCCCCAACAGCCTCCTGCCACGACTCCCCACCTTGGAGCCAGCCTGCCATGGACCAAAGCCTCGGAAACCATGGGCCACACTGAACCTCTCCTCCTTTGGGTTGTGCTGCACGCATTACATCCCACGAGGAAAACCTGACCGGTCCACATGCTTTGGCAGAGGCATCTGGGGTCCTGGGCAGTCACCCCCCACCAAGCCCTCGGCTCACCTGTGCCTCTTCCTGCAACGTGGACAACCACATCATCAGTAGCTGAACCTACCTGCTTCTGCCCTTTGGTCTGGAAGCAGGGTCCCTGCTATGGTCTCCTACCTCAGGGACTGCCAGGCTGCCCTGTCTGCGGCTCTCCCTGTAGGGCAAGCCATCCAGGTAGCCTCCCGGAGGCTGGATGGTTTCCCATTGACCAGGCTTCTAAATGGGGCCCAGCGCACTCTGCCTCAATGGGCCAGACCTCCTCCTTCAGGTGTCACCAGTGGGTTGCAGCGCCCCTGTCTGCACAGAGCCTGTTCTGTGCTCCACTGTGGGCAGAGGGAGGGGCAGGCTGAAGGCCTTCGCTTCTCACCCCACCACATTCTTAGGGACCTCAGAAGAGTCACAGATGCTTAAATTAGACCCTGGCCTTCCCAACTGTCATCAAAGCACCCTTGCTAAAGTAGGAGAATAGAGCATATTTTATTTCACAGTTCTTGGCTTGATTTGCATCTTTTAAATATTTAGATGCATGGTAGGAGGTCTCCATCTCTTGCCTGGACCCCAGCTCCATGGGGCAGACAGCATGTGCCTGGCACACAAGAACACAATAAATACCGACTGCAAGGGACACAAAGGTAACTGGGGCAGGATGCGTGGCCTGGTGTGGATGCTCAATGCAATGAGCTACTATTGTTCACTGAGCCATGAAGGGGGAGGCGGGGCCTGAGATCCACAGCCTCCGCGGTTTGTGCATGAGGATAGGCAGGTGCACCCCTCCTTTCCGGAGGCTGTCCCCCCCAGGCCCCTCCCAGCGCTGTGGCAAGGTAGGCCCCAGTGGCCAGCTTGGCAGAGGGGCGTGAGGGCCCTGCCACGTGCTCCTCCCCCAGAACAGCGGGCAGGCTGCTCTCTGGCCCACGCTGGAAAGGGGGGCAGAGGCCAGGTCCCCTCCCTGGAGCCCGCACCCTGGTGAGGGAGGCCTTGAGAGCTGGTTTCCTTCCTGCATCAGGGCTCTGTATTGACAGAGCTCCTCTATAGCAGGCCCAGGGCTCGCAGCTCATGGGCGTGAAAAAACCTTGCCCAGGACACAGTGGACTGACTGGATCCCGATGTGGATCCACAGACAGGAAGGCAGATGAAGCCAGTTCTTCATCCTGGGCCAGGGAGGCTTAGACTGGAGGTCACATGGTCCTGTCAGGCTCTTCCTGGTTACCTGCACAGGGCTCTGGCCAGGCGCCTCCCTGAAGGAGCCAGGAAACACCCTCACCGAATCCCCCTCCAGACAAAAGCTCCCCCTACCCTGGCACCCACCGAGGACGCCCCAGAGAAAGCCCCACTTCAGGTCGCCGTACCCGCGGCAACAAGGGTGGGTGGCAGCCATCAGGGTGGCGGGAAGATGTCTGCGCACTGCTGCAGGATGAGCTCCACCACCTGGTTCTGGAACACCATGGTCATGGGCATGCTGCCCTCCTCTGTCTCGGGCCGCAGCAGAGTGGGCCCGAACACGATGGCCACACTCTGCACTGACATGCGGTTCTGCTCCCCCTGTTCCACCACCCTGCAGGGGAGGACAATCAGGCCGGGGATGGGGGTTTGTGGGGACCCCTCCTCGGCGCAGGGTGACCCTGCTCACCGGCGCAGGTGCTGGAACAGCAGCTGCAGAGTGTCATGGTTCGGAGTGGGCAGCGAGCGCACCAGGTCCCGCACGCAGCGGCCGCGCCGGGCTGGGTCCTGCAGCTCTGCAGGGAGACGGGGGTTGGCGCAGGGCAACGGGGTCCCCAACCCCTCCATCTGGGCCTCTGGGGCTCCGACTCACTGATGGCTGCGAGGAACTGGCTGAAGTGCGAGAAGGGGAAGAGCGGCTCAGGCAGCTCGCGCAGGAAGAGCTTGAGCGCGCCGGTGAGCACGTGGACGTCAGTCCAGCGGCCGTCATCCAGGTCCAGGCGCTCATCTGCGGGAGCGGAGGGGTCAGCGGGGACACTGGGGTGGGAGTCAGAGGCCGGCGGGGGGCGGCCTCACCGTGGTCCACGTGGTAGCGGAGCTTCTGGATGGTGGCCAGGTTCCCGCTGATGCGGTACAGCCCGTCCGTGTCCAGCCCTGCGGAGACGGAGGCGTTGCCTCGCCCGCCCAAGCCCCGGACCCAGCGCCCCCTACCGCCCGCTGCCGGTGCCGAGGGAGCCGCGCCTACCCCGGGCCTCGACGGCGTGCACGCACTGCTGCACGAAGCGTGGCACGGAGCTCTTCTCACGCGCGCACAATGTGGCCAGCGCACAGCCGAAGACCTGGTCTGGGGACAGGGCGTCAGCGCCGGGCGCGCCCCTCCCCTGCCCTCCCCTCCCCTCCCCTCCCCTGCCCTCCCCTGCCCTCCCTCTCGTCCCTCTCCCAGCCCCCTTTGCCTGAGGCCCCTCCAGCAGGAGAAGGTGCCCTTCGCCTCTGC
>NW_004624795.1:68451-110648 GCF_000247695.1 Heterocephalus glaber | reverse complement strand
CCTACGGTATATATGTTGTAATAGCTTCTGCAATAAACGAGACTTGATCAGAAACCTGTCTTGTCTCCATCTCTCGTGTCCCCTGTCCCCTCTCATCCTCGCTCCCCCTCTAGGGTCTCCGTTGACTTACCCGCGGGCCGGGACACCCCTTCACCAAAAAAAATCCCCCAAACAAAGAAGATCATTAGGCCAGGCCTCCTCTGAAGCCTCATCAGCAGCCAGTCAGAGGTGGCATGTTAGGGAATAGTTTGAAGGACATCCCTCAAATGTGGACAGGACCGTGGCTTGCAAATATGATGTCCTGCCTATTCGGACACCATGGCAGACATGGCTACTTGATGGAAACTCCGCCCTGCCAGGCTCTGAGAAGGCTCTAGATCAGAGTAGCTCATCTATAAAACTGAGTTTTCACCACTGCTCTGCACACCCTGGCTCTGGCACTGGACAAACCTTGGTGAATCACTAGAAAATGCAGCACTCAGGCTCCTTGAAGAGCTGGTTTTTCTGAGCTGAGATTCAAGGCCATGCTTTGGTCCTTTCATAATAAGCTACCTGGATGGCATGAGGTCTCTGTCACCCTCCAGGGTGCTAGGTGGCAGGGCACTGGCCTCACCCCCTAGACCCAGTGTTCTTTGAACTACACGCTAGGAATTTCTTTAAGAACAAAGGGTGAGAGGGCTGGGGATTTAGCTCAGTGGTGCCGCTGCCTGCCTTGAAAGTGTAAGGTCCCGAGTTGGATCCCCGGTACGGAAAAAGAAGAATAAAGGGCCAGGAAGGAACTGTGATTCCCTGAAGAGCTGGGTAGGGTCCTCTGCCCCAACAATAAGCCATGTCACTGATAGCTCCTCTCCTCACCTCAGCTACCAGAGACATGAGCTACGTTTTTCAGCATCCACCTTAGCACCTGGTCATCACCTGCCCCCAGTCCCTCTCCACCTTGACTTCCACATCTAATTTGTTTTGCCCGGTCCTGGCTTTTCAGGGGATTTTACCAGTTCACCGCCTATAGGAGTTGATTTATTTTGGAGAGAAGGTCTCACTATGTAGTACAAGTCAGCCCTGAGCTCTAGGCTGGCCTTGAACTCTTGATCCTCCTGCCTCAGCTCCCCAGTGCTGGGATTACAGGCACTTGGCATCTCACCCAGCTATGACCTGTGTTTTTGTTAAAATCTGCTGCATGGCTTTCAGGGGCTGAGGCACGGACAGAATGGTTTGAAAAGGAGACCAGAGAAACGGGACAGGGAAAGGCGTGGGACTGTGATGCCCTCCCCTGGGCTTTCCTGTTCTTCTTGCTGGGGATCCTTGCAAGCCTGTCCCTGCCCTGGTTTCTTTACTGGGAACCCAGTTGTCAGAAGCTGGCTCTAGCTGGGAAGAGCAGGTGTCCCTGCCCAGCGGGTAGAGTAGGGTGCAGCTCTGGGCATGACAGCTTCCTCTCCCAGAACCCTCTGCTTCTCACAGCCCTCAGCTCCTGGAAATACTGCCCCAGGATAGGTAGATTTCGCCTTGTGCCCCAAGAATTTCAGCCCCACTCTCCCAGCTCCCCCTTCCTGGTACTGACCATGGGGAAGGCCCCTCCTCCCTGCCCACTGCTCACCTCTAGCACATTCTTCTTACTGGACTTGTCCTTGGGGGCCCAGGAAAGAGAGGCCCCCTTCAGCTCCACTGTGTACTCTGGGGTGGAAAGCTTGGAAGGCTGCTGCCTCTGCAGAGGGTGGGGGGTGGTGGGGTTATGGGACCCTCAGCTCACAGGGCCCACGACAGCACTTGCCTCTGACCCACTGGCTTGGCTCTAGGGGCAGACTGGGGACCCTGGTGGAGCAAGGCAGCAGCTTTGGGGTGAAGGAACCCTGGGCCCCAGACGTCCTGGCTTGTCCATTGTGGCCCACCCAGCCACCCAGGAGCAGGGTGACAGGCTCGGCTCCCCCCTCCACCCGAAAGGACCGTAGCCCAGCCCAAGGTGGCCAGACTGCTCATCCTCGATCCTGGGTGGATCTGCTGCCATCGCCCTCTCTCTGCCGAGCCCCGCTCTGTCAGCCCAGGGTAGGCCAGGTCAGATGGGGAGGGCCCTGCCAGGACCCCGGCCTCACCAGGCCGCCTGTGGCTGAGGTCTTGGAGTCCTTGAAGAAGGTCAGGACACCGCCCTCCAGCACTGTCCAGGAGGTGCTCCAGTGCTTCTTCCTGGGGGCGGGAAGGGCTCAGACTTGGTCCTGGCAGGGCCTGCGCTGTGGCCCCCAGGGTGAGGGCATCTTGCCCAGCAGCCAAGGGGCCTGGGGCAAGGCACCACCTATCTCTCAGAGCCTCTAAGACCTCACGAGAGGGCCCTGAGCACAGGAAGTGCTCCGGGACACCATCACCCAGGCCTACCCTGCCATCTGGGCCCCGATGAGCTCTCACCGGAGACGCTTCCCCTTGTCTGCTGTCCGGGTACAATGCAGCACCCCTGCCTTGTCCAGGGTCTTGATCTAGAGAGAGCGGGAAAGCGGAGCTCCGGGGTGAGCCACAGCAGAGGCTGGACAAGTCTCCTCCTCACTGCCCTCCTAGCAGCTGAGGTGGGGCCAGCTCCTCCACCCACCACCCTCTCCCTCCAGCTTGGGCCTGGCGCTGGCCTTGGGGAAGGCAGGATGTCCCACACTGTCCCTGCCCCAGCCCCTCAGGACTCCCCATTTTACCGGTGGTGTCTCCAGGGCCTGCATGCTCTTCCCTTACCTTTTCCTGTGGGGGGCTGGCTGGGGCTGGGGTGGCACCATCCCGGCTGGTTTTGTGGATGCTTCGAGGGGCAGGGACGGGGACCTGGGGAAAAGGTCGCTGTCACGTGGATCCCTTCCACTCTCCAGCCGCCCCCCGCCCCCGCCCTCCCGCTGGTTACCGGGGGCAGCTCCCAGCGCACGGAGGAGTCCTGCGGCCTGTAGAAGTAGGCCTTGCCGTGCTGGTCCTCCAGCCGCACCCACTGTGGGGACGAGGGCCGTCAAGAGCCCAGACCTGCTCACGGGAGGGGAGGTCCCGCCAGCAGATGCCAGGACGCCGGGCTTGGGGCTCCCGGTCGCCCCCCAGCCTCTGCCCTACCTGCTCTCCCGTGAAGTGGTTGGTGTAGAGCGCCTGGTGGTCCGGGCCTAGGTGACAGGACCAGCCGGGGGGTGGGGACGACAGGGACGTGGGGCTGAGCTCCCCACAGGCGCCAGCGGGGGGACAGTGCTCCTCCTCGGGGTAACTGGACAGGGGCTCGGGGTAGTCGGCCTCGGGAGTGGGGGGCTGCGGGGAGCAGGGGTTCTCAGCCGCGGTCCTGCCCCGCCCCCCGCCGCTGTGGCCGGCTCTCCAACGGGAGAGGCGGGGCCACTGGCCCGGACCCCGCCCCCGCCGAGGCCCCGCCCCGGCCTCCGCCCACCTCCTGGCCCCGCCCCTCACCCGCTGGCCCCCGGGGCTGCCCGGGCTCGGGCCCGGCCACATGTCCGGCACGTCCAGGTCGGTGTCCTCGTCCGCGTCCCCGGCCTGGGCCCGGGGTGCGTCCTCCCAGGCCGTCTCGCCCGTCAGCGGATTGTAGAAGAACACCCTGCGGCTCTCCTCATCCCAGTACTGGTCCCACTCGCCCTCCAGGCTCTTGTGGCTGCCCACCGAGCCCGGGGAGGCCTCCGGGCCCGCCTCGCAGGGCGGCTCCCACGTGGTGGCGCCCGTGTCCCGGTTGTAGTAGTAGCGGCGCCCGCTGCCCTCGTCCATGTGCTCCTCCCACGCTGCGTCGGGCCGGGGGGCGGCGGGCGCGGGCGGTGACGGGGCCGGGGGGAGCCCCACGTTCACATACACGGGCTCAGCGGGCGAATCCACCTGCAGACGGCGACAGGAACCGGGACAGGTCGCAGGGTCACGGGCGCGCCGCCCACCTCCCCTGCCGGCCTCGGCCTCCCAGAGTCAGCGCCTGCTCCGCCCACGCCAGGAATGCTGTGGAGGGGGGGGGCGCAGGGGGAGATAAGCGGCCTGCGGGGCACTGAGCGCGCAGTGGGTGGGCGGGTCCCGCTGACCAGACCCAGGCCTCAGGAACGTGGGAGGGAGGGCAGGACCGCTGGTGGGACGGCCCTCTGGTCCCCCCCCCCCCGCCGCCACCCCCGCCCGAGCTCAGCCCAGGGAGCCCTGGGGTCCGAACCCTTCTGGGTGGGGCCTGCACTTTCCAGTGTGGGAGTCGCAGGCATCAGCATCCACAGCCAGGGCTCGTGGAGGGGGAAGGAGGGCGAGTGCCCGCCCCGCGGAGGAAGCAGGTGGCTGGGGTCGCCGGTCACTCTAAATCCACGCCCCCCCCCCACGAGGTTTGAGTCACACGTCTGTCCGGGCTCGCAGCTGGCTGGAAGGCAGAGCCCAGTCCCTGTCTGCGCCTCACTTCCCGCCACTCCCTGCCCCTCACTGCGAACTTTACTCTCCAGCGGCTCCGAGTGGATGCAGGTCCCGCCCCGCCCCGCCCCTGGGGAGGGCGTGGCCTGGCCGCTCCGCCCTTCGCACCTGCCTGGCTCCTCTTCCTCCCTCAGGACTCAGCTCAGGGTGGGCTTCCACGCCTTTGCAGAGATCCCCCGTGCCCAGCCCACGAAGCCCACCGCCCTCGGCACAGATAACTGCGTGATCGAACCCCAGCGGGAGCAGCAAAGGGCGATTAATACAGTTTCCGAGGAACACGTAATGCCAAATACACAAGCAGATTTCAGAATGGTAGATCAGCGGCAGTCCAATTCTGTGTGCTTGGAAATCATCCGAAATGCTAACACGTGAGGTGGCCAGTGTGATACAGAGGTTCTGTTTGGCTTTGGCTTTTGCTGGGATTGAGCTTGGAGCTACATGCCAGGCAAGTGCTCTTCTACTGAGCTGCAGGCCCAGCCAAGGGTTTGATTGTTTTTCTTTAAACTTTTTGTAGCTTCTAAATTTTGTACAGTAAAACTTTAAAATTTCTTAAGTCCCTCTGTGCACTGTGACACCTTGGAGGGAGTGGGAAGCTTGTCTGCTCAAGGTGGCTCTGCCTGGGCCCCCCGCAGGCACCTAGATTCATCCATCCAACAAGGGCTGCTCTGGTCCATGCCAGGCACTCAGCCTGGCTCTGGGCACACAGCAGGACATGAGTGGGCACAGATTCCCGGCGTGCCATGCCGACCTCGAGCGCATGTGTGTATAAGTGGCAGTGAGGATGGTGTGCCCATCACTGCATGGTAGGGAGCCAGACACTGTCAGCGGAGAAGAGACCCCAGGAGCTTCAGGGGACAGGGTCTACCGGTTCCCACTTGAACCTTTCAGCCCTTGGAATGCTCTGCCCACTTCTTCCCTGCCCCCACACCTCAGGTGGCACGGGTATCCCCAGCACACCAGACTGAACCCAGCCTCTAACAGAGGCACCTCCCACCTCCCCCAGCTGTCCTCTCATTGCTTGGCCCCTCCAAGTCCTGCTCCATGGTGGCCTCATCTCAGAGGGCCTCTCAAGGAGAGTTCACCAGTGGGCATAAAACTCAGCACAATGGGCCCGTGCCATTCTGCCTTGATGGTCAGCTAATGGACCAGACCTCTGCCCACCTGCCCAGCTCAAGATAAGCACAGGCCAGATCTGGCCCAAACTCTGCTTTAAAACACAAGTCAGTCCCATGTCTAAGGAGCAACACACAAACCCACACCCCTGACACTGCAGAAGAGAGCTCTGCGTGGGAACTTCTGAGAACAAGGGTTCGAGCCCCTGAACCTGGGAGACCCTGGGAGGACAGATGGTGACAGTGAAAAGCTGCCCATGCCTCGCAGCTGGACTCAGGGGCCTGGCTTGTCCAAGGGACCGCAGGATGGAGGTGGGGGAGCCCGCTGGGCTGGCTGTGCAGCCACCAGGAGCCCCAGGCTGGTGGGGCCAATGAGGACCACACACGAGCACACCCACAGGTACAGAGGCGGTTGTGGAGAGAGAAGCTTAGATCCCCAGGGTGACAGAGCTGTCGCAGGGCAGAGAGGGGTGCGGTACCACCTGGGGTGGGGGACAGGGCAGAGCCCCAGAGGGAAGCACTCTAAGGCCTGGGCAGGGAGGAACGAGGACCTCACTGGAGCCCAGAGGCAGGGCACATGCTTGTCCTACAATGGGGCTGTGGCAGAGGTGGCCCTGTCCCAGAGACCTATGCACAGCCCAGCCCATCAACAGGGTTCTGACAGCCCAGTCTAAGCCTGGGACACAGGGGACACAGAGCTTCAAAGAGGAAGTGGCTCCCTTCAGAGCAGAGCACCGCCTGGGGAGAGGGACCCTGGCTGTGCAGCGCTGCAGCCCTACTCTTCCTGGCAACCATGCTCCCCTGATCCCCAACCCTGCTGGCCAGAGCTGCAGACCTTGGCATCCCTGCTACCCACTCAGACAGCAGGGCCTCAGAGGAGGAAAGAGGCAGAAGAGCCCAGCCTGCCAGCTCCTCACAGGGCGGCCCACAGGCTCTGTGCACCCCCAAGCCTCCCTCCCTACCTGAACCCGCAGGGCCTGGCTCTGCCTCCTGGTCAGTTTAGCAATCACGTCCACCATCCTGTCCCCTCTGAGCTGCTGGGACCGGGCCCTGGGAAAGTGCTGGGGGTGGAGCCAAGGGGCACAACCCCAGGGCTAGCACAGGGCAACTGGGAAACAAGAAGTTGCCTGAGATGGCGGAGGTTGAGACTGCAGCATTTCCTGTCAGGGCTACGGAAGTGCTGCGGACGAGAATGTAGCAGCCTGAGCAAGGGCAGAGGGGGCCGCCCCACCCCAGCTGGCCCACGAGGTCCCAGGCCCAGGGCCAGATGTGCAGGAGCAGCCTGCACCCTGAGGGTGGCACCCAGTCCTGGGGTGCTGGGGGTGCAGCCCAGACAGGACAGCCAGAAGCTGCTGTCGCCTCCCCAGGCCCATGGAGGATGGAAGGGAAAGAGGAAGCTTGTGGCGAGGTGCATTTCCAAAGAGGAAGGGGTCTGAACAGATGTGTCAGGTGCAGCATCGGAATCTGCCAGCCTCGTGGACGTGGGCGGGAGGGCTCTGGCCACACCACTGTCTGCCGCCCACTTGGCAGGTGGTCTGTGTCCTTCAGGCTTCATCTCTAGGACCAGCTGCACCCCACGTCCACAGCCACACCCCGCCCCCTGTGAAAGCAACAGGCTGGCGCCTCCCTCTGCCTCTTGCACCCCTCCAAGCCTGGAACCATCCTGCCTCCCTCTCCCTCGGTGCTCCCTCCTCAGGCCCAAGGGCCACCTGATTCCCTCTCCTTCCTGGCTCCTGCAGGCTCAGGGTAAGAACACAGTAAAGCCAGGCAAACTGTGGGGGTACGAAGGGGGCACAATGTGCAGCCTCTGTTGTCCTCTGTCCAGCACAGACCCCGTGTCCCCCTTGGAAGCCCGGACCCCAGGGCAGGCCCAGGGTGCAGCCTTGCAGGACAGAGACCCAGGAAGCTCTGCTCCTTCTGCCAGCCAGGGAGGTGGCAGCCACGGTGGCCCCCAAGGGTGGCTGTCCCATCCAGCACAGCGTCACACCTCTGGGGACATGGGAGGGGCACCGAGCACAGCAGCAGCCACCACCCTACCCAGCCCCTCCATCCTCATCCCTCTCGCAAATCCTCAGGAGGGGCTGGGCAGGAGCAGATGAAACTGGAAATCCCACCGTTCATGTGAGAGACAAGAGAGGCCCAGGAACTGGCTTGGGGACCAGGCCTCCTTCACGAACCCACCAAGGCTGCTTTGTGCCGCCGGGAGGGTGGAAAGACAAGGGCTCAAGGGTGTCCCTTCTCCACTTGTACATGGATTTGGACTGGGTCCCGTTTGTCCCCACCTCACCAGTGCAGGGCCACCTGTCCACTTCTGTGGCCAGGCTCCTCAGGTGAGGGCCATGCAGCCCAGGGGAGGTGCACCCACAGGATCGCGTGACGGGACATAATGGGTCTGAGGCTGAAGCTTTGGTGAAAGGAAAACAGAAGGAGCAGGAGCCCACAGAGGGGCCTGGGGGAGACCCTGCCTCAGCCTCTCTCTGGGTGACACTGACCTCTCCAGACCTCAGTCCTGCAGCTATGTGGCCGGTGTCCTGCCCTGCCCTGGCCGGGGCTAGTTTCCCATGCCCTAGACATGGGAGAAAGCAGGGCACACTTCTGCTTTTCTGACCTCAGGTTTTGATTGGCCCTGGCCTGGCCCTGGGTGACCCTGTGGGTTCCTGTGGGGCCTGCTCCTGGGACTGGCAGGTCTGGGGTGTGGCCCTGTGGCGAAGCCCGACCAACCTCCAATGCTGCTTGACAAAGTTCCAGCTGGGGGAAAAGGAGGGTGGAACACATCGTACCCTCATGTTTTATTTTTTCTTGCCCTAATGTTTACAATTGTTACTCTGGTCACAGGAATCATTGTATTTGTGACTAACAACATATTCTCCATGATGCAAATTGGCAATGTTGTATTGAAATCTGATCTGGCTCAAAAGTCCCAAATTCCTGTTTCTCTTAGTTCTATTGTCACACCCACTTCTAAAGAAACCCCTCCTAAAACTCCCTCTGTTTTCCTGACACTGTAACTCCTTTCCTCTATTAATGACTTTCTTTTTACTAAAGGGGTCTTATAAAGAGATTGAAAGGACAGATTTTAGATGTAAGACACAGTAGAAAATGGGAAATAGAAAGAAAGTTAAGACAGATAAATACACTAAGGAGGCAAGTTACTCAGCTTTTCTCAAAGTACTGTAAACATTTCCTGCTCATGGACCATGAACCCAAATAACATTTAAGCAAGATGAATAGAGGTATAGAAAAAATAGAGAGCTAATAGCAAACTATATTAACCATTGTGCAGTTTCTCAAGGGCCAGCTGACGACCACAAGTTTGACATTTAATTAACTAAATCTTGCTTGTATCCCCGCTGATATAGAGATTTTGATTAAGTTACTTTCTGTTCTGCTTAGGTGTGGGTAAATAAGGGGACAATTGTAATTTTTAAATGTATTCATGATGTTCAATAAAATGAATCAGCTTAGGAAAAATATACTTTGTTTAGTAAAAAATAACCTTTATTTCTATAGAAATTGCTAAGGCAACCTAAAATGTAAACATGTTCTGCCCAATGCCTCCTAGCCATTGCTTAAAGATATAAAAATAAATCAGACCCTGAGACTTCTCAGAGGGAAACTGCACATTGCTTGCGAAGGTTCTTTTCTCACTCGCCGGCCTGAGACCTCTCCCCTTCCTACCCTGCATCGACTGCAGCTGGTCTGCGGCAGCCCTGACACTCACACTGCCTGTGCTGAGCGAGAGCTGGCCCAGCAGGGCCCACGTCGAGGAACCTCCTGGCCAGCAAGGCTGGGACTCAGGGGAAGTGTGGGCGGGGTGTTCACCTGGTGTTCCCCCGTGTACCCACACCTGCACCTACCATTCTCCATCCCCAGGGCAGGGCCCGTGGGCCCCTGGCCACACCCATCTCCCCACCTGACCAGAGAGGCCTCACCTCCTTCCTGATCACCTCTGTTGCCAGGCATTCCAGGGACTCACGGTCTCTCCGTCTGCCTTCCTACTGCCTCGCCCTCCGGCCCCCCTTCCTGGCCTCCTCTTGTCCCTTCTCTGGGGGCGACCAAGCCTGTTTCCTCCTCTTCCTTGGCCATCTGGGCCAGCTCCACCCATCTCTCCCATGCCTCAGTGCCCTGCCGCCCCAGGAGTGGGCAGCTGGCTGGGTCGACAGCCCAGCTCTACACCCAGACCCTGGGTGTCCTCTTTGCCCACCTGGAGGCTGGTGCCCAGCAGCACGTTGGTGTCTCTCCTGACCCTGATGCAGAGGCGTCGTCCCTGTGTTGCTGAGCCGGATGATCAGTTCCCAGGTACTGCAGGGCTAGGGGCCCAGGGAACACAGCCCGCAGCCAGCAGAGGAAGGGGTGGGGCTGACCAGGACAGGCTGAGGCTACAGCCCAGAGCATCCAGGGGCCTCTGGCTGCATAGTGGGCCGAGCTTCAGGAGAGCAGGGAAGTCTGACTTCGCCCAGTCTTTCCTGGCACTGGACTCAGGCTACCACTTTCCGAGACGACCCGGCGGTGACGGTGGAGAACCCTTCCCCGAGCTGCCAGCTGAGGTTCAGGGGTAACAAATGCTGTGTGGAACTTATCATTCCTCAACTCAATAAACAAACAGCTGCATCTACATAACAAACTGCTCATTTTTAGAGGTAATCTTTTGCTTTTCTGTATGCTTGAAAATTTTCATAGTAAAAACCTTTTACTTTTTGTCTTGGTACCAGGGATTGAACTCAGGACCTTACTCCTGTGAGCCAGGCGCTGTGCCACTGAGCTAAATTCCTGGCCCCTAAAAAAACTTTTTTAAAAAGAGAGGGTCCTGGGCCGGGGATTTAGCTCAGTGGTTCCGCTGCCTGCCTCGAAAGTGCAAGGATCCGAGTTCGATCCCTGGTACCCCCCAAAAAATAAAAATAAAGAGAGGGTCCTGGGGGTGTAGCTCAGTGGCAGAGCACATGCCTAGTGCATACAGCTCTGAGCTCCAACCCAGCTCTGCAAAAAGTAATACTAATAGGGGGCCGAGGATGTAGATCAGTGGCACTGTGCCTGCCTCACAAGCGCAAGGTCCTGAGTTCGATCCTCGTACTGCAAAAAAAAAAAAAAGTAATAATAATAAAAATAAAAACCTCTCTCAAACACTATTTACTGGTCTTCAGCCCGGTTGCCATGGAGGCAGACTCCTTTCCCTTCCTCAGGTGCAGCCTGGGGCTGGCATCCTGGGTAGGACGTGACTCACACATGCACCTTCTTTCCTGAAGCAAGCAGGGCCTCAGGGAGAAAGTAGGGTGGCCCTGGATGAGACCCCATGCCCAGGAGCCCTGGGGGCCAAGAGTCAAGTGAGGCGCTGTCTGCCAAGGCCTAGCAGGGAGTGCTCAGAGGCAGAGGCCAGGCCCTCGTCCATTGCCCTTGCCCAGGGCAGGACCACACCGGGAAGCCACCGCCCTGCAGAACTGGCCCTGAGCTCCACCTCTGATTGCTCAGCAGCTGGACACAGCTGACCAAGGGGTGCCGTGGGGAAAAAAACAGAGGTGGGCCTATACCTCACTCCGTCCATGTGGAGGAACCCTCAGGGTTAAAGATTTAAATGTTAAAAAATGAAGCCAGGAAAAACTGGCTTTCTACATGCCGAAAACTAAAACGAGACCCATATCTTTCACCATGTACTAAACTAAAATCAAAATGGATCAAAGATCTAAATATTAAAATAAAAGCACTAAATCTGCTGAAAGAATAGACAGAATTCTTGAAGACACTGGTGTAGGCAAAGACTTCATGAACAAAACCCTGATCGCACGAGAAATACCACAAAGAATCAACAACTGGGGTCTCATCTTATTAATAAACTATTGCATGGGGCCAGGGATTTAGCTCAGTGGTTTCACCACCTGCTGCGCAAGCACAAGGACCCAAGTTCGATCCCTGGTACCAAAAAAAAAAAGTTATTGCACAGCAAGAGAAACCACCAACAGAGTGAAGAGACAACAGAGGGGGAAAATTTCTTTTTGCCAGCTGTTCCTCAGACAAAGGACTACTATCTAGAATATATAAAGAATTAAAAAAACAGACCCTCCCAAATTTAGACCCAATCCAAAAATGGGCATCTGAAATGAACAGACATTTCTCGGATGAAGTAGAAATGGGAAATAAATAAATGAAAAAATGTTCAACATCACTGGTCATTTAAGAGCTGCAAATCAAAACAACACTGAGATTCTACCTCACCCCAGAAAGAATGGCTGCTATCAAGAAATCAACCAATAACAAATGCTGGCGGGGGTGTGGGGAGAGAGGAACCCTTCTCCACTGCTGGTGGGAGTGCAGACTGGTGCAACCACTGTGGAAATCAGTGTGGAGACACCTCAAAGGAGTGCACTAGAGGTTTCATTTGACCCAGCTATTGCCCTCCTTGTTATCTTCCCAAAAGAATTCAAAGCATCTTACCACAGCATTATATGCACACCCATGTTTATAGTGGCACAGTGTGTAATAGCTAAATCTTGGAAACAGCCCAAATGCCCATCAATTGATGAATGGATAAAGAAGATGTGGGGTTTTTTATATACAACGAAGTACTGCTCTGTCATAAAGAAGGATAAACTTGAGACATTTCTAGCTACATGGATGCACCTTGAGACCGTGCTCTTAAGTGAGAAAAATTGGACACACAAGCTTAAATACTGACAAGGTGTGCATTACAGTGCCCAGCTTGATTTAAAAAAATAAAACAAAACAAAAACTGTAAACCCATTACCAGTTGGGATTTATTTATTTATTTGCAGCACTGGGAACTGAACCGAGGGCTTTCACACTGAGTTACATCTCCTGCCCCATATTTATTTTGAGACAGGATCTTGTTAAGTTGCCCAGGCTGGGCTCAAACTTGTGAGCCTCCTGCCTCAGCCTCCCAGAGTGCTGGGGTCACAGGTGTGCGCCACCATGCCCAGCACATTACCAGTTAAAAAAAAAAAAGTCATGGCTATTAGCAGATAAATTGGTTAGAAATGCAATTACAACTTGAACAACAACAAAAAAGGGCTCTTTAAAGAAGATTCAAGTGAAGCAAAAAATTTTTTTAAAAAGAGACTTTTTTAAGGGCTTGAAATACATATTGTACTAACTAAAGAAAAACATTTGCTCCTGAGATTCAAATGTGTGGTCTGGAAGGTCAAGCAGAAGAAATACATCAAACACAGGATAAAAGTAAATAGTGGTGGAAATAAAGGGGCAGATAAAGCCCTGGAGGACCTGGGCATGATGCAGCTGAGCACCCAGAGAGAACAGGAGAGGGCGACAGTCAGGCAGCAGTCAGATCTTCCTGAGCTCATGGCTGTGTCGCAACGTCCCGCAGAGCCTCGTGCTGGCACAGGCTATAGGCTCAGAGCGGTGGACCCAGAGTGTGTGATGCAGGGACTAGGGGCGCATGGTGACCACATCAGTCCACCGTGTGGACTGGCACTGCCCTACGCCAAGCAGCCTGGACAGAGCACAAAAGGGCAGAAAGAAGCTGCGGCTGCTGCTTGTGCTGGTCATGTGCTTGCTTTGCTGCCTTCTGCCTGCCATGGACGGTTTCTCCTCTGCGATGCCCCCTGCCAGGCCACCCTGCCCTGGAGCTGCTGACTATGGACTGAGACCTCTACACACTGTGAGCCGAAATAAATCTTTCCTTCTTTAACTTTGGGTGTCAGATACTTTGTCTAAGCCACAAGAAAAGTAACTAAGACACCAAGTCTGCAGACCAGCCGGCTCTGTGAGTGGCAGGGGGCGTGTGGCAGAGAGCCCACCAAGAACCCATCTGCCACGGGCTCATGCTTGTGTTTGGTGAGACAGATGTCACTGATGAAGGAAGCACAGAGCAAGAGAGGGAACCAATAGCAACCCAACTGAAGGGGAAACCCACAGGCCAACCAATAAATGCAGATAACAGAAGCATGCTCAGGACTTGGTTGCTCAGTGGAGTGTAGCTGAAGTGCCCATTTAACCCTTTGGTGCATAGGGTTTCATTTTTAGAATGCCCCTGACAATGGAAGATAATAAACCTTTTTCCTTTCAAATTCTGGTTCCTTGAATTTTTCTAGGTAATGTTTATGAATTTCATGCTAAATTCAAAAAATGGCAATCTTCAGCATAAATGGGTTAAGGGACAAAGACCTTGGGTTTACAAGTACTGTACATAAACTACTTTACTGTGCATGTACATAGAACATATACAAAAATACACTTTCTAGGCAAGGTGCACAGTTTCGCATCTGTTAAATCTCAGCTATTTGGGAGGCTGAGGCAGGATGGTCACAAGTTAGTAGAAGTCAGTCTGGGCAACTCAATGCACCCTGTCTCAAAATAAAAAATTAAAAGGGGCAGAATTTTACTCAGTAGTAGCATGCTAGCCTAGCATGCCTGAGACCCTAAATTTATCCCTCAGCACTGGGACATGGCATGGGGGGGGCACAACTTTTTTTAAATGATTATGGCTGGGTATGGTGGTACACACCTGTAATCTCAGCACTATGGGAGGCTGAGGCTGGAGAATCTCAAGTTCAAACCCAGCCTGGGCAATTTAGTGACTTAGCAAGACCCTGTCTCAAAAATAATAAAGGGCTGGGTTGGGGATTTAGCTCAGTGGTTCCCCTGTCTGCTTTGCAAGCACAAGGTCCCAAGTTCGATCCCTGGTACAAAAAAAAAAAATTCAAAAATAATAAAAGGCTAGGGATGTAGCTCAGTGTGAAGGCCGAGTTCAGTCCCCAGTAGCAGCAAAAAAGAAAAAAAGTGATTATGGTTGAAAATAAAAGACACCAAAAGATACCAGACCATATTGAAATCGAACGTTAAGCACTGACACAGGATGCAGAGGGTGGCCTGCTTGTGACAATGGAGCAGCTGGAATCTGTGTGCTCCCAACACTACTGCACTTACATATAAAAAGCAAAAATGATGAAAAGCACAAAGACTTAATAGATAAGATCTGAGTGGAAACTTTATAAAACCTCTATCAGAAACAAAGATGATGCCTGGCAAGTGCGAGGTCCTGAGTTTGATCCTCACTACCAAAAAAGAAAAAGAAACAAAGACAAAGAATGATACGAAAGTCTGAATTAATATAACTAGAAAATTCAATCCATATGAAAACTTACATTCCTTAAATAGTGAATACACAATTTTCTATGTCTAGGAAAAGCTTAGAAAAATCACTTCCTGAGCCAGATGCAGAGGTGTACGCCTGTAATCTCAGCACTCAGGAGGCTGAGGCAAGAGGATCACTGTGAGTTTGAGGCCAGCCTGGGCTACATAGTGAGTTTAGAGGCAGCCTGAACTACAAAGGGAGACCCTGCCTCAGAAAGAAAAAGAAAAAGAAAAATCATTTCCTTGGCTCCAAAGAAATCCATAATATATTTTTAAATGGAAATTTTACAAATCTAGAGAAAATGAATGCTTTCCTAATAAAACACAAAATCGTCAAAATTAACTAATAGGAAACTTGAGTAGACTAATTACCATCAATGAGAAAAAAGTTTATCACTGAAAGCCTGGATCCAGAGGGGCCTGGGAGGTCCCCTTCCTCCTCCAGGAAGTGTTCCCAGGCTTCTCCTGCCAAAAGCCCAGGGAGGGGACAGGGAGCCTCAGCACCCTGCAGACGCCTGCACAGCCTGCACCCGACCGGGCTTTGCTGACCAGCTGCCCCTGGACTCTCCCAGTGCCCGGCCAGCACCTGCCTACCTGACCAAATGAACATGCAAGGGAAGAGCAGGGTGCTCTGCCAGGCGTGGGGCACCCGCCTGTGACCCCAGCACTCAGCAGACCGAGGAAGGAGGAGCTCAAGCGTGGGAGTTCAAGCCCTGCTTGCACTCTACAGCAAGACCTGTCTTAAAAGACAGAAAGAGAAAAGGAAAAGGGAAAGAGGAGAAAGAAAGAGAGAGAGAGAGAGAGAGAGAGAGAGAGAGAGAGAGAGAGAGAGAGAGAGAAAGGAATGGGGAAGGGCAGAGAAGAGAGAAGGGAAAAGAAAGGAAAAAGAAAGGAAAAGCAGGAGGACACTTGGTGGTCAGCATACCATGGAAGCCAAAGAAGCAAAGACACAGAAAGAAACCCAGCAGGAAAGAGCCAGAGACCTCCCATTATCCCAGTGTTCAGTGCTCACAACGAGGCTCGGCCCAGGTGCAGGAGACACTGCCATCCACACTTTCAAAGAGGCCAAGGCCCAGGACCGGGGAGGGGGCTGGCCGTGTGCAGCCTGGGTCCACCAGTCAGACATGTCCGTGTCCCAACAAAAATACAACATGCAGAGGAAGTCATGTTACTGACTGCGTCACATGTCTTAACTAATGACACACACTTTCATCTGTGCCCCAGGCCGGTCTGCCACAGGGCTGGGGTGGACGCACCTGGGGTGGCGCCCTTGGGCCCCTGCTTCCAGGACAACACTGGGATCCAGGTCTGCTCTCCGGCCGAGGCAGGGACACCCACGGGGGCCAGGGCTGAGCCTGTCGGGGGCTGGAGCCTTGCCCGCACTGGAGAGTAGCTCCCAAGCCTCATCCGGCACCAGACCTGCCTCTTTGGGAACAGAGCTTCCCCGCCTAAGCCAGAGCTCTGATGCCTCTGGACCCTGGGCCTCGGAGCTCCCAGACCATCCCCCATGCACCACAGCCCCCCTGCTCGCCAGACCAGCGTCAGCCCAGACTCTCCCACACTCTGGTGTGGATCCTGACTCATTCTTCACTGTCCTGCACCCCAGGGCCTGGCGCTGACCACCAACGTTCAGCTCAGGAAGGGCAGAGACAGTCGGCAAGAGGGCGGGGAGTGGCTTTCTCAGATGCCTGGGGCTGGCAGGGCAGAGACCCAGGTGAAGAATGAGCCCACTCCAGGGAGCTGTGGGGGACATGGGCGTCTTCGGCTGGGTGGGGGATGTGGGGAGCACCCTAAGTGCCCGGAAATGCGGGTCCAAGAACCTGCTCTCTCACAAGCCAGGTCCCGGGGCTGTGTGAGTCACTGGAGGAAAGGTCAGACCAGGCATGAAGAAGCCAGCTAAGCACCGGCTAAGCCACCTGTGAGGGCTGTGGGAGGAGGGACAGGAGCTCCCTGACCCTCAGTCTGGCTTCAGTTCCCTGCTCTTACCAAGCTCCTTGGCAGGCCAGGGGAGGGCACGTGTGGGTCTGTCCTGAGCTCCGTCCCGGAAGTGTCCATGGAAGGCCAGATGGGGAGTCAGGGGAAGGGGAGAGTTGGGGGAACCTCCCTGAGCTCCTGATGCCAGCAGGGGGTTCACTCCCAGTTCCGGGCAGCAGAGAGGGAGGAACAAGGCCCCAGGCTCCTTCCAGGCCAGGCCTCACTCAGGTGTGGCGCCTCCCAGGCTGTTTGCGTAAGGAGTTGCAGTGCAGCGGGATCGGGCAGCTGGCCAATGCCCAGCAGTGGGGCGGGGTCGCACCAGATCTGCTGCCCAAGGCCTGGGGCCAAGGCCCAGGGCGGGGACAGAGGCCACACCTCGAGGCCCCTAGCCGTCCCTGAACGCCCTGCCCTCTTCCACCTCTGCCCCTTGGGGTGGGGCTCCTCCTGGGACGTCTGGCCCCTCCTCCAGTGGCGGCACCCCAGCTGCCGTGGAGGGTGAGGTGAGGACAGGCCTGCTGCCCCCAGCCTCTGTGTGTGCTGTTCTTGCCCAGGGGAGCAGGAAGGCTGAGACACAGCCTGGTGGCCAGGGTGGGCTTGGGGTTCAGGCTCATGGACCCTCTTTGGGCCCATCTGTGCTCTGGGCAATGGGGCGCCTGTGTCTGTGAGAGCCATGGGGCTGTCGCCCTTGGGGACTGTCCAGCATGCCCTGTGTCCCGCAGGAGGACACAGTGAGCTGCACCCCAGCCTGGAAGGTGCCTGTGTGGCAGAGGCTCCGCTCTGGGGCCTGCAGCGCACCCCTTCCTTCACTCCCCAAGGACCAGGTTGCCCTCTGTCCCAGGGCCCTCCCACTCCCTCTCCAGGAGCCACTCCTCGCCTGGCTCCCCCCAGCCCCAGCCCAGCGCCTGCCCAGCCCTAGGCACAGCCTGGGCTCCTGGCTGACTCTCCCGTCCCTGCCTACTCTGCAGCTACTTCAGATAAGTCTCCCTTGGCCTTCCGGTCACCCCTTTCCTCTGGACGTGACTCCTCAGCTTCCTGCTCTTCTTCCCTGCCCCCGGCTGTCTCCTCTCTGCTCCGCTTTTCCTTCCTTTGCCCGCCTGTCCTCCACCCCACTCCTCCCAGGCTGTGCCCCTGAAGAGCCTCCCATCTCCATGCTCCTTCTCTGAGAAAAGCCTCCCAGTGCTGTGGGATAGACTAAATTCCTGACAAAGCCCCAGGAGGAGCAGCCAGGAGGACACAGCCTGCCCTGATTGCATCCATGCCACCCGGCCCGGAATGTCCACACCTCTCCTCCGCCCATGCTCACTATCTGTCCCCTCCAAAAGTCACCAGTCCCAGAGGGTGAGCCCCAGAGCTGCAGGTTCACCTGGCGCTGGGCAGGTGGCCAGCCAGGTCATACTTAGGGTTCCTCCTGCACGGCGAAGCTGGAGGCAGGCAGGCTCACCTTTCAGGAAACTCCCTCCTGAAGCCCAGCCCAGACAGGGAAAGACTGCCGGGGCTTCCTTCCGGGGACAGCCAGCTCCCGCCCTCAGAGTTGGTTGGGAACATAGCTGGCCTTGAGTGAGATGTGCTGAGAGCTGGGTTTGCTATCCTCACGCTGGGAGGGACTTGGGGTCACAGCGCACTGGGGCCACAGTGCAGCGAGGCAGTAGCACCTTTGGGCCACACCCAGGTCTCTCTGAGGTCCTGGCCCCTCCCTGTGTAAGAATACATCTCCTGTGACCCCCCAAACCACTGCAGGAGGAAAGAGGGCACCGGCACTCTGGGCAGTGACTGGGGGGGGGGCGACTTCTGAGAAGGTGTGGAGGCCTGGAAGTCTGGACTGCTGGCCCTTGGACACACTGCAGAGCCCCAGCTCACGGGCTCTGGGCCGCCTCTGCTCGCTCCTCCTCGACACACGCCGCAGCGCACAATCCATGGGCCAGATGGTGAGGGTCGCAGTGCAGGGCCACATCCCAACTCCAGGAGTGTGCGTGGTGAGGCGGTGGACACACTCCCACCATCACTAAGCGTCGGAACGCGGAGAGGCTACGGAGCGACTGGGAACACGGCCGCCAGGACACAGCGCGGGCGCCCAGCTGGCAGGTGACCCCTCAGGCCCCTTGCGCTCCCGCCGTGCGCTGTTCTCGCTCTAGCCACGAGGGGGCGCGTGGCCCGGCGCTGCAGAACCCCAGCAAGCCTAAACCGTGGGTATCGTGTGCACCACACCCAGCCCCGGCCGTCAGTGGCTCTGCAGCAGCTGGCAAGGGATCGAGCAGGGTCAAATTCTAGTTTCCGTTGGTACAAAACCTGAACTCTGCATGGCGACGAGACCGGGCGGCTTGGGGCTGGGCACCCGCCTCGGTGCGATAGGAGTCCCGGGGGTCCCCACCGCCCGCTCCTCCGGGCTAAAGAGCACACTGAGCCGGGGCCAGGAGCGAGTCGCCGACGGGTCCCCAGCAGGGCGGATGTGACAGAGGTGACGGCGGCTCCGGGCGCCTTTCTTCCGCGCGCCTCCCTGGGGTCGAAACAGAGGGGCCAGAGGAGGACTCCGGGGACGCATGGTGTCTTAAACGCGCGCCGTTTCGATTTCTCAAATCCACATACCCGGACTGAGGGGCCCGAGCCAGCTTTGCGTTTCTTTTAGAACCAAACCGCCGCGAGCTCAGCGAGGAAACGAAAGGTCGGAAGCCGCCAGGGGGAAGCGGCGCCTTTCTCGAGCCGCCCTCGCCCCTGATCCGGTCGCCACCGGGCGGCGCGCGCACCCCGTGCCAGGGGGCGTCGGGGCCCAGACGGCTCGGCTGCCTTTCAGCGGCAGGACTCGAACCTTCCCAGCAGCGGGAGGAATAAAGACCTACCCGGGTCGGGTCGGCCCGGCCCGGCGGCCTCCAGGGCGCGTCGCCGCCGGAGAGCCTCAGACCGGGGGGGGGGGGGGGCGTCCCCGCCGCGCCCCGGGGGCCTACCTGCTCCGGGACCCCCTCCGCGGCGGCGGCGTCGACATCCTCCGAGGCGCTGGGCGCCAGGACCCGCGGGCAGACCCAGGAGCCCGCCACGCTGCAGGCCTTGGCGCGGCGCGCGCCCTCCCGGGGGCTGCCAGGGGGCGCGGCGCGCGCCAGGTCGTCCAGGGACTGCGCCGGGCGCACGGGCGCCGCGGGCCGCGCATACAGGCGGGCGGGCCGGCCGGGCGCGCTCAGGAGCTGGGGCACACCGGCCGGCGAGGCCGGCAGCTCGCGCACATACTGGGCAGGCAGGTAGAAGGGACGGCCGCCGGGCTCGCGCCGCACGTGCCACCAGTGCGGGGTGCTGCGGCACAGCAGGCGGTAGCGCTCATTGGGCCGGATGACGACGTGGCGTCCGTCCTGGCCGGTGTACTCGAAGGGGTGCTCCACCAGCACGTCCACTTGGCCCTCGACGCCAGCCGCCATTGCAGCCGCCGCGTGCCCTGCTGGCGACACGGAGAAGGGGCGAGGTCAGCGTGAGCTCCGCAGGCACGAGGGGACAGAGGGCTGCTCCAGCCGGGCGCGTGTGCCCGGGCTCCAGGGTCTGCGTCTCTGACAGGGGACTTGCATGAACCACCCCTGGTTCCCTATCTTAGCTCAGCGCCGGAATTAGGACCACCCCTTGCTTCCGTGGCCTGATTTTAAGATTTGAGGCTCGCTTCGATCGCGTGGTGGGAAGTGTGGCATGTGGAGCCTAGCACTGACTGAGTCCCATTTCCCTGCTGGAAAAGTGGGAAGAGCAGCCTGTTCCTTGCAGGGAATCTGCGGGGCGCTCTGTGCGCCCCTCCCCAGCTGTCCCCGGGGTGTCCCTGCCTCGCCCTAGTCCCAGGGCCTTGACTCAGGTTTGGCTGCGGAGGCGGGGGAACCGGTTCTCCCCATCTCTCTTTCCTTCCCCAGTGACTTGGCCGCGATGTGAACCCGGCCCTCCCACCCTAGGATCTGCACGGTGACCATGGCCAACCCATTGGTCTCGCCAGGCTCCCAGAGCTCTCTGGAGCGAGTACCTGCGGCCTGTCCGGCTCAGCCTGGCCGCGCCTGCTCGCGCCTTCAGCTAGGCGACACGAGGCCTCCTCCGGAAGTGGCTCCGATTCCCGCTGGACAGTACTGGCTCCTGTCCCACAAGGTGGCTGCCCCCAGCGGCCGGGAGCTGGCCGCTTGCTGAGGCCAAGGACTCCGGGAAAGAGCCGAGGAGTGCGGGAGACAGGGCCCTCCTTCACTTTCTCAAACGCTGCTTTTCAAGGGGTGGGTGTAAACTGAGGCACTGAGCACGCTGGGCTCTGGAGCTAGCCGAGACAGAGCCCCACCCCGCGACCCCTTTCTCGACTCCCGCCACGCACTCACTTGGGCTGGGCGGGCCTCGGGGAGCCCATGGGCGGGGCTCACGGTGCTGGCGAGGGCACAGGTTAGGCCCCCATCGCGGGGCAGGACGTGGAGAGCAGCCGTGGAGCGCGCGCGGGAGCTGGCGAGGGTAAAGCGCGGAGAGGGCCCTCAGCAGCTGTGGGCGGGGGCGAGGAGGAGCCACAGTGTGAGCAGGGCCCTTGCGGGGGAAGTGGGACCCGGTGCGGGGACCGGAAGGAGCGCTGGTGGGTCGTGCGCGCAGCCCCAGCGCCCCTGCGCCCACGTTGTCTGCTGTCCGCGAGGCCCCTTAAGCCTTGGACGCGCGGCTCTGGGAGTGCCGGGCTGGGCTGCTGGTCCGGTCCGGGTGTTCCCTTTCTGAGCGAGGCCATTTGCCCCTGAGTCACCAGCCACGAGCAGCCGGCGGAGGGAGATTCCCACAGCAGTGTCACCTGCCTCAGCGCAGGGCCCGGGCTGGGCAGCAAGGTGACCCGCGCCTGCGCTTCTGGGGAGCCGAGAGGACCCCCACCCCCCGCCCCAGCGCAAGCACGCATGGCTGCCAAGAGGTGCCTGGCGCCTGCTGCCCAGGTGACCCAGGAGCTACAGAGGCGCCAACGCCGGCCGAGTAGGCGCGGAACGCCTGATCCCCGTCGCCTCCTGCCTCGGGGGTAGAGGGCCGTCCCTCACCTCCCCACGGGACCGGCCCGCGGGGTCCTCCTTGGGGGGCGGCGCACGGGGCTCGGACCGGCACCTGGGTACTGGCCTCCCTCCCCCGCCCAGCCCTGCTGGCCCTGGCACCTCAGGGCGTCTGCCCGCTGGCCTCGCTTCCACTCGTCCCGGCAGGCGCGCGCGGCTCGGCGTCCGGCGCTCCCTCCTGCACCGCCTGGCCTCCGAGCTGCCCTGTTTCCTGTTCAACAATATACAGGGAAGCACCGGCGGAGCGCCCGGCAGAACTTCCTCTCCGGCTGGGGCTGGGCTGCGGTTGCAAGAGACAATCCCCGGTGTCCCGGCTTCCTGTCCCCTCTGGGCCGGCCCGCGCCCCGGGAGCAGAGACGCCACCCTTTCCCCCTGCACCTCCTGGGGTGGGATCCTGGGCCACATCTGGCTGTCTCCAGGGATGAGGACCCGGGGGTCTCCCACCGACTTCAACACGATTTCCTTCTTATAGCAACCCTTGCCCTTGTAGAGAGGGTTGCCCTTTCAGTCTGCCCAGCCGCCCCCTGGAGGCCAGGGTCTCCAGTGGCGTCCAGGGCCCTCGCCCTTGGGGGTCTCCTCTCTGGGAAGGGTCTGCCTCGGGAAAGTAGCCTTGCCCCTATGTCTCGACCCAGTTCTCACTCCAGACATGGGCACACCAGCCCCCGTGGGCCCCTCGTTCTCAGGGCCCCCAAGGAACAGTGGTGCATCTACATAGCTGCGCGTGCTGAGAGGAGGGAGCCCCTCCCAAGCCTTGGACTCCAGACAGCACCTGAATAAGAGCCCCCCCCCCATACTGGGGCCTGAACCCAGGGGGCGCTCAACTATTGAACTACATCCCAGCCCTTTTTTAAGATACTGTTTCCCTAAATTGTCCAGGCTGGGCGGGAACTCTTGATCTCTCCTGACTCAGCCACTTGAGTAGGTGTGTGCCATGGTGCCTCATACTCCTGTTTTGAGACAAGGTCTAGCTATTTAGTTCAGGCTGAACTTGAACCCACTTTGTAGCCCAGGCTGGCACTGAACTCACAATGATCCTCCTGCCTCAGCCTCTGGAGTGCTGGGATCACAGGTGTGCCTCAGCACACCTGGTTCTTACTCTTTCTTGAACTCCCTTTCCTCCACATCTCTGACTCTGGCGTTGCCCACCAGCGAGTCCACACTGCTGGGTATGTCTCAGTGTGTCCGAGGCCTGGTGGCATCTCAGGATCTGCCAGAACAGATGTGCAGCAGACCTAAGCATGGTGCCCTGTGTGCTGGGAGGACAGTGGCTGCACGAGCCCTCCTCACTGCCCTAGTCACCCAATGTGCCGGGCAGGTGGCAGTGGCTGGTGTGTGGTGGTCCTTTCTGGGTCTGGTGGTCTGATGCAGTGCTGCCACATGCTGGCCTTCCGATGTTTGGGAGTGTGGCCTTAGGGTTGCATCTTTCTTTCCTACACACGGGGAACAGTAATGCCTTCCTCACAGCTTGCTGGAAGGACTGAATGAGATACAGCAAGGGCAATGCTGGTAAGCACTTTACTATTTTGCAGTACTGGGGACTGAACCCAGCTATATTGTCAACCTCCCATTAAATTTTTTGAGATGTGGCCTCACGAAGTTGCCCTGGCTGGGCTTGAACTTGTGACTCTGCCTCAGCTCCAAGCGCTGGAACTCCAGGTGTGTAGCTCCATACTGCTTTACCATGAGATGCGCTCTGCAGGCTAGGTTCGCTTCTCTAAACCCTCCATCCTGCTCTAGGCAGAGGGAAACTTGTGCCTGCAAGGGCACTTTGCTGAGGCAGCACCAGCTCAGCCCTGCCCTCCACCTAGCTCGCCTCTTTCCACCCACTGCCCCTGGGGGAGCTGGGCTCATGGACGGAGATGGGGTACCCACCCATGGTCTGAGAGGAGTGTTCAACAGGAAGCGGCAGACCTGAATGCTTTTTCTGCCTCATTTTCCTGCAATCTGGTTTCCCCAGGATTTTGTTTCCTTCTTTTGTTCTTGCAGGGACAGTGAGGGCTTCTCCCTGCAGGGCCCCTTAGCCTCTCTGGGATCTGCAGAGGAAGCGAGCCGCCACGTAAAGACCCTAAACCCACAGGGCGGGGGTGCTGAACTCATTTCCCGACCCTTTCGGGCTCCCTGGTTCCCCCGGTGTTCCTGAAGCTGCAGTGTCCTGGCATTTGAGGGGAATGAAGCCATGGGCAGCCAGCTTTGGCTGTTACAGTTCAAGAAGACCCCAGGCCCCACCCCAGGGACCCTGCTCCTGGGCAGACAGGGAGGCCTGGATTCATGCACCCTTTTCTCCCTGCACCCCGGCCCACAAACCCCTGCCTGTAAGTGTGCAACCCTGGCTGCAATTCTCCCCACGCTCAGAGATGGACTAATAGGAGGGGCCCTGAAGCCCTGGCCATGGCTGACATCTCCCCCAGTAGCAGGGTTAGGGTTAAGTGAGACAGATGAGAAAGATCAGGCCTTTACTACAAAATCTCTCAAAAGCACACAGCAGCAGTGCCTTTAAAACATTGCCAAGCAATTCTCAGGGGCAGAGCCCCTCTCTCAAAAGTTTATTGCGTATTATCACAACTGAAGCAGTGTGGGTATCACTGAAGCTTGCAGCAGTTGTCTGGAGGTGTGGGTTAGAGCCAACGCACCTGACTGCATTAGCAGCCTTCTGGAAGGAGGCGGGATGGGAGGCGGCCCCTCCAGGCCGGCCTTGCTCCTGCTGCCTCCCAGGGCACCTGGGATGTACTCTCAGGCCCCAGGTGACCCCTGCCCACTCAGGGACCTGGGCTGTTTGTGGGAGCAGCAACGCTGACTGTGGGTGTGGGGTGGGGAGGTGGACCACTTCCCACTCAGGCTTTGGTGTTCCGGGCATAGGTGTTTTCACCTTCCCTCATGGGGACACATCCTGGGGATGGAGGAACTGTGTGGCAGCTGCTGTCACCTGCCTACCGCCTCCTGTTCTGTTGCATAATTCCTCCAGCTCTGTGGGGCTGGGCAGATGACTCAGCAGCCCTGTCGCCCCAGGGAGGGCAGGGAAGGCTCATCTTTTTTCTCCTTCCTCCGGTGCTGGGATGGAACCTGGGCCTTGGGCATGCTAGGCACTGCCTTCACTGGGCCGCATCACCTGAACGCTCGCCTCCTGACTGTGACAGGTGCATGTCCTGAGGCCTTCGACTCCAAGCCAAGGCAGGTGGGGGTGGCTAGAGGGGCCTGCTGGTGCAGGAGAGGAGAGGAAAGCAGAGCTCATGCCCTCACTTCCCCCAAGCCTGCATGGTCTGAATATCACCTGGAGACCAGTTCAGCCTCCCTCCCTGCTCCAAGGCCCCTTTCAAAAGGCAGTCATGCTCCAGGGAACTTTCTAGGCCCTGGCAGTACCCCCGCTGGGCCAGTCCAGGAGGAGCCACGTGTGAGCCTGTGGCTCGGCAGGGGTGAACCGTGCAGAGCAGCTTCTCTGTCTGTCCCTGCAAAGCTCAGAACAGGTTGCTACCCCAGTGTGGCACCCGGGGCTGGCCCTGGCCTGGGCTCCTTGCCCTCTTGGGGATCCACTTTTGTTTGTCCTCGAGGTCAACCAGGTGGAGGTGTGACCCCGAGAGCCGCCTGAGGCGTCCCTGGCTGTCTGTGGGCGTGAGGAGGACGTGGGCTAAGGGCGGGTGATGCCAGCCTTCCTTGAACAAGGAAAGCTCAACAGTGCCAACAGTGCTGGTTTTGAGTCATTTCTCCTTCTCCCGCCGAGGCCAGCACCCCAGACCCGAGGAGTGAAGAGCGGGGGACTGATGCTGAGAAGGGAGGCTTTGGTGAGGAGCAGGGAGAGGGAGCCAAGAAGAGAAGAGGATGACGTCATCGGCCCCCAGGACTGGCCCGACCTGCCATCAGCCGTCTGTCCATTGGCAGCAGGTCTGTCCTGCAGTGGCCGTGCCCCCCCACCCGTCTGGCGCCAGGCCGAGTGGTTTTTGCACATCTGCTTAGGGTGCGAAGGCCTGGATTTCTGGGGAGACTTATTTGGGATCAAGAATAAAAAAATATTCTCTGTTGAAATATGAGGGGAAGAAAAAAACCCACCCTAAAAAACTAGAGCTTTTAATTGGGAATGTGCAACCACATGTCCCCGAGTGCCAGAAGCGTTGGAACTGCCCCAAGGGTGGGGTCGTGGCATGTTGGGGCAGGCCTGGTGTAGGCCCCTTCAGCCCTGGCTGCGGCATCTGGAGGGAGGGTGGCAGGGAGCCCAGGGCACCGCCCTGGCTGCGTGGGGTCTCTGACGAGGGAGACTCTGTGATGCTGGTGAGCAGGGGCCTGCTGCCTGCCCGGCTTAGGAGAGGCTGTTTTGCTCCTGGTACTTGCGCCGGCGGGCGCAGCGGGGGCAGCCCTTCTTCACCACAGCCTGGCAGCTCTGGTGGAAGACTGTCTTGCACTCAGCACACCTGAGGAGAGAGCAGCTGCTTGTGCCAGGCGGGGCAGGGGTCAGCTGTGCTCTGCTCTGCAGCTCAAGCCCACACGTGGTAGCCTTTCCTGTGCTGAAGGCTGCTTCGGATGAGGCCACTGCAAGCCATCCGCGCACACTGCAGTCTGCCCCGCTGCATTATTGTAACAGCTCCTTGAGTGTCCCTAAATGCCGTCTTTAAAATACTCGGGTCTAAAGCCAGCCTCAGGCCCAGTCAGGCTGCGTCCTGGCCGGACGAACCTCCTGAGACAGAGGACTGGTTCCTATGTGGGTTGAAGGAAGGATGGGGTGAAGTTCTCCATGGAGGCTTCCCATCCGGAGGAATAACTGGGGGCAAGAATGAGCACTGCAGTGCAGAGGCTGTGGCCGGCACCAGCCACCAGGTGCTTATTTCTGGCTGGGTGGGAATTTGTTCAATCCCTCCTCAGCCCATTTGCAGGCTGAGGTCAGGGAGGGCCCGCTTGGAGAGCCCGTGCCGCCTCTCTCTGGGTGACAGGGGCTTAGCAGAGGGGGACGCCCGGGCCTGGGCTGCTCTGGACAGCCTCACTACCCAGCCATGGCACTGACCCACCGCCGGGACCTGGGCCAGGGTGAGTGCTGCGGGCGTCCCACATACCTGACCGTGGTGTCAAACTCGAAGGGGAAGATGATGTCGTGGTGGTGGCAGATCTGGCAGATGAAGCCCCGCTGGGTGCACAGGTCGCAGTGGTAGACGTGCTGGGAGGCGGACTCGATGAGGGCCTTGAGGAAGCCTTCGTACTCCCCCTCTGCAATCTGGGGCATGCAGGCCTGGTCTTAGCAGCTGTGCTGCCATGCCACACTCTTGTTCTACTCCCGTGGGGCAGGGGGACATCCAGCCCTGCACCCCAAGCTCTCTGGGGGTTGTGGGATTTGTGTTGGGCCCCAAACCCCTCTCCCAAACCTACTCTCCCTGGAGGAAAGCAGGGTCCCCAACTCTCACCCCTGGCACCGAGTCTGCAGAGTGCGTGTTTGTCAGTCCCTGCCCAGGAAGCTGGGGACAGCAGGGAGCCCATTCTTTGGGGGTGAGCTGAGGCACTGCAGGCCCTTCCTCCCACTTCCCTTCTGGTTTCTCCAGGACGAGAGCTCTGGGAAGGGCCATGCCTGCTCACCTGCTGCAGGTCAGCGACACTGAACTTGTGGGGAGACTCCAGGAGATAATGCCTGTGGCCAAGCCTGAAAGAAGTACAAGAGCTTCCTCAGCCAGGCTTGAGGCCCAGGCCAGCCTGTGACATCTCCCTCCCCACAGCACTGCTGGCTGGCAGGGCCTCACAGGGAGACCACGAACTGGCAGGACTTGGGTAAGCAAACTCTCGGAGTGCAGGTGTCCTCTGAGAAATGGAGCTGTCTTGGGATTAACAATCCATTTAAAGCATGTGGCACAGTGCCCAGCACACAGCAAACACATGACTAATGACAGTGCGGATGCTCCTGCTGCATGCCGACCCCGGGTACCAGGAACTGGGTTAAGAGCTTCCCATGATGCACTCATCTCACCCTATAACAATCCTGTGAGACTGGCTGTTTGGGGAAGACAGGAAACAGAGAGCTTAAGTAACTTGCCTGAGGACACATAGTAAGTCAGTGCTGGAGCTTGAGGACGGGAGCCTGGTACCAGAGGCTAGCCCCCATCCACCCACTCCTGACACACCAAGGGAAGAAATGCAGATGTGGCCACTGCCCTCTTGCAGCCCCAGGTCCAGCCGAAGGACACTCGGTCTCTGGTTTCAGTGCTACGTGAGAGGAGCCCAGATCCCATTTCAGAGATGGGGTGGGGGCGGAGGACCAGGGCTCTGGTTCCCACCACTCCCCAGTAGGCCCCAGTCACATCCTGAGGGTTGGAGAGGAAGTGCCTGCAGAAAACCCCTGGCACGGAGCCCTCCTGGCCTTGCTGTCTGTGGGCATGGGGGGGCACCCTGCATCACAGGAAGCGGGGGAACCTGTGCAGGACGGCCAACAGGCACACTGGGCCAGGGGTGAGGACACTGCCAACTGGCCACTCTGCTCACCATGCTGTTTTCCCCACTGAACGTCCAGCTTTCTGAAACAGGAAGCTGCCATTTATCACCAGGAAGACAGAGGGACTCACAGGCCAGCCCTGAGCAGGTAGGAAGGGTGGGGATGGCTGGGATGGAGCATTATCTCTGTCATCTCCCCTCTGTCCAGTCCTGGAAGCCCTGGACACCAGCCAGGGCCCGGCCACACTGGGAGCCACTGTTCCCTGAGGCCTTGCAACACTCAGTCAAGGCCAGATATAGGCAAGTAGTGCACACCTATAATCCCAGCACTTAGGAGGCTGAAGCAGGAGGATCACAAGTTCAAGGCCAGTTTGGGCTACACAGTAAGACCCTGTCTCAAAACAAAAACAAAACATCAGAAAGAAAGAGGAAAGGAGGGAGGGAGAATGAATGAGAAGATGAAGAGACTAGAGAAAGGCTAGAGGCCTCCAGGCTAAGTCAGTGCCCTCCCCCAAGGTGCACACCATGCTGCCCCAGGCCATCTGTCTGCCAGGTGATGAGCTCCTCCCACAGCCCTCACCCCGCCTCAGGAGGGCCACAGGAACACAGGGTTTCTGGGGCCACCAGTGGGGCGGGGGCCAGGCAGGGTGGCCCCTTTCCCCCTCCCGTGCCTCTTCTAAATGGTACTTGCACAGACACACACGCAGCAAGGTGGCGGAGAGAGCACCAAGCCCACCAGAATCCACCGGGTGTCCTGGTCTGCACAGGTCCACAGCCCCTCCAGGTGCCCGGGGAAGATGAGGCTCCTGAGATAGCCCAAGATGTTCTACCACCTTGCAAGACAGGAGGCCACAGCATCTCAGAAAGGGGCAGGATGGGCCGGCCTGGCCAAGAAGGGGGGCCCAGGCAAGCCCCCAGCCAGCCTCTGACCAACCAGGCCCTGAGGGAGGAAGGTGAGCGCTGCAGGGGCTGCTCTCCAGGTCGAGGGCCGGCTCCAGCCCCGAGGAGCAGAGCTGATGTGGCTGACCAGGACCCAGGAGCCCCTCCGTGCTCCCCGGGCAGCCCAGAGGCGAAGCCAGGGCACCTGCAGTGAGCCCTGGTGGCCTTCATGCCCATCCTTCAGCCCAGCATCACCTCCCACCCTGAGTACCAAGGAGCTTCTGCATCAGCCTTCCATGCTCAGTGTGCACTTTCGGGAGGACACCGCCATGAAGCTGCCAGCAGCCGGGACAGGGAGGAGACAGGAAGCCTCCGGAGCCGGCCACTCACTGCACTCCCACCCTGGCCAAGGTCCTCGCTGAGCTTGCTGTGCATGGCTAGAACCCCTGCCCCTTCCCAACTCCTCCAGGAAGCCCCCAGCCTGTGCCACCTTCCTTGGGTGAGTCTCCCTCTGTAACTGCAGGCCTCCTTCCTGCCTCTGGTTGCCGCTGCTCATCACCTCCAGGAGGCAGGCCCTGCACCTGCCCTGCTCAGCATGAGACCCAAACACGCCCCGCCTGCTGTGTGGTACTTTCCCTGTTCCCAGGAAATATTTGTTGAATGAACCAATAAATGTATAAACGGGCCTCAAAGCTGTGGTAATCTGAGGGCCCAGGGGGAGCCCCGCCCACCCGCCATGCGCTTGCTCACCTCTTGCTCAGCTCTTTGAGGGCTCCGCTGCGACACAGGCCCAGGTAATCCCCCAGGAGCTTCAGCCGCTCGCGGCTCCGGCCAATGAGGTGCACCTGCTCCACGTGCTCGTACAGCGAGGGGTTCACCAGCTGCAGGTTGACGAGGGGCTGTGCCTGGATCTGCGCCAGGAACCGCAGGGCCTGCCGGGAGACCTGGGGCGGTGGGAAGGGACTGCTCAGCTCGCGGGCCTCTGGGGTACCTGCACCGGCCCCCGGCCCCGCCCCGCAGCCCCTCCTCCACCTTACACAGCGGAAATGGGTTGGAGAGACAAGGACCTCTTGGCCAAGGTCACACAGCTCAGAAGGGTGTGGTCCAGACCTGACCCAGGGTTGCTGCCTCTCCTGGTCTTGCAGAGACGGAGGTGGCTCTATCCAGGGCCCCACCCTTGGGCTTCACAGACCCTTACCCTTCTTCGTGCCCTTGGCTCCTTTCCTGCCTGGGGGATGCGGGCTCTCCTCCGTGGGCCCAGCTCAGCAGCCAGGGGCCTCATCCAGCCCCAGGAAGCCAAAGGTCCCTCACCAGGTTTTCTCGCTGGCAGCAACCGGCAGGGCTCCCCTGTGACGCGCGCTCCAGCCAGATCCGCTCCCAGCTGACCGCAGGGATGCTGAAGGCCCCACGCTTGGGCCCAGCTCTCACTCCAGTGGCCACAACTGTGCACCTATGCTGTGCCCACAGGCTTTCCTTTCTCAGAGCAGCTCATGTGGGGAGGTGGCAGTGTCCCCATCTGATACACTAGGAAACAGGCCCAGAGATGCGCAAGTGGTCTCTCCAGCCCACCGGAGAGCGGAGCCCAGCTCTGAGCTGCAGTGTGGTCTCTGAACGCCAGGACTCCCTGGCACTGTGGTCTCCCAGGAGTGTGCTAAGGAGCTGAGGGTTACCAGGGGAAGGCGCACACTCCTTCCTGAGAAGAGTGACTCCACACACGTCCTTGGCACTGGGCCGGCATGCAGCTCATCTTCAGCAAATGTAAGCTGCCGCCCCTGAGGGTCGAGAGAGTCAGGGGACCCGTCCCTGTTCCGGGGCCCAGGGAGACCTCTGGCTTCCGGTCTCAGAATTCCACAGCACCTCTTGCCTCCTCCACCGTGGACATCTCCTCTTTCCCAGAAACCAGGGCCCGGAGGTGGGAGCCCTGGCTGGAGGCAGTCCAGCAGGCAAGTGCGGTCTTCAGTCCCAGCCCAGCTCTTCTCTGCTGTGCCCGATTCAGTGGCTCTCCCAGCCACTGGAAGCCAAAGAGCAGACCAAGGTTCTCTCACCAGTATCAACCAGCAGGGCTCCACTAGAGCTCTGGGTGAGGCCCAGGTTAAATGACACAGAGGACGGGGTGCAGGTGGGCAGGGGCTTCACCCTCCCAGGGACTGGCCCCACTCTGTGGGCGTAGAGGAGACAGACAACAGCTCCACCCCAGGCCCAGCTGGGCCTCAGCACAAGTAGGTCAGCCAGAGCAGCCACCGTGAACAAGAAGGGCCCAACCGAGGACCAGCCACTTTCTACTTTGAATTTTCCTGTCCTTCTCAGGCCAGTGACCTTTGAGGGAGGGCTGTATACTTCCTGGTCTTAGGAAAGCACTGCGATTTCCTAGTTAGGAAACAGGAGCAGACAAAGACTTCAGCCATCAGTGAGGAGATGGATCAACAGAAGCATCAGGCCTTGTAAGGAGGGAGAGTGCTTCATGGTCAGAGGGTTCTTTACAGTGGCAATCTTGAGGGTTAATTTTCTGTGTGCTAATTTGCAAACTTAGCACTGAGGGCAGAGGTGGGGACAAGATAAACAATGGAACAGCAGCAGGAAGCTGAGTTCGGGGACACACCCACAGGCCAAGACCGACACGCGTGTGGCCTGTGCCTCCAAGGAAGCAAGCAGCTTCTCCCACGTGTCTCAGGGCTGCTGTGCTGGAAGGCTGAGCCTCCAGGAGAGCCAAGTGTGTTCCCGAGGCAGACCCCGACAGGTGAAGGGCGTGACGGGCCTCTGGGGAGGAAAGGCACTGTGGGAAGCTCTGTTCTCAGTGCCGAGCATGTACTGGCACGGCCCTCCTCACAGCAAGCCAAGACAGACGCTGTCAGTCACCCCGCTAGGGACAAGGAAACAGCTAATGTGCTCATGGTAACACAGCTGGAAAACTGGCTCCGCTCAGCTACAGAAAAGCAGCAACCTTTCAAAGGTCTTGTTCAGAGGTGCTAGGTAGATGTAAGAAAGCACACAAGAAGTGGTGTGAAGCGAGCAAGGACGGATCGAGCAGGAGTCCAGCGCGACCCCCAACTTCACAGTGAGTGACTGAACGCACAGCATGGCTGTGCCCCCAAATGTCGAGTGACACTCTCTGAGCTATGACACAAAATTCTGTTTTGTTTTTTCTTGAGACAAGTTCTCACTATGTAGTCCAGGCTGGCCTCGAATTCGAGGCAATCGTGCCTCAGCCTCCCGAGTGCTGGGATTATAGGTATGCGCCACCATGACCAGCTGACACAAAATTTCGATCTGTCTTTGGGCTTGTCTGTAATTTTTAAATGTTAAGCAATAACCACATATTGTTTTAATAATGGGTGGAGCCCCAGAAGAAATGCTCCTTCCAAAACATGAAATAAGTAAGGCCATGCAGGGCTGGGCCTCACAGGGCTGGCAAAGCCAGCGGGTGTAGCCAACCGGCTGGCCTACCTGTCCACCCACCCACTACCATCTATCATTTACCCACTACCATCCACCCATCAACATCAAATCTATCCTAATCTTCCTATATACTCACCTATCCACCTGCCTATCTACTTACCTACCTACCTGCTAGTTGCTAGTGCCTTAAACAGTCCTGTCTGTCACTGTGGGAGCTGCAGAGAACCATCCTCAGATGCTCCACTTGGGGACCAAGGCAGGCGTCCACAGAGCTCTGCTCTGGACTTGGGTAGGCATGAAGCTTTTCGCTTGGTCACTGAACTAGCGACCCTGGCCTCCTTCTAGTCAAACTCCCCCAGATAGACAAAGAGCAGCAGCAGAGGGGTCAACACTGCTGGGTCACTCAGCACCTTGTGTGGTTACATCAGGCTGCCTGCAGACTTACCGGGCGCTTAGTGAGGTCCCAGTTGTGGATGATCCTGGCTGGAATCACTGAGGCATCGTCCTGGTGGCAGCTGTCACAGTAATAGAGGCCAGAGAAGGCACAGAGCTTGGGTCGTACAAAGGAGAAGCCAATCTGCCGGGAGCAGCCTGGGGAGGAGGGGTGGGTGGGTGAGACGCAGAGGCCAGAGTCAGCTCCGAGTAAAACAGGCTACTCTGACAGGAAGGCCCTGCGAGTTTGTTGTTTGTTTTTTTTTTTTTAAGGAAAGTACACAGGTAAAAACCATTGCTCATATTTCCAGTGTTAACACTACTAACTGCGACAGTACACTGCAAGAGTCACTGCTGCCATTTCACAGATGAGGAACTGATGCTTAGAGGCTGAGAAGTCTGAGTGGTCACCTTGGCACTGGGCGGGCCTGAAGCCCCATTCTCACCAGTACACCCGGCAGCCTGTCCTCAGGCTCTGCTCCCCGCTCCCCAGGGCTCTGTCCATTCCTCCACGGGGCCTGGAAATACAAGCCACCAAGTGGGGGTCTGGGTGAGCAGTGGGCACGGCTGCAGGAAGTTGGCAAGAGGCAGAGCAGCCTGGACAGAGGGAGCCACCTGACAGCAGGCACTCTCCACAGCAGGGGCCGTGTGAACGGTGCCCAGGGCAGACAGCCAAGGGGCAGCTGAAACCTCCATCCAGCCTTGCTTCCCCCAGGGAAGAGGGAAGGATCCTTTTGGCCTTGAGATCAACTGCCTCATCCTGATATGCACCCAATTTTCTCAAGGTTCCATTTCAGCATCTGTAAAAGTCAGCTACTTCTGTTTTTTGGGGTTATCACGAAGGATAAATTTGGGCTCGAGGTGTAGCTCGCTGGTGAGCACTTGCCTAGCATGTGTGAAGTCTGCACACTGTTGCCAGGATCACCCAAACAAAAACAAAAACAGAGACAAACTGGAAAGGCAAAGCACACACCAGTGAGGGTCTTCTTGCACCCTGGAGCTGAATGACAACAGAGGTGTCAGCGGTCGGTGTCTGCTTGGCCTTTTGCAGAAAAACTGCAGGGTGGAAAGGAGCCCTGAACTCCTTGGTTTCACCGCACCTCTGGCAGGCTGGTGGGGCTCAAGGAGAGCACCCCGCAGCCCTCACACCCAAAGGCAGGGCCTCCCTCACCCACGCTTCTGCAGGGAACCCTGCTCTGCTGGCTTCTCCCATCCTCCGGGCCACTGCAGGCCACTTCTGTCTTCAACACCTGAGGCAGGCTGCCTGCAGTCCCACAGGCTCCACCCCATCGGGACTGCTCTGAAGCCATGGTTCGGCCTCTCTGCCTTCTGCAGCAGGCAGCGAGCATCCCCCCGACTGCAGGGAAGGCAGATACCATGGGCAGAGCAGTGGAGACTGTGCAGCCTGGGCCAAGGGGAGACCCTCTGGGGTCCTGCCCAAAAGCACAGGCCCAGCCTGGCCAGCCACGCCATCTGCTGTGCACTCACTGGCTGTGGAGCCCGAGGCAAGGAGCTTCCCAGCTGGGTGCCTCGAGCTTCCTCAGCCATAAACAGACCCATCTATATGGCCGGTGTGAAGGTTAAATGAGATAATCCAAACACAGCACCGGTCCTGTGCCGCTCAGGACAGTGTGATTCCACAGTAACTGTTCTGTAGCAGATGTACTGACAAAACAAACACTGTCACCATGTGTCATTCACCAAGCTGCAGAACTATGTGGAGCTGTGCTCCCCAGGACAGGGGCCATGAGCCATCGGTAACCCTTTACATTTAAAGAAAAGTTAAATGAAAATCCAGTTTCTTAGCCACACGAGCCACTCATTCAGCAGTGTGTGTGTTCACTGCTGAGCTGGCCAGCACAGACCTAGAAAGCCCTTCGGCACTGAACAGCACAACCTGCAAAAGCAAGCCAAGGTCTCTGCTTTGGGAGGACCCAATGCCTCTGCTATGGAAGCCTGTGAGCAAACAGCAAAAAGGGTGCAGGGAGGGCAGGAGGCGCAGGAGGCGCAGGAGGCAGGGCTGCCACCACAGGCCCCACCCCGAGGGAGGTGGGAGAGGGGCTGGGGTGCCCACGGGCAGGAGCCGTGGCTGCGGGGAGGGCAAGGCCCTCTGCGGGGCTGCCTGGGAGGGATGGAGCCCTGGGGGGAAGCCTGGGTCAGGAGCCTGTGGCAAGCAGGGGCAGTGGGCACCAGCTGGCACCTGCACAGAAGCAACCCTGGGAGTCCAGGCCTTTCTCCGTGGGGACGGCCACCAGGTGCTGCAGGAGGAGCCCGTTCTCCTGGGCGGCGGGCGTCAGCCCCTCCTGACAGTTTTCGTCCAGACTCCCAGCAAGTGTCTCGGCGTCCTCAGCCGCCTCCAAGTAGGAGGCCAGGACCTCGCGTACTAGGCCCCTCCACAGGGCGGCCTCCTCGGCGTTCCCAGCCTGCAGCTTCAGGACGGCCTTGGCTGTGATGATTTTGAAGAAGGCCGGACCCCCGAGGCTCGTGTCGGGCAGGATGTCTCGTATGGCCTCCACTCCATGGCTGTCACTCAGCATCTTCTCATTATTCCTCACGCGGAAGCATTTCAGAGATTCCACGGACAGGGAGAAAATACAGGGCACCCAGGTCCCGTCTGCATACAGGTACAGAAGTGACTCTTTGATGGCGTCTGGCTCCGGAACCTGGGCCGGTGTCCAGTGACTCCGCCTGCTCTGGGGCATGGCCGGCTCTGGGCACAGAGCTGAGCCAGAGGGGTGGCCGCCAGGAGGGACCTCGGGGGGCTCTTCGGGCTGATCCGGGTACTGGACGTCCACCCACTCGTGCTCCTGCTGCGGCCGGACCTTCTGCAGGGCCTCCCGCACCCGCTCCAGCCAGTCCTCAGCCTCATCTTGGGAGGAGGCCCGCAGGGCCAGCTTCTTGCTGGCGAAGACCAGCTCGAAGCGGCCGTCGCTGTGGGCCGGACCCACCGCCTCGCAGCGCAGCAGGGAGCAGCTCTCCACGCAGGCGCGCTCCTCGGCGCTCAGGTAGAGGCGGAGCTCCAGCGGAGACAGCTCGCAGAAGAGCTCCTTCCAGATGCCCATGGCCCCCCGCCGTGACACTGTGCCCAGCTTTAGGAGGCCCCGGAACGGGTTGGACAGCCCTGGAGGCAGAAAGCGGCAGGTTAGTAGGTGGGCCTCGCCCTTTACCACCCCGCCGCCTGCAGTGCCCAGTGTCCCACTGCGGGGGTAGACACGGCCAGCCACAGGGATGCAGGCAGGGTTCCACGGGCCAGGGGGGGGATACCCATGGAGGCGTCCTCCCTGCCTCAGCCTGGCTGCTGACCTTTCTTCCGAGCTCCCCTGGAGGATGGACGAGCTCAGCAGTCCCCTGCACACAGTCCTCACGCCATGCCCCTTCTGGCGTCTGTGCCCGCACCCCGACTCCCTCACTGGGATGAAAGGACTGTGCTTCTGCCTGAGCTCACTCCCACCCCCTGCCCACTCGAGGCCATCCCTCCAGCAATTCCCCCTCCCTTCTGAGGCACACAAACATGCTGTAATTTCTCCCACCTTAAAACTTCCTCTAGTCTGGACTCACATGTCCAATTACCACACATTTCTTGGTCCCTTTTACAGAAAAACTGCACGAGGAAGTACCAACACCTGTCTCTAGTTCCTCTGCTCCTGTTCCCTCTTGAGCTCGCCTAAGTTCGGCTGTCCTTCCCTCACTCACTGACTCTGCCTCTGGGAAGGGCCCAAAGGCCTTCCTGGGGTGCTCTTTGCTTCTCTTGGTCCCCTCACTGCCCTACCTCTCAGGCCTGGCGTGCCCTGGTGCTCAGGCCGGGCCCTGTCTCTTCTCTGGGACACCTACTTCCCAGCTGCTTCTCTCTCAGGGCCGCCAACCCAGCCCCAGTTGTCCTCTCCAGCCCAGACTTCCGCTGAGGCTGCACACTCCCATAACCACCTGCCCCGCCTCAGAGGCATCTCACAGTTGCTATATCCAAAAAAATCCTGATCTGCCAGCCGCAAACTTGCTTTTTTCCTAAAGTTTCTTATCTCACAGATCATTAAACTTCAGCCTTCCACTCACTTCACCTTGGAGTCACCTCAGGTTCTCTCCTTCATGGCCCACATCCAGTCTATCAACAGTGCCCATAGGTTTTGCCTTCAACACACAGCGAGAACTCACCACACACCCCTGCCCGCCACCTCAGGGCCAGTCCTGACACTCTGGCCTGGGTTAGGACAACAGCCCCTTGCTGCTGCTTCCTCCAGCATGGGAGCCGGGAGGAGTTTAAGAGATGAGCTACCTGGCCCGCAGGCTCCATCCTGCTGCCCCATCCCTGGCACCCAGTCTGTCATGTGTAGTATATTCCAGTGCAAGGTCTTTGCATTTCTTCTCCCTGCTTTCAACACCCAGATCGCCTCCTGCCTCCCTCTGTCCTTTCCTCTCCAATGTCACCTGGCTCATGAGGGCCGCCCTGGTCCCCCTCCAGCAGGACTACTGTCCAGTGCTGCACTCCGACTCTGTCCACCTCACTATTTTTTTTTTTTTGGTACCGGGGATCGAATTTGGGACCTTGCGCTTCCGAGGCAGGCGCCGGAACCACTGAGCTCTATCCCTGGCCCTTGTCCACCTAACTCTTAACAGACCATGCTCTACCTACACTTAGCAATGTTTGTATTTCCTGTCTCCCCTACTAGGAAGTAAATCCCACAAATGGAGGGAACCGCTGTGCTGTCTGTCGTGTCCCCAGCACCTGGAACTGTGCTGGGTGCATGACAGACGCTCAGCAAGTCTGCTGGAGAACAAGCGGAGGGTGCCAGTGTGCCATGCAGCACTCCGGCTCCCTTCTCCCCAGAGGCGCCACGACAGCGAGTCCCAGGGGCACACGGCGTTCTCTCCTAGCTTGGAGCAGCCCAGAGGCTGGAAACAGCTTCGAACGATTTTTTGCACCTCAGGGGCCCAAGGGCCAAGCAACGAGGCTCACACGCTCCACAGGGTTCCACACCACAGCCAGGGGCTGAGACGAACCCAGGAGCCAGAGCTTTGCCCGCATTCCCAGGCCGGGGCCACGAACCTGGCAGCATTCTCTGCTGCATCACTGCACACAGGAAATGAGGAGAGAAGGGCCGATGTTCGGGCACACTTGTGTTGTTTTAAAAGAAAACTCATTTGGACGGTACACAAAAATTAGGTTACAATTATTTAATGCTTTCTGCACTTTCACAGGGTATAGAAATCAAGCTGGCTTCACTCTAAATAGCACGTCAAAGACAGAAATCTAAGAGCAGGTCTGATAAACCCTACCAGAGTTTTAAATGAACAGAGATGAAAACCTTTGGAAGGAGCTGCTGGATACCTGGGCAGGGTTTGCCTTGGGCCTGAGGGAATTAAGCCTTCTCTGTCATCCTGAATTGTATAGCCTAACTCCAAGGGGAATACTTCCCTTTCAGTACATGAAGTATCTTTATTCTCTGTAGGCAGTTTTGGACACTTATTTTAATAAGATTTTAGGGAAGAGTATAGCGCTTTTCTGAATTACTAAGCATGAGTGCCCTATACATATTACCATGTTTTAGGACAGGGGTGGTGAACCCATGGCACCCGTGCTGCTGTGCGCTGTTTGCATCTTTGAAAGCTCTGCAGGCAGCCGCTGCTGGGTAGCTATTGCTGGGTAATGGCAAACAGGACCTCGTGAGAGGCAGGGTCCTTGGGAGACCTGTGGGGCCACCTACCCATCTGGCGCCGGTGCACCACCCAGAAGCTCTTGTGCTCCTCCGGGGCCTCCCTGGCACCCCCATGTCCTGGGGAAGACATGCACGTCTCACTCAGGGCTCCCAGGGGGCAGCTCTTTCTTGCTCCTTGGGAGCGGTGCCAGTGGAGAGCAGTCCTTGGCTCCGGGCATCCTCTAGGAGCAGCTGCAGCGCTGCTGGGAGCGGGCTCCTGGGGAGGCCGATAGAAGTCCTCCTCGGAGATCCAGCTCTGGCTTTTCTAAAGAAAGAAGATAAAGGCAGTCTGCTTTTACCCTTTTGAAAAGGTCTTTAGTTACGGTTCACTAACCATAGCATGGACTTGTTTGAAAGAACGGGTGTATGGCTGAACAGATCTGGTCTCCCACAGAACGGCACAACCACCATGGGTGAACAGCACACTGTTTTCACCCGCCCCAAGAACTCTCATACCCACTGGGAGTTCTTGCCATTTCTTCAAGACCTCTCTGGCTCTAGGCAGCTGCTTGTCTATTTTCTGTCTCTGTAGATTCGTACTTTTTATAATAAGTGATCTTTTGTGACTGACTTCTTCCAGCATAATGTTTTCAAGGTTCATCCATGTTGCAAAAATATATCAGCATGCATTCCTTTTTACTGCCAAGTAATTGTGTGAGATTTTGTTTATCTTCTCATCAATTGACGGACATTTGGGTTGTTTTCATGTTTTGGCTATAATGAACATCTATGAACAAGTTTTTGTGTGGACTTATGTTCTTCTGTCTTTGCCTACATACCTGGGAGTGGAACTACAGGATCAAAGGTGACTCTGTGTTTCCTTTCTTCTTTTTGGTACCAGGGATTGACTTAAAACCTTGTGCTTATGAGGCAGGCTCGATGCCACTGAGCTAAATCCCTGGCCCCATGTTCCCTTTCTTGAGAAACTGCTAGACTGTTGCCCAAGGTGCCCATACCATTTTATATTCTCACCAGTAATGCACTATTCTGTCTTCTGATTCTAGCCTTCCTGATGAGTGCGAAGTGCTATCCTGTTGTGGCTTTAATGTGTGCATTTCCCTAGTGTCTGATGATGACACCTTTTCATGTGCTTATTGGTTATTGGTACACACATTCACTGGAGAAGAATCTATTTGTATCCATAATATTGGGTTATCATTTAGTTGTTGAGTTAAGGGCTGAATCATGCTCCCTAAAGACTTGGGGTACCTCATTTAGAAATAGAGTCCTTGCAGATGTATTTAATTAAGATGAGAGCCTTTTGGAGTAGGGTGAGCTCTTAATTCAATACGACTGAGGTCCTTATACAAAGAGAAGGAAAGACAGATAGACACACCTTAGTCACTTTCCTTGTTTCTGGGACAAAATACATGACATTAGCAACTTAAAGGAGGAAGGTTTATTTTAGCTCAGGGTTTCAGAAGTTTCAGCCCAGGTTTGGCAAGCTTGAACACAGAAACATGGTGGAAGGGCCTGAGTGGAAGAAACTTGCTCACGTCATGGTGGCCAGGAAGCAGAGTAGGAGGAGGAGCTTTAAGGAGCCAGGGAGGGAGATCTTTCCTTCCAGGCCACACCCCTGTGAGCCCACTCTTCTGGCCAGACCCCATTTCCCCACAGCAAGTCAGCTGTGTTGCCCCCATGATTTGATCATTTCTAAAAGACCCATCTATGAGCACGAGACCTTTAGGGGCCCTTCTTAATCCAAACACAAGACAGAAACAGGGAGGGAGAACTCATGCGATGGTGGACAGGCATGAGAGTGATCCAGATACAGGCCGCAGAATGCCAAGGTTTGCCAGCAGCATTAGAATTGAGGAGAAAGGCATGGCAGATTCTTCCTCAGAATCTCCAGATGGAACCCACCCTGCTTTGCTTTGCCCAGGGAGCTGCGAGGAGGCCAGAGGTCGCTTAGTGGGCAGGGAAGGGGCTCTGTCGCCAAGCTAGCGGTCCTGTTCCATCGGGTCTGGGGCCCTGACAGATGCGTGTCCGAGACTGCACAGCAGAGGCCAGGTCATCGGCAGGGGCCAGCTCGGCGTGGCAAGGCCACCATCCCAGGAGACACCTTCTGGCTCCGGTCAAGCCAGCTGCTGGTCACAACTTTTGGGATCCCCAACACTCATCTTCCTGAAGCCATGTTCAGGGTAACAGATGCAGAGCGGGGCTCAGTTATGTGATGTGCATAGGCACATTCAATGCATGGTGCTAGGTCAATGAGATAACCGTGTGGAGCGACATAAGCTTGGCCTACCTCACCCCCACACAGAAGTTAATCCTCCAAGGACTATGACCGTCACTGTGTACGGCAAATTACAAAAGCTTCCACCAGGAAACACGGGAGAAGAATGCCAGAGCCTTGGAGAAAACACAGATCTCTTCAACAGCACAACACACAGACACACGTGTAAATCTGGGCAAATCATAAACAAAATGACCGATAAACTGAGTATCATTAAAATGAAGAACTTCTGCTCAGTGGAAAATACCGTTAAAAGACGTAAGGCAAACCACCCTGGAACCCTTCTCCTTCCCTCCGTCCCTCCAATAAAAACATCTATCTACAATCCATAAAGAGCCCCTAAAAGTCAACGCAGAAACCACACACCACCACCCTGAGAGTGGGATGATGAAATGCACGGACACTTCCTTAGAAAGAGCAAAAGGCCAAGAAGCAAAAGAAAAGCATCAGCGTCTTTGTACACCAGGGCCATGCAGATTCAACCATGGCGAGCTGCACTTCTTAATCACTAGGATAGCTACAAGATAGTACTAATTATTGGTGAGGGTGTGGAGATATAAATTACTAGTGGGAAAGCTGGGCATGGTGGCACACACTCGGAATTCCAGCTCTTGGGAGGCTGAGGCAGGAATAGTGCTGGAAGTTTGAGGGCAGCCTGGGCAATGCAGGGAAACCCTGTCTCAAAAAACAAAAACAAAAACAAATTACTAGTGGGAATACGTAATAGAGCCAGTTCTTTGGGAAACAGTTGGCAGTTGCACAAAAGGCTACCATATGAGCTACTCCTAGTTACGCGTCCAAGAGAATTAAAAACTTACACCCATAGGAAAGCTGATACATGAATGCTTGCAGCAGCATTATCTCGAACATCCCAAAGTGTAACTAACACCGACATCTCTCAACTGGAGAAGACGTAAGTGAAATGGGACTTAGTTATATAATGGAGTATTTAATGGAACATGACTCTCAATGAAAAGGAACAGAGGACTGCTACATACCGTAACACTGAGGAAACTTAAAAAATACCACGCTATGCCAAAGAAGTCACAAAGGCTCACATACTGTACAGTTTAACTTGTACGAGATTTCCAGAGTAGTCAAATCTCTTCAGATAGAAAGTAGATCAGAGCCTTATACATGTGATCGCAGCTACCTAGGGGGCCCAGGCCGAGGTCATGAGTTCAAGGCTAGTCTGGGCAACTAGCAGGACTTTGCCTCTGAAATAAAATACAAGAGCCTGTAATCCCAGCACTTGCGAGCTTGAGTCAGGAATATTGCTGCGAGTTTGAGGCCAGCCTGGGCCACATAGTGAGACCCTATTTAAAAAAGAACAAAACCAAGCCAAAAAGTAAAATGCAATAAAGTCCTGGGAATGCAACTCAGTACTGTAGCACTTGCTGTCTAGCGTGCGGGAGGCTCAGGTACGAGCACCAGGAAAAAACGAAACAAAATCCAGAAAGTAGATTGGTGGTCACCGGGGGACAGGGAGTGACTGCTGCCCCTGGGCTGGGAGTTTCCCTAGTGGGGATTAAAATGCTCTAAAATGTGATGGTGGTGGTTACACACTCCTCTGAATTTACAGGAAACCATGGAATGATAA
>NW_004624795.1:35422-47747 GCF_000247695.1 Heterocephalus glaber | reverse complement strand
TATGTGAAAAAAAAAAAAAAAAAAAGAAGATGCTTTGATATAAAAAGATTTCCCCCCAAATGAAGTCTGGACAATGTACTACCTTTTATGGAAAGGGGAGGGTAAGAAACAAGGAAGAAAGTTTAAAAATTTGTGTATCATTTGTCACAGATGCTGTTAGAGACTTTGGAAGAATATACAAGACATTAATAGTTATGGTCGCACGGATGGGAAGGAGGAACAGGGTGGCTGGGGACTGACTTGTTCAGCCACTGGGGCACAGCTGGAGCTGCACCCGCCCCGAGTCCTTCTACACCCACCCCACGGTGCCACGTTCCCGGCCCCGCTCCCAGAAACTCCAGGCCCTGTTGCCCGTGTCTCCTGTGACTCTATACCCAGCAGAGTTCAGTGATAATCACAGGCAGAGGCCGGAGGGGAGAGGAAAGGAGGATGCAAGGGGGAGGCACTCACTCTTGCAGGGACTGCTTGGAATCATCAGCATTTGCTGTTCCCAGATCCAAGTCGTAGGACATGGGCTCCTCGGGGTGGTCTGGACTCTTGCAGCCACTCTCCTGGAGCAGGCAGCTATCAGAGTTCAGGCTGCAGGACAGCTGTGAGGAGCTGGCTGTGTCCAGGCTGAGTGAGGAGGCTGTGAGCTTCCTGTTCCGTCGGATCTTATGGCCCGAGTGCTGGACTTCGATATCCTCTGAGCCTGAGGAGTGGGAAATGGAGTCCAGAGACTCCTCACGCTGGAGTTCTGCACTAGAGGTAGGGAAGGGGTCGAGTTCTGAGAGTGGACAAAGCCCAGCGAGGGCCAGTGGGGTGATCGTCCACTCATTCAGGACAGCGGACTTGTAAGAGAGCTCGAAGGACAAGGACGTGAGTCCCTGCAGGAAGCTCAGGAGGAACTCGCCCTCCTCGGCGTCCCGCAGCAGTGCGCTGGGCTGGTAGTACTGGCATAGCCTCGCCTGCTCCTGGAGCAGCAGCTTCAGGTAGCACTCCATCAGGCCGTCATTGAGGGCCAGCCGCAGCCAGGCCCGGCAGCGGCCCACGTCCGTGTTGATGAAGGCCAGGCGCTCTAGGTCCAAGATGATGTGTCTGGGAGGGCAGAGCAGACTTGTTTCAGAAACTACCTCAGATAAAACTGTATCGAGGGGGCCGGGGTTTAGCTCAGTGCTTCTGCCACTTGCCTCGCAGGCGCAAGGTCCCGAGTTCGATCCCCGGTACCAAAAAAAAAAAAAAACAACAAAAAAAACAGTAACGAGGTACTATTTTATTCACTAGTTAGCAAGAACCTCTGGTGACAATGGCAAGTGTATGTAGGCATGAAAAATTCCTTGGTAATGATGTTTCAAGGGAAACATAGAAATGCTAAGCTATAATCCTCAACCTTTTGAGGGGTCATGAAGGACAACGGTCATGTTCGTTATAACCCCTTACTTACTATCCCTGCTGACCAAGATATGTGTGCTGAACCCCTAAACCCCTTCTGTAAAGGGCCAGAGAGTAAATAAATAGTTCAGGCTTTGCAGGCCACACAGAATCTACCCAGCCCCGCCAGTCTGGTCCGAAGCTCATAGGCCTGGACTGTGGAGCAGGCCACGCGGCAGTTTGGGAAGCGTGGTTTGGAGGCAGCCCTTTCTACAGGACGTTCCCGCCCGCCCTCACCCTATCTCCATACTCGCTGTCTGCTGGCCTCCACACAGCCAGGGCAGCCAAGGGTCCCACACTTGGAAGGTCCTCCCCCAACGACACCTTCCTGCCCGTCTCACTTGTGGGTGACAGCTTTCAGGAGGGGCCAAAAGACAGGCTGAGGCAGAGGCTTCTGACGCGCACTTTTCTTCCGCTTTCCTCCGGTCTCTGCATGGATGTGCTTGGCCTGCAGGCCATGGATAAGCACAGCCTCCAGGGCACTGCACATGGTGTTGGCATCTCCATCTTCACTCGTGACCACCGCGTCCAGGGACATGTACTGCTTCTGCAGCGCCTTCACAGACCCCACCAGCTTCTTCTTGATGACCTAGGCAGTGCCGAGCAGAAGGCAGGCCTTCAGAAGAGAAGCCCATGGACAGCCTGGGAAAGCAGCCCCAGGCTAGCACCAAGTACCTGCGCAACCACATACTCCTGAGTAGATTCTGGGGCCAGAAGCAGCATGTGTTAATCACACCAAAGACAACGCATAGAGAAGGAAAGGAAAGTACACAGTACCCAGAGGTAACTAATAGTATTGTTCTGCATCCTTCACTGAGGATCCCTTTTGTTTTCCAAACAGAACTTCAGCAAACTTACAGCCATATCACTTTGTGTTTCAATAAAGGCTCCATCACAGGAAGGGCTAGCGAGCTTCGGTTAGGATGGGAGTGAGGTATTATATGACCAAGAGTCTGAACAGAATCAATAAGCTCAGAGGTAAAAAGTGCTGCTTTGGAAAAATTCAAAATATCAAGCAAGGCTGGGGTAGATGTAGCTCAATGGTAGAACATGAGCACAGGCCCTGGTTGATTCCCAGCACTGTTGGGAAAAAAAAATCAAAGAAAAGGACCACGGCTTCCAAGAGAAATCCTTCCTAGGGGCTGGACAAGGTCATATATGCCTATAATTCTAGCGCCCTTGGAGGCTGAGACAGGAGAATCACTAGCTTGAGCTCACCCTGGGCAACCTGTCTCAAAATAAAAAATAAAAAAAGGGGTGCACGGGGGGGAATGGGATAAAATTAAAATACAATTTATTTAAAAGGGGGAGGGGTTGGAGATGTAGCTCAGGGAGAAGGCCCTGGGTCCAATCTTCAGTACTGTGCATGCAAGACTGACCAATCCATCCATCCATTCATCCTGGGAGCCAATGGCCTAGATTCAGTGTCAGCCCAGTCACTTCAGACATTTCCTTAATCTCTCTGAGCCTCAATTCCTGCATCTGTTAAATGGAAAGAAATAACATTTCCTGAACTATAGCAATTGTGGCATTGCTTCTGAAGGCAGAAGAACGCCCCCTACTCTGCCCGGACCGAACGCAGGGAGTGCTGAGTATATTTCTAGTCCTTTTCATTTTATTTTTGAGACAAAGTCTGGCTAACTTGCAAAGGCTGACCTGGAATTTGTGATCCTCCTGCTTCAGCCACCCAAGTAGCTGGGATAATAGGCATGTACCATGATGCCCAGCTCAGACTGGTCTTTTAAATTTACCCATGTATCCTCAAACAACATGAGAGTCCTCAAACAACATGAGAGTCCTCAAACTGTAAATGCTGGTTAAATGAACACATTACAAAATGTGTATAAAGTCCTTTGGGATTACAGAGTAAAATTATTCAATCATAATTATGACAAAATTATGTGTTTGGAAAAGGACTAGAAGGGACTGCACAAAAACTGGTTTAAACTGAGTACAGAGTTATGGATAAATAGTTCACTCTTTTACATTGATTTATCCCAAACAAGGAAGCTAATTTTTTTTTTTTGTTGAACCCAGGCTGGCCTCCAACTCTCAATCCTGCTTCAGTCTCCAAAGAGCTGAGATTATATGTGCCACCACACTTGGCTTTGGGAAATTAAGTTTTTAAAAATTAACTTAAAAATATCAGTGAGATATAATTCACACACCACAAATGCACTCATTTAAAGCACTCATTGAGTCCAGTGGTTTTTAGTAAATCAGAGAACTGTGTAGCATTCACCACTAATTTCAGGCCATTTTCATCTCCTCTCAAAAGAAACAGTGTACAGGGCCGGGGATTTGGCCCTGCCTGGCAAGTGCAAGGTCCTGAGTTCGATCTCACTACCAAAAAAAACCAAAACCCACAAAAGAAACAGTGTATTAGTGTTGCCAGGTGCTGGAGGAGAGGGGAACTGGGACGGTGATCAGTCCTGTTTTTGTCTCTGGATTTGCCATCGGGGACAATCCACATGAATGGGACCATCTAACCCAGAGCTCGGTCTGGTAAAGGCTTCTGCACAAAACCAAGTAAGGCGACAGGTGGAACTGCACCCTCTGGTGGCCTGCAGGGGAAGGTGCACCTCTGAGAAAGCTCTGAGTTGCAGAGCAGCAGAGGGAAGAAAGGGAAATCCTGGCTTCTCAAGGAGCTACCTCTGGACTCTGCTGAGGGACAGCCAGAAACCTACCTGACCTTCCGTCTCTCTAAGGAACTGACAGAGCCAGTCCAGCATGCCTGGAACAGCCCAGGGCCTGCACAGGGCAGAAGGGACTTTGGTGAACTAGTCACCAACAACTGTGTTTGAAAACCCTGGAAAACCGTCAATGTTGAAAGGCAGATGCAAGCTATGAACATATCATATTATTGAGCTAACAAGCCAGCACCTAGGAATATCTGTTCTGACCAAATCAATGCTCTGACCGAACTGTGACCACATCACAGCCTAAGGGCACAGGGCTGAAGGTCTGAATGGAAATCCTTGGTCTCCAGGTAGCATGCCTTAACCCCCAGTGTTTTATTAAATAAACTGCAATTTCACAGCAAATAAGCCCATCTGGAGAGGCAGGATCTCCTCTAGACTGCCTTCCCTTCTTTTCTCCGAAGGCCTCTTTCTGGGAGTGGGAGGCCTGCCTGCCCTCAGATCCCACCCCATCAGCCCTGCCCGCTTACCGGGATAGTGGCCCGGGGGTCCAGTCCATTTTCGACCACTGAGAGCATTTCCACTCAGGAGCAGCTCCGCCGAGACTCACATGACACCTGCAGGGACAGATGGTGGCCACATGAGCATGCTCCCAACTCCCTGCAGCCACAGTCCCTCCCAGTAGTGGGCAGGCGGTCAGCCGGCTCACTCAAACTGCAACCAAGAGGCCTCTGAGTGACACGAAAGTAAAACTGAAGAGCAGATTTTAAGGAAGGAAGCAAGGAAAGAAAAACCAGAGGCTCTGTCCTGGGGAGGCAAGGAGCTCTGTGTGTGGTTTGGGACTCTTTGTACACACTGTATAGGGTGTCCGGCCCCTGGGATGGGGTTCCAGTGGGGAACCAAGGGCCGACTGAGGGTACAGGGGCAGCATCAGCGGAAGGCGACCAGCAGGCAGGAGCACAGTCACAGCCAAGGCCCATACCCTGTACCGGCCTAACTCCTGTCCCAGTCCAGGGATGGCCAGCCCTGCTGCCAAAGCCCAAACAGATCAGCTTCAGCTCTGCTTCTCCTTTGGGCTATGAGGGTTTCACGTGAGCAGCACAAGGAGGAGTCTAAACGGGACAACACTGGTTCTGATCAGTTTGCCACTAATCAGCGAGGCAAGTGGAGCAGGGTCTGACAGCTCAGGTGCGGAAGCACAGGCCTCCTGCCTTGCTATAAACAGCACTGGTCATCCTAGCGCAGTGCTGTGAACCTCTGGCATGTGTGCTTCGGCAGGCTGTTTATTAACATTGAAAGCCCTAAAAGGTTCGCCAGCACAGTTCTAGTGGATATGGCCACACAAATCTACAAGGAAAGAATACCATTTCCCAGAAGTCGGCCTCATGCTTTTTTGTTTTGTTTTGTTTGAGATAGGGTCTCACTATGCAGCACAGGCTGGCCTTGAACTTGCTGCAATCCTCCTGTCTCAGCCTCCCAAGTGCTAGGATGATAGGTGTGTGCCCCCACGCCCTGGCAAAGTTGGTCTAATGCTAAACCCTTCAGGGTAGCTGGCTTCCAGCCTGAGTCTGAGCCTGAGGGGTACTGGCAGGCCTGCTGAACATGAGAATTGGAAAATAAGCCAGATGTGCTCCTGCAGCCTGTAATCCCAGCACTCTGGCAGACTGAAGCAAGAGGATTGTCAAGTTTGAGGCCAGGCTGGGTGAGTTAGCATGACCTTGTCTCAAAAAAAATGTGAAGGCCTTGGGTTCAACTCCAGTAGGAGGATGTGGGGAAGGAGGGCTTAAAGGTGCTTCTGCTCAGAATTATGGCCCCAAGAAGTTAACAAAAACCAAGGCATGTGACAGATTGCTTCATTTATGCTGCCAATCATCCCAGGAGAGCCATTTTATTATCTCCACCTGACAGATAAGGACAGGGTGAACTGACATGGGTACCACGGCTGACAAGTGTCCTGCCTCCACTGTCCTGCCCCCGGCCTAAGGGAGGCCCCAGACTCCTGAGTGAGGGCCATCTTCAGAGCCAGGACTTCAGTGGGGGCCCTGGAGGGGTGTGGGGACAGAGGCCAGTCTGCAGGCAAGGCTTGCAGGAGGCTGGAGGGAGAAGGAGGGAAGTAGGGTGGCCTTCAATGGAGCCTCTGGCTCAGTCTGGCCTGGGGCTTGATGAGAGGAAGAGGGCCCAGTGAGTCAGGCCATGCAGAGGGAGGGAGGTGTATGTCCATATGGAGTGCATGGCGAGGAAGAGCCCTTGGCCCTGGCTGCCTGCAGGCCTCAGTCTTCATCATACTGTGCTCCCCCTAATCAGGAGTTGTCAGGAGCTCTGGAGAGGAGCCCTGCACTCTAGGCTTCAGGGTGACAGGAAAAGGGATGTGGTGTGGCCAAACACAGTCAGTCACTCCTGGCAACATGCCTATCCTGAGGCTGGGTTCCTGGTGGGTCACCCCAGTGCAGCTCTTCGGACAAAATCTAGCCTCTCTGGCTCGAGGGCTTGGGGCTCCAGGGCCCGTCCTCAATTCCCAAGGCCTATGCCTCTCCCTCGGGCTGTTCTAGACAGCTGCCCTTCCCCAAACAGCTACAAGGACAGGACCTTGGAGCCTAGGCCTTTACCTAAATAGCCTGGGTTCATTAAGGCCTCGTTAATTAGCTGGGAGTAAGAGAATATTCATTAGGAAGGGCTACCAGAGAGTAGGTGCTCTGGCAAAATAACAGTCTATTAAAAAACCCCAAAGTAAACTGAAGCTAGGAGAGGTCAGAGCAGGCCAATGAGACAAGTAACTACTCCTGAAAACCAAGTGTCAGGAAAGCCAAAATGTGACTGATCCTCAGAAGAACCCATAATAGCCCTTTGACAATTTACAAAACAGGACAAAGGCTTTGGGGTTCAACTCAGTTCAGGACAACTTGACCTTTCCTTGTATGAAGCCAAAGCAGCCTACACGTGTCAGTGTGCTTCCAGGGTCAGGAGTGTGACCATCAGTGACATAAGATCTCACTGGTGGGCCCAGACCGAGGCACTGGGTGTCTTGATCGCTGGGTCAGCGCTGCACCCTCTGCCTGGTGGCTCAGACCCCAAGTTCACCATCCTATGGTACTGGTGTCACTTCCTGTTCTCAGAGTATTCTTCACTGACAGCAGAAACAGCTCTGAGGAGACCTATGCTGCAGGGAACATGAAGAGAATTGGGCCACTCCCTCTGCAGGCTCTGCAACATTACAGGGCAAGTCTGGGAGGGGAAGACGACACCACACGTCTATCCTGCCCCTTGGCCTGGATTCCCCCTTCCCAGCTTCCCTGGTGAATGAACAAGCTTCTCTGATCTCACTCTCCAACCTCATTTCCTCCTCAGAATGATCCTGTAAGAGGTGGTTGTCCCTACTTAAGAGGTGAGACCGGGGCTCCACAGAAACAGGCCTCAAGTAAGGGACAAAATTCTTGGGACCCCTGACTCCTTTCACTACATAAAACCATGTCAGGTCTTCGGCTGGAAAAATTTCCAGCACACTATCGCTCACAGAGTCTACAGATCTCTTCAAAAGCTCCATTTAACTGAAGAGAGACAGTCTAGCTGGTTGGATTTCTAGCCCCACCCAGCCAACCCCAAGTCCTTCCCTTGGTCCCACGTTTCAGAGTTCTACTTCCCTAAATGTTCTCACATGTGGGGAGCGATTGTCCCGGTGGCTCTTCTTCATTCTACTGCTTGTCCTTCTGCTTACACCATGTCCCCATGAGCTCACTTCTTCCAGAGATCAAGGAAGAAAGCGAAGAAGGGCTTACAGGAGACACACAGAGCAGGAAGAGATGCACACCCGGCCTTACCACTCTCAGAACACTCAGTCCAACAGTAAACAGCACCTGCTTCTCTGTGGTGACTTCCCAGCCACTTCCCACAGCCTTTCTTCTACCGCCTGAAGCAGTACCTGGCCCTTGGGGACAACAAGCCTGCCAGTGATGGCATGCAGCTGCTGTCCCAACTGAAGAGTCATGTCATTTCAGCTGGAAAGGAATGACATTATCTTCTGATTCAGAAAGGCAGCTGATCTGCCAGACGTGTGAGGACTGCCTGAGTTAACAGCACTCCCTTCCATTTGAGGAAGGCTGGATTCTGGACAGGGGTCCCGGAAGGGGTGGGATGAGGGAGACTGGGTGGAGGCCTTTTAAGCAACAGCTTCAATCAAATGTGAAGGGTGAGAACTTCCAGCCTGTGATTCCAGGCCAAGGACTTGTGGGTGAGGGCAGAACTGTGAGGTCGTGAACAACGCCAAGTATCCTTTTTTCTTCTCTCCACCCTTCTGTCCGATAACACCCATTGCCCTATGTTCTGTCCCAGTTGCTACAGGATTCTAACTAGGGGCACTGGAACTTTAGCTAACTTACCACTACATTTCTAGTACAATAAGTCCCCAACTTACACACATTTGAGTTGCAAACTTTCACAGCTGTAATGTATCGATTCACTTTGTTGGATTATGAAAATTCTCCCGGAAGCTAGGGAATTACTATACCTAGAATGGTGATTGGCATGCAATGGTGCTGAAAAATGCTTATTGACTGACTTGATGGGTAAAATAAAAATAAAGCTGAGGGCAGATATGCTCATTTTACGGACTGTGGAAGTTGAGGTACACCACTCTGATGTGGTGGGGCTCTTGTGGAACTGCCATTAAACCAAGCTGCCAATAATGCTGAAATCCATCTGGATAGTTGCACCGTAGCAGGGAGACACTGAAGGTAGAACCACATTCAGCTTTCAAAGGCAGAGACCAAAGGGGCAAAGACAAGGGTCCTTTGGATTCTTTAAAACTGCCCTGGTGGCCAGGGGCGTATCTAAGGGTAGAACTCTTCCTTGCCATGTCAGAGAAACTGGCTTGATCCCCAGCACCGAAAAAACCCCAAACAGATCTCAACCCCCTGTACCAAAAAAGAAAACCCCCCAACAGAAAACAACCATCAAATGGCTGATCTTCCGGATGGCAGATCACCAGAATTCAGAGGAAATGTGCACAAGAAAGCCTCCCAGAGATTAGAAATGCCAAGCAAGGGGCCTGGGGGCCTGAGGAACAGCCCTCTGTCTCAGCTATGAGAAAATTTGGCTTCCTGTGTTCATGGAACCCAAACGGCTAAAATTCAACGATCCAGCACCTACAGAAAGAGTCGGCAATTCAACAGCGTCTGTCCACCCCCTTCCATGCTTCTCAACATGTAGCGCGCCTCCGACACTCACTGTGTTCCCCGGGTTAAGCACTGGGACCAGTCTGCAATCAGCTCTGGCAGAGGGGAGCCCCGGGAGAGGATTCTCCACAAGGGCCAGGACAAGACACATGACACAGGAACATGGCTCTGTGATCACTGCCAACTCCATAGCGCGGCAACACCCTGAGGTTCTCCGGGGCCAGAACGCCAGCCAAAAGGAAGTGATGGCTTCCATCACCCTAGGATGAGTGAGGTGGATGAATGCCCACCTCTCACCTTCTAGGTCGCTGAGTGACATCTACCATTCCAATATCCTGCACCAGCAATTTGAGATGAATGCGACAACAATGCGACAACAACAACAAACAATCTCTAGGTCCAGGTCCAGGGGACTAGCTACCAGAAAAACCTCTGACCCAAGCCTGGGGGCTGGGATCTCGACTCCTCCACACTCCTTCACCAGCTGAGGGCCTGCACACCCCAGTCAGCAGGCTCCCCTCTAACTGCCCAGCTGAGCCAGCGCCTAGACCTGCTGCGGAGGGGCAGCTGGTAGGGTTGCAGGGGCTCGGTGCTACATGTGTTCTCAGGCTGAATGGGAGGCAAGGCAAAGGAAGAATGGGCATAGAGTTGGGGTGAAGAGTTGCCATGGGGACAGCAGAGGTGAAAACCCCAGAGTACTAACACTGGCAGAGGGTAACAGGAACTGAGGCAGCAAGAGTTGACGACAGGTTAGCAAAAACTCAGAGACGGGGTGTCTTCAAGATAGTAGGAGAGGACAAAGGAGTACATGATGAGCTAGGAAGTTGGGGACCGAGGCTGTGAGGCCAGGGTGCACGTTAAGACTGCAGTAAACCTGAGATCAAGCCATCAGGAAGAAAGAGGGGAGTTCAGCAGCGCACCCACTTTGGCGGTGGGTCTTCAAGACGGGGCAGGGTTAGGATGCTTGGCGATTAGCAGACACTCGGGAGCTGAGCAGGTGTGGGAGCCGGAAAAGGGGAGCCCTGCGCAGAGCACTGGGCTTGCCAGAGGGGCTGAGGGGTGAGGACTTGGCAAGGAGAGGTGAAGGGCTGTGGCCCAGACTGGGGGTGCAGCAAGGCTGCAAGGGTCACGAGAGGGCTGCATTTAGGAAAGACCGGTGCCGGGGGGGGGGGAGGCGTGGTCTGGGGGAAGACGCGAGACGGTAGGGTGCCGGCCGGGAGGGCTGGGGCTCCAGAGCCCAGCTGTCTCCAGTCAACCAAGCGTCTGGGATCCGGCGAGGGCTAGAGGCCAACACCCGTTCGCGCCGAGACCCCGCCGCCCCTGCCCTGCCCGCTTCGCCCCCGCTCCCGGGCCCTAACTCACCACGGGGAGCAGGAGCAGGACAGGCGCCCAGACCAGGCAGCGCCTCCGCCTCGGAGCCCAGGTCACTGACAACAGGAAGCGGCGCCGCGACGCTGACGTCAGCACGCCGGCCGGCGTCTGGCCCCACCCCGAGCCGCGAGCCAATCGCGGGCCCCGGAGGAGCCGCGGGGCGGAGCCGGCGCTTCCCGGAAGCAGTGCGCCAAGACCGGGGCAGGGGCGCAGTATAGGTGTTTGTGACCCCGCCTCCAGCAGATCCGTGTCAGACCGGGTCCTGGAGTCCAGGTCCCCGACCTCGCTCGACCTCGGCACCAGCTCTGCGACCGTGGGGCTGTCCCTAGCCGACGACGAGCCATTTAAGAGCTGCTCCAGTGATGCCTGCCCTGCCTTCGCCTCTCAGGACACCAGCGCAGCCCAGAGGGCAGAGCCGGGTCCAGGGTGGAGCCGCAGGCTTTCGGAGCCGGCAGATACCTTTGTTGTCACTGTGCCTTGTGATGGATGGTCTTGAGGCTCCCTTGGACACTTTCCCGCGTTTGACTCACCGTCAGCCACCTAGCCAGGGGCCCGCTTTTCCCCTTCTAGCCACGCAGTATCTTTGCATTTGTAACAAATGTTAGAAGTAGTCTACCGACCCAGCTAGCGAAGGCCTGGGAGCTGGTGTCAGCAGTGGACCCCGGTTTGGGTGCTGTAAACTTACCTCTGCTTCCTGGGCAAAGAAAGATGTCCCTCATATCTGCAAAGATTAGGGGCACGGTACCTGTTTCCATTGTAAAACCTCCTGTTGGGGATGTGCCCCTGTAACAAAAATTGGAGGCTGCTTTTGTTAAAAATACTGCTCTTCATTAGGGCCTGCAAATGCTCAGTGGGTAACTAAAAGTAGGATTTAAAAGTTGGCATCGCTGCGTCTGTTTTGCATCTTATCTCCTTTGCTCTTGCTGGGAGTCATTCTCTTTGGCAGTCTCTTTGGATTCTGGGAGCAACAGGTCTGATCCATAAACAACTTTGATTAGTCTGAAACTACTCCCTAGGCAACAGCAATTTCAACAAGGCCAGTCCTGACAAACCCCAAGATTGAGATCTTCCAACCACCTTTTGACCAAGACTTGTTTGACTGCAGATTGCTGATTCCCTTGTCTGTGTAACCTGGGAACTCAGGTCAGTAAAACATGAAATGAAAACCCAGATCCTCTTGTCTTCCTGACAGCTACTCCCTGGGGATTGAACGTTCCCTTCCCACCTATCACCCTTGCTTTAATATAGGGCATATTGATTATAGACAGCTAAGTCAGGTAGAAATATGGTAGGCAGTCAGACAGGAGTGGGCCCTCGAGGAAGTCAGTGGCTGGAGGCGCATCTGAAGAAGATTAAAATCACAATGGCCAGATTTGCATACTTCTCTAAGGAAGGAATAGAAGTATGAGATTATATGTACCATCCTTTTGAGATTTCCTGTATAGACACTGGGTGTGGGCCATCCTCTCCCACCCACTAAACTAAGACCACTAAGATTTTTTTTTTTTTTGGTACCGGGAATCCAAGTCCTTGTGCTTGCAAGGCAGGTGGCAGAACCACTGAGCTAAATCCCTGGCCACTAAGATTAAGACTGTTGTGTCCAGATTGTGAAGTCCCAAAGACCACCAGGAGGCCGTTTCCGATGTAAGCACACGAGGGTCGTTTATTTAAGCTTAAGCAGGGACTCTCAATTGTCACCGACACAGCGGATCGAGATTGAGAGCCCTGAGTCCCAAA
>NW_004624795.1:20738-35322 GCF_000247695.1 Heterocephalus glaber | reverse complement strand
AACTAGCAGGGTTTTTATTGAGAATACAACAAGCTTTGGTTATTAGTAGCCAGGTGATTAGTTAATACTTAATACATATGAAGTGTAGGGTTTTGGTTGGCTAGGCTTTGGGGGTCGAAGGGGATTACGTATTGGTTTTTGTGAGGGAGAATGGTGCAAAGATTAATGGCCGATTGTCACATACTGATCGTTAGCAGACCCACTGACTAATGGCCGCATCTATCTTGTGTGGATAGTTAGCTCATTAACTGTTTATCTTATAGATAGTGTGCCTGGAACGCTCTTTCCCCGGGTACACAGGTGGTTGGGTAATAAACTCAGGAATTTTAAGTGGTGAATTCCTAGTTTAAGCACAAATTTGAGAGAACAAAGGAGACGGCTCCAAAATGGAGTCATTTTGGTCCCACAAGACTAAGAAGACTAAAATGACAGATTATCAACCAAGGTTAATGATGTCAACTATATACCCCTATTACTATTAGATCAATATTACCTAAGTGACTATACTTGTAATCTTATTGGTTGATTATAGTTTTTACTGATGTTGTACCCACCCCTTGTGACTTTGCTCTGTAAAACTTCTTTTGAGAAGTGGGCTTGTTGGCAACTCATTCAGGACCCCTCCTGTCTCTCAGGAGCTATTCTTATTCCACATTCCTATTCTCCAGTAAATTTTTCTACTCTTACCCTCTATTTTTCCTTAGAATTCTCTTCAGCTTTGGGGAATAGAACTCTGCATATTTTTACAAGTAAGAAACAAAGGAGCTTAGGAAGTGGCTCCCTTCCACCCATTTAATTCTAAACTGCACCCACTAGGCTGGGTGTGGTGGCACGTGGTTGTAAACCCTGCACTTGGGAGGCTGAGGTGGAAGGATTGCCAGGAGTTCAAGGCCTGCCTGGGCTACATAGTGAGACTCTGTCTCAAAAAAAATTGTATTTTAAACAGCACCCTAGGGCCATTCCTCCTTCCATTGTCCTTAGAGAGGTAGAGAATCATGTAACAAAAACCCAGGTAATCTCTGACTTTAGGCAAGAGCACTTGCACTGTTGAATCTCCTCTCCTGACCTAGCTCCAACCTTATTAAGTGTTCATGAATATGTACTACATCTCATGCGTGTAATTAAGATCAGAGTGAATTCTGGGACAGGCATGAATGTTGAGACTTCCTGAGATGACCCGTACCCTGTCATTCATTCCTATCAGTCATACCTGGAGACCCAGGGGAGCCCTTGGGCCGAGGTACATATCCTTTAAATTCCAAAAGCCTGATTTATCTGTGTGGTGTGTGCACTGCATTTGCTTTCTTGTTGCCCTGGCACCACTTTTCTGTTTTTGTCATGTTTTTGTCAGCCTGGACTTGACTGAGCTCAACTTCCTGTGATCTTCAATAAATATAGCTGCTCTTCACTTGCCTTCTGGTGTCCACTTGCACTTCATTGCTCATCATACACAGGAGCCTGGGTTTTACCTGCTGAATTCATCATGTGGTAGCAAAACTGTACTTGTGGTGTGAAACTCATTTTAAACAAGGTGGAAAGTGAGGGATTTTCTAGGGAAGTCTACCTTGGCAAAAGTGTCAGGTAAAAGGGCCGAAGACCAAGACCAGACCAGGCCACAACAAGCCTTTATTAGGGGAATAGATCTGCCGGGCTGTCTCTGAACAAAGGAGAGACAAAAGCCATATGGCCAGGGCAGGGAAAGTCTTTTATAGAGACTGGGGTGGGGTTTGTAGGAGCTGAGGTGGGGTTGAGTGAGGTAGTGATTTGGGAATGGAGGAGCTGGTAATGTCACTAGGTGGTAGGAGGTGAGCGAGTATTAGGTTACTCTCTAGGCAGGAACAGGGGCATGCTGGGAAGAAGGGTATGTTCTTTGGTGGGAGCAACCATCTTGGCATGACGTCACACAGGGGAGGGGGCAAGGCACCATAGGAAGAGGGCAGCTACTATACATAATAGCTGCTGAGGCAGTGGGAGACCTATCAAAAAGGGTAGAAATTTCTGGTAAAAACTGGTGCAGTCGAGCATCAGCAGCATGGCACAGCTATGCCCTCTCCCCAAATCAAGCACTTACTGTCTCTTAGTTATTCCACTGAAGTTCCACACAGCCACTGAATGCTGGAGTGGTAGGGCAAGCCCTTGAGATAATCTCTTGCCTGCTTTTCAGGAGCCCTTGTCTCCTGGTCTCTTACTTTCTAGGCTTGTGATCTCTCTTGATCTACAAGCCTTTGTGAAGCTGCATAAAGACACAGGTCCTATGGTGCTGTGGAGGCATGGGAAGAGGGGCTTGCACATTTTATTGATGGTTTACTGCATTCTGTTTGTCAGTATCTTATTGAAGATTTTTGCATCTATGTTCATTAGGGAGATTGTCCTGTAGTTCTCTTTTTATTTTATTTTATTTTTTTTGGTTCTGGGGATCGAGCTTGGGTCCTTCTGCTTGTGAGGCAGGCAGTGAAACCACTGAACTAAATCCCCTGCCCTTGTAGTTCTCTTTTTAAATTGGAGCCTTCTCTGGTTTTTGTATGAGAGTAACACTTGCTTCCAGAAATGACTTTGGGAGTACTGCTTCTCCTTCAATTTCATTAAAAAGTTTGCAAAGTAGTAGCATTAGGTCTCTAATATTTTGTAGAATTCATCAGTGAATCCATCAGGGCCTGGGGTTTCTTTGTTGGTAGATTTTTAATTGCATCTTCAATTTCACTGACTAGTATTGGTTTATTTAGAATTTTTATATCTTCTTGATTCAGCTTTGGTAATTCATATGTATCCAGGAATCTGCCCATCCCATTACCTGTGAGCAGGCATATAACAGACTGGATGTCATCTCCATTATCAGAGTGGCATTGTGCCAGCCCAGAATTCTCCCCTGTGGCAGGAGACTTTATATGGTGGATCAAACCCATGCTATTTATTCCTGTGAGTGGTTCTGAGCCATTTTGGAAGCATCCCATTAGCTGGGAGGGGCTGTAGGACAGACGTCATGCTGCCTCCATTACTGGAGTGGCAAGATGCCAGCCTGGACTCTTCCCCCATGGCAGGAGACTTTATATGGTGGATCCAACACATGCTATTTTTTTCCTATGAATGGTTCTGAGCCATTTCAGAAGCATCCCATTAGCTGGGAGTGGCAGTACAAAAGACCGGATGCTCCCTCCATTATGGGAGCAGAACGGTGCCAGCCCGGAATCCTCCCCCACGGCAATAGATGTGATATGGTGGATTGAACGCATGTTCTTTTTTCCTGTGAGTGCTTCTGAGCCATTTCAAAAGCATCCTATTAGCTGAGAGCAGCTGTATGACAGACCAGATGCTGCCTCCTTTATGGGAGTGGCATGGTGCCATGTGGAATCCTCCAATGTGGCAGGAGATGTGGTAAGGTAGATTGAATGCAATCTCTTTTTTACTGTGAGCTGTTCTGAGCCATTTTGGAAGCATCCCATTAGCTGGAATTGGACATATGGTGGCCAGGAAGCCGCCTCTACTACTGGAGCAGGGTAGTGCCAGGTCAGAATCCTCCCCTGTGGCAGAAGATGTGGTATGGCAGATCAAAAGCTTTCTCGTTTTTCCTGTTAGTGGTTCTGAGGCATTTCAGAAGCATCCCATTAGCTGTGATCATTGGTACGGTGGACTGGAGTCTGTGTCCACTATGGGAGCAGCATGGTGCCATGCCAGAATCCTCCCACATTGCAGGAAAATTGGTAAGGTAGATCGAATGCATTCTCTTTTTTACTGTGAGCTGTTCTGAGCCATTTCTGAAGCAAACCATTAGCTGGGAGTGGTGGTATGGTGACCAGGAAGATGCCTCCACATCAGGAGCAGCATTGTGCCATCCAAAAATATTCCCCCATGGCAGCAGATGTGGTAAGGTGGATGGAATGCATTCTCTTTTTTCCTGTGAGTGGTTCTGAGCCATTTCAGAAGCATCCCATTAGCTGGGAGCGGCCATACAGTGGCCCGGAAACTGCCTCCACTATGGAAGTGGGATGGTGCCAGGTCAGAATCCTACCCCGCTTCAGGAGATGTGGTAAGGTATATCGAACACAATCTCTTTTTGCCTGTGAGCAGTTCTAAGCCATTTCAGAAGCATCCCATTAGCTGTGATTATCAGTTCGGTAGCCTGGAGTCTGCCTCCACTATGGGAGCAGCATGGTGCCATGCCAGAATCCTCCCACATTGCAGAAAATTTGGTAAGGTGGATGGAACGCATTCACTTTTTTTCCTGTGAGCATTTCTAAGCCATTTCAGAAGTATCCCATTAGCTGGCAGAGTCCGTATGGTGGCCCGGTATCCGCCTCCACTAATTGAGTATGGTAGTGCCAGCCCAGAATCCTCTCCTGTGGCAGGAGATGTGGTATGGCAGATTGAACACAATCTCTTTGTTCCTGTGATTGGTTCTGAGCCATTTCAGAAGCACCACATTAGCTGGGATCAGATGTATGGTGGCCTGGAAGCAGCCTTCACTACTGGAGTGCAGTTGTGCCAAGCCAGAATCCTCCCCCATGTCAGAAGATGTGGTATGGCAGGTCAAACACTATGTCTTTTTTCGTGTGATTTTTTCTGAGCCATTTTGGAAGCATCCCATTTAGCTGGGAGCAGCCGTACGGTGGCCCAGAAGCCACCTCCACTATGAGAGTGGAGTGGTGCCATGCCAGAATCCTCCCCTGTGGCAGGAGATGTGGTAAAGTAGATTGAACAAAATCTCTTTTTTACTGTGAGAGGTTCAGAGCCATTTCAGAAGTATTCCATTAGCTGGGAGTGGCCATTCTGTGGCCCGGAAACCACCTTCACTAAGGGAGTGGCGTGGTGCCATCCTGAAATATTCCCCCATAACAGGAGATGTGGTAAGTTAGATCAAACACAATCTCTTTTTTCCTGTGAGCAGTTCTGAGGCATTTCAGAAACATCCAATTAACTGGGAGCAGCCTTATGGCAACCTGGAATGCACCTCCATTACAGAAGCAGGGTGGTGCCAGGCCAGAATCCTCCCCCATGGCAGGAAATGTGGTAAGGTACATGGAACACAATCTCTTTTTTCCTGTGAGTGGTTCTGAGTCATTTTGGAAGCAACCCATTAGCCAGGAGTGGTGGTAATTTGGCCTGGAAGCCACCTCCACTACAAGAGCAGCATTGTGCCATCCCAAAATATTCCCCCATGGCAGGAGATGTGGTAAGATGGATGGAACGCATTCTCTTTTTTCCTGTGAGTGGTTCTGAGCCATTTCAGAAGCATCCCATTAGCTGGGAGATTCCATATGGTGGCCCAGAATCTGCCTCCACTATGGGAGTGGAATGGTGCCATGCCAGAATCCTCCCCCATGGGAGAAAATTTGGTAAGGTAGATTGAATGCATTCTCTTTTTTCCTGTGAGTGGTTCTGAGCATTTTGGGAGAATCCTATTTGCTGGGAGAGGGCAAATGTTGGACCAGAAGCCCCCTCCATGATGGGAGCAGTGTGGTGCAATCCCGGAACATACCCTGTGGCAGGAGATGTGACAAGATGGATCAAACGCAATCTCTTTTTTCCTGTGAGGAGTTCTGAAACATTTTGGAAGCATCTCATTAGCTGGGAGTGGCCAAATGGTTGGCTGGAATCCTCCTCCACTATGGGAGCAGTGTGGTGCCATCCCGAAATATTCCTCCTTGGCAGGAGATGTGATAAGGTGGATGGAACATATTCTCTTTTATCCTGTGAGTGGTTCTGAACCATTTTGGGTGGATCCAATTAGCTGCAAGGTGCAGTATGGTGGCCTGGAAGGCACCTCCAGTAAGGGAGCAACATGGTGCTGGCCAGAATCTTCCACCATGGCAGGAGATGTGGTCAGGTTGATCAAACGCATTTTCTTTTTTTCCTGTGAGTGGTTCTCAGCCATTTCAAAACCATCCCATTAGGTGGAAGCGGACCTATGGGGGCCCAGAAGCTGCCTCCACTATGGGAGCAGTGTGGTGCCAGGCCACAATCCTCCCCCATTGCAGGAGATGTCATATGGTAGATTAAACACAATCTCTTTTTTCCTGTGACTGGTTTTGAGCCATTTCAGAAGCATCCAATTAGCTGGGAGTGGTCGTATGGTGGCCGGGAAGCCACCTCCACTATGGGAGCAGCATGGTGCCATCCTGAAATGTTCCCCCCGTGGCAGGAGATGTGGGAAGGAGGATGGAACGCATTCTCTTTTTTCCTGTGAGCCATTCTGAGCCATTGTGGAAGTTTCCCATTTGCTGTGACCCTTGGTATGGTGGCCTGGATTCCACGTCCACTATGGGAGTGGCATAGTGCCATGCCAGAATCCTCCTTCATGGCAGGAAATTTGGTAGGGTAGATCAAATGCATTTTCTCTTCCTGTGAGCAGTTCTGAGCCATTTCAGGATCATCCCAGTAGCTGAGAGGGGCCATATGTTGGCCCAGATGCCCCCTCCACTATGGGAGGGGCATGGTGCCATCCTGAAATATTCCCCCCCCAAGTCAGGAGATGTGGTAAGGTGGATTGAACACATTCTCTTTTTGCCTGTGAGCAGTTCTAAGCCATTTCAGAAGCATCCCATTAGCTGTGATTATCAGTTCGGTAGCCTGGAGTCTGCCTCCACTATGGGAGCAGCATGGTGCCATGCCAGAATCCTCCCACATTGCAGAAAATTTGGTAAGGTGGATGGAACGCATTCACTTTTTTTCCTGTGAGCATTTCTAAGCCATTTCAGAAGTATCCCATTAGCTGGCAGAGTCCGTATGGTGGCCCGGTATCCGCCTCCACTAATTGAGTATGGTAGTGCCAGCCCAGAATCCTCTCCTGTGGCAGGAGATGTGGTATGGCAGATTGAACACAATCTCTTTGTTCCTGTGATTGGTTCTGAGCCATTTCAGAAGCACCACATTAGCTGGGATCAGATGTATGGTGGCCTGGAAGCAGCCTTCACTACTGGAGTGCAGTTGTGCCAAGCCAGAATCCTCCCCCATGTCAGAAGATGTGGTATGGCAGGTCAAACACTATGTCTTTTTTCGTGTGATTTTTTCTGAGCCATTTTGGAAGCATCCCATTTAGCTGGGAGCAGCCGTACGGTGGCCCAGAAGCCACCTCCACTATGAGAGTGGAGTGGTGCCATGCCAGAATCCTCCCCTGTGGCAGGAGATGTGGTAAAGTAGATTGAACAAAATCTCTTTTTTACTGTGAGAGGTTCAGAGCCATTTCAGAAGTATTCCATTAGCTGGGAGTGGCCATTCTGTGGCCCGGAAACCACCTTCACTAAGGGAGTGGCGTGGTGCCATCCTGAAATATTCCCCCATAACAGGAGATGTGGTAAGTTAGATCAAACACAATCTCTTTTTTCCTGTGAGCAGTTCTGAGGCATTTCAGAAACATCCAATTAACTGGGAGCAGCCTTATGGCAACCTGGAATGCACCTCCATTACAGAAGCAGGGTGGTGCCAGGCCAGAATCCTCCGCCATTTCAGGAGATGTTTTAAGTTAGATCAAATGCATTATCTTTTCTCCTGTGAGTGGTTCTGAGCTATTTTGGAAGCATTCCTGTAGCTGGAAGTGGCCATACAGTGGCTCTGAAGCCACCTCCACTAAGTGAGCAGAGTTGTGCAATCCTGAAACATTCCCCTGAGTCAGGAGATGTGGTAAGGTGGATCAAATGCATTGTCTTTTATCATATGAGTGGGTCTGAGCCATTTCAGAAGCATCCCATCAGGTGGGAGCGGACGTACAATGGCCCAGAAGCCGCCTCCTCTATGTGAGTGGCATGGTGCCATGCCAGAATCCTCCTCCGTTGCAGGAGATGTCATCAGGTAGATCAAACACAATCTCTCTTTTCCTAGGACCTGTTCTGGACCATTTTGGAAGCATCCAATTAGCTGGGAGTTGCCATATGGCCACCCAGAAGCCGCCTCAATTTCGGTAACAGTATGGTGCCAGGTCAGAATTCTTTGCCATGGAGGAGACATGGTAAGGTAGATTGAATATATTCTTTTTTCCTGTGAATGGTTCTGAGCCATTTCAGAAGCATGCCATTAGCTGGGAGAATTGGTACACTGGTCTGGATGCACTGTCCACTATGGGACAGGCATGGTGTGATGCCAGAATCCTCCTTCATGGCAGGAAATTTGGTAAGGTAGATTGAACACATGCTCTTTATTCCTGTGAGTGGTTCTGAGCAATTTTGGGACCATCCCATTAGCTGGGAGTGCCTGTACGGTGGCCCAGATGCCCCCTCCACTATGGGAGTTGGCAGATGCCAAACCAAAATATTCCCTTGAGGCAGGAGATGGGGTAAGGTCTATTGAATACATTCTCTTTTTTCTTGTGAGCAGTTCTGAGCCATTTTGGAAGCATCCAATTAGATGGGAACGGCCTTCTGGCATACCGGAAGTCACCTCCATTGCAGGTGCAGGGTGCTGCCTGGCCAGAAGCCTCCCCTGTGGCAGGAAATCTGGCAAGGTAGATCAAACACATTCTCTTTTTTTCTGTGAGCAGTTCTGACCCATTTAGGAAGCAACCAATTAGCTGTGATCATTGGTACGGTGGCCTGGAAGCTGCCTCCACTATGGGAGCAGCATGGTGCCATGCCAGAATGTGCCCCCATTTCAGGAAATTTGGTAAGGTAGATTGAACACATTCTCTTTTTTCCTGTGAGTGGTTCTGAGCCATTTTGGAAGCATCCCATTAGCTGGGAGCATCCGTACTGTGGCCCCGAAGCCACCTCCACTATGGAAGCATTGTGGTGCCATCCCAAAATATTTCCCTGTGGCAGGAGATGTGGTAATGTAAATGGAATGCATTCTCTTTTTTCCTGTGAGAGGTTCTTAGCCATTTTGGAAGCATCTGATTAGCTGGGAGTGGCCATATGGGGGACTGGAATCAGCAACCACTATGGAAGCTGCATGGTGCCATGCCAGAGTCCTCCCCCATGCAGGAAATTTGGTAAAGTAGATTGAACACATTCTCTTTTTTCTTCTGAGGGGTTCTGGACCATTTCAGGAGCAGCCCATTAGCTGGGAGCAGCCATATGGTGTCCCAGAAGGTGCCTCCACTATGGGAGTTGCGTGGTGCCATCCTGAAATATCCCCCATGGCAGCAAATGTGGTAAGATGGATCAATCACATTTTCTTTTTTCCTGTGAACAGTTCTGAGACATTTTGGAAGTACCCCATTAGCTGTGAGCATTAGTACAGTGGCCCAGAATATGCCTCCACTATGGGAGCGGTATGGTGCCAGGGCAGAATCCACCCCCAAGGCAGGTGATGTGGTAGGTAGATTGAATGCAATTTCTTTTTTCCTTTGAGTGTTCCTGAGGCATTTCGGAAGCATCCCATTAGCTTGGAGTGGCTGTATGGTGGCCCAGAAGCCACCTCCTGTACAGGAGCAGCATGGTGCCATCCCTAACTATTCCCCCCGAGCCAGGTGATGTGATAAGTTAGATCCAATGCAATCTCTTTTTCCCTTTGAGTGGTTCTGAGCCTTTTGGAAGCATCCAATTAGCTGGGAGCAACCTTATGCCAACCCTGAAGGTGCCTCCATTACGGAAGCAGCATTGTGCCAGGCCAGAATCCTCTGCCATGCCAGGAGATGTGGTAAGTTAGATTGAACACAATGTCTTTTCTCCTTTGAGCTGTTCTGAGCCATTCCCGAAGCATCCCATTAGCTGGGAGCAGCCGTACGGTGGCCTGAATGCCTCCTCCAGGGGAGCGGTGAGGTGCCATCCCAAAATATTCCCCCATGTCAGGAGATGTGGTAAGGTGGATTGAACACATTCTCTTTTTTCCAGTGAGCACTTCTGAGCCATTTTGGAAGCATCTCATTTGCTAGGAGTTGCTGTTTGGTGGCGCGGAAGCCACCTCAATTATGGGAGTGGTATGGTGCCAGCCCAGAATCCTCCTCTGTGGCAGGCGATGTAGTACAGTGGACTGAAAGCATTCTCTTTTATCCTGTGAGATTTCTGGGCAATTTAGGAGGCATTCTACTAGCTCTGAGCATTGTTACAGTGGCCCAGAAACCACCTCCATTACGGGAGCAGTGTGTTGCCAGCCCAGAATCCTCCCCTCTGGCAGGAGATGTGGTAAGGTGCATAGAACACATTCTCTTTTTTCCTGTGTATGGTTCTGAGCCATTTTGGAAGCATCACACTAGCTGTGAGCATTGGTATGGTGGCCCGGAAGCCACCTCCACTAAGGGAGTGGAGTGGAGCCAGCCCAGAATCAACCTCAATGGCAGAAGATGTAGTACGATGTATGGAAAGCATTATCTTTTTTCATGTGTGGGGTAGTGAGCCACTTCGGAAGCATCCCATTACCTAAGAGTGGCCATATGTCAGCCCGAATGCCACCTTCATTACGGGAGCAGCAAGGTGCCAGCTCAGAATCCTCCCCCTTGACAGGAGGTGTGGTAAGGTGGATCGAATGCATTCTCTTTTTTCCTTTGAGTGGTTCTAAGCCATTTCAGAAGCATCTCTTCAGCTGGGAGATTCATTACTATGTCCCAGAAGCCACCTCCATTAAGGGATTGGCCTGGTGCCTGCCCAGAATCCTACTCTGTGGCAGGAGATGTGGTAAGGTGGATCAAACACATTCTCTTTTTTCCTGTGAGCGGTTCTGAGCCATTTCAGAAGCATCCCATTAGCTAGGAACGGCCTTATGGCATCCAGGAAGCCAACTCCTCTATAGGAGTGGGCTGATGCCAGCCTGGAATCCTGCTCCGGGGCAGAAGATGTAGTACAGTGGACCAAAAGCATTCCCTTTTTTCAGGGCTTTGGATGCAGCTGAGTGGTTTTGCCACCTGCTGCGCAAGTGCAATGACCTGAGTTTGATTCCTGGTACAAAAAAAAAAAAAAGGAGCATCCTCTTTTTTCCTTTTATGGTTCTGGTCCATTTCAGAGGCAATCTACTAGCTGTGAGAATCATTAGAGTGTCCCAGAACCCAACACCATTACGGGAGCGGCTTTGTGCCAGCCCAGAATCTTCCCATTTGGCAGGAGATGTGGTAAGGTGGATCAAATGCATTCTCTTTTTTCCTGTGAGTGGTTCTGAGCCATTTCGGAAGCATCCCATTAGCTTGGAGTGGCTATACGGTGGCTGGAAAACCACCTCCACTATGGGGGCAGTGTGGTGCCACCCCGAACTATTCCCCTGTGCCAGGTGATGTGGTAGATTAGATTGAACGCAATCTCTTTTTTCCTTTGAGGAGTTCTGAGCCATTTCGGAAGCATCCAATTAGCTGGGTGTGGCCTTATGGCAACCTGGAAGGTGCCTCCATTAAGGGAGCAGGTTGATGGCATTCCAGAATCCTTCTGCATGGCAGGAAATGTGGTAAGGTACATCAAATGCATTCTCTTTTAACCTGTGAGCTGTTTTGAGACATTTCAGAAGCATCCTTTTAACTCGCAGTGGTGGTACGCATGGCCTGGAAGAAGCTTCCACTATGGGAGTGGCCTGGTGCCATCCTGAAATATTCCCCCATGGCAGGAGAGGTGGTAAGGTGGGTGGAACGCATTCTCTTTTTTCCTGTGAGTGGTTCTGAGCCATTTTGGAAGCATCCCACTAGCTGTGAGCATTGGTACGGTGGTTCAGATGCTGCCTCCTGTATGAGAGTGGCATTGTGCCAGCCCAGAATCCTCCCCATGCCAGAAGATGTGGTAAGTGAGGTCCAACACAATCTCTTTTTACTTGTGAGCAGTTATGAGCCATTTTCAAAGCATCCAATTAGCTGGGATTGGCCTTATGGCAATCCAGAGGGTGCCTCCATTATGGAACAGGGTGGTGCCTGGCCAGAATCCTTCCCTGTGGCAGGAAATGTGGTAAGGTACATCGTATGCATTCTCTTTTTTCCTGTGAGTGGTTCTGAGCCATTTCACAAGCATCCCATTAGCTGTGAGTGTCTGTAGTGTTCCTCAGAAGCTGCCTACACTCCGGCTCAGCCTGTTGCCATCCCAAAATATTCCCCTGGGGCAGGATATGTGGTAAGGTGGATAGAACACATTCTATTTTTTCCTGTGAGAGGTTCTGAGCCATTTTGGAAGCATCTGATTAGCTAGGAGCGGCCATATGTTGGCCAGGAGTCAGCCTCCATTATGGGAGCAGAGTGATGCCAGCCCAGAATCAACCTCCATGGCAGGAAATGTAGTACGGTGTACAGAAAGCATTCTCATTTTTCCTCTGTGCATTTCTGAGCCATTGCAGAAGCATCCCATTAGATGAGAGCGGCTGTACAGGGCCTGGAAGCCGCCTCCTCTATGGGAGCAGCATGGCGCCAGCCCGGCATGCTACTCCGTGGCAGCAGATGTAGTATGGTGGACCAAGGGCGTTCTCTTTTTTATTGTGATTGTTCTGGGCCATTTTGGAGGCATCCTATTAGCTGGCTGCATTGGAATGGTGGCCTGGATGCCATCTCCACTACAGGAGCTGTATGGCACCAGGCCGGAATCCTCCTCCAAGGCAGATGTAGTATGGTAGACTGAAAGCATTCTCTTTTTTCCTGTGAGGGTTCTGGGCCATTTCTGAAGTATCCTCTTAGCTGTGGAGATCGGTAAGGTAGCCCTGAAACTGCCTCCACTATGGGAGTGGTGAGGTGCCAGCCCAGAATCCACCTCCATGTCAGGAGATGTGGTAAGGTGGATGGAACTCATTCTCATTTTTCCTGTGAGGGGTTCTGGCCCATTTCGGAAGCATCCCACTAGCTCAGACTGGGTGTACGGCAACCTGGAAGCCGCCTCCACTACTGGAGAAGCGTGGCGCCACCATGGAATCCTTCTCCATGCAGGAGATATAGTACAGTGGGCTGAAAACGTTCTCTTTTTGCCTGTGAGGGTTCTGAACCACTTTGGAGGCATCCTATTTGCTGTGAGGATTGGTACAGTGGCCTGGAACCCACCTCCAGTATGGGAGCTGCGTGCTGCCAGCCCAGAATCCTACTCCATGGCAGGAGATATAGTACAGCAGACCAAAAGCATTCTATTTTTTCCTGTGAGGGTTTTGGGGCATTTTGGCGGTATTCTATTAGCTGGGATTGGCCGTACTGTGGCCTGGAATCCTCCTCCATGGCAGGATATGTGTAAGGTGGATGGAATGCACTCTCTTTTTTCCTGTGAGCTGTTCTGAGCCATTTCAGAAGCATCCCATTAGCTGGGATAGGCCAGATTTTCCCCCCCTGCCTTCTTTGTCCATCACCTTTTGTACTTTTGTCAGTCATTATCTCATCCCTAGTGGTCCTTGTTAAGTAAATAAAGTTGCAATTCCTGTTTGTTAGACACAGGTGGTTTCTGCCACTGATTGCAGTCCTAAACACATGACAGTTAATGCTCATATATCACAAGTTTGTTCAAGGATTCCCACTTTGTTCTTCAGAGCTAGGATGTTATCTATAGTGGAGCTGCAGATCAAAGGAGCTATGTAACCTTCACTTTAAACAGCAGAAGCAATGGGCTAAGGCAAGCTTTTAAAGGGATACACTACCTAGTTTGCCTCCACAACTACTTTGATAGCTAATCTACTAAATTGACTTTACAACTTTTCCCTATCACCACATTATATTATTTACTTAATATCTGTGTGACCTGGCCTGTGTGGCAAGGGTCCATGGTCTGAAAAGGGTGACAGAAGATGCAGAAAGCAAAAGAGAACTAAAGCAGGACCAGGTGTGGCCTCCCCACCTGCTGAGTGGAGAAGACCACTTCTGCAGCCTGCATGTCACCTTATTTAAGGCATAAGGAGGGGAAGTACAAACAGAAAGATGGGGCAGCGTGTCCTTGGTAATTTGTTGTTCCAATACATCTGAGAATAGCTGACTGATAAGGCTGGTGGGGACAGGGACATGCCAGCCTGCTGTTCCTAGGACCATGTCAACTAGGACTACAATAAACAGAGTGCATTTCCTTGCACTCTGGGCTATCTATTTGGGCAGGGTACATTGGGGCACAGAGGGAGGGAAGTCATGAAGTGCAGAAGGTGGGCAAGACACCTCCTGATTGTGGCCTGATTCTGAGCCAGCTCTGACATCTTTGAATGATTATAAGTTTAAAAAAATTAAGGGCCAGGGATTTAGCTCAGTGATTCTGCCACCTGCCTCATAAGCACAAGGTCCCGAGTTTGATCTCCAGTACCAAAAAAAATAAAAAAAATAAAAAGGAGACTTCTGCTCCCACAGATAAAACCATGGCATGTTCCTATTGGTTTTCTACTCCTGTATATAAATGCCCTGTTACTGTTTTGCTTTCTTTATCTCCTTCCCACCTCTTGTCTCCCCTTCTCCTGCCTCCTTTCTGTTTTCTCCCCACTTCTGCTCCTCTTTCTCCCTCCTTTCCTCACTTCTTTATTCCATGGAAGATATGGTACATCTAAGCTGTGCACCAAATACTGTGCTATAGCTGTGGGGATATGAGAGAGAGAAAAATCTAATCTTTCTTTATTGGCAATTTATACCCCATATCTGAAGATATAAGTGAAAAACTGGAGAAATAAATAGTTACATTAGTATGAAATACAATAATAATAATTACTTTGTTATTATCATACTACTCCTAATTATTATTACTAATAATTTTTAGCACATATAAAAAGTAAAAATTAGAAAGTTGCAATTTCAAAGCACTCCCCAAACATA
>NW_004624794.1:12835608-12866813 GCF_000247695.1 Heterocephalus glaber | reverse complement strand
GGGGCTGTGGGGAAAAAGGAACCCTTCTCCACTGCTGGTAGGAGTGTAGACTGGTGCAACCACTATGGAAATCAGTGTGGAGATTTCTCAAAAAACTAAAATTAGAGGTTCCATTTGACCCAGGTATACTTTTTCTTGGTATCTTCACAAAAGAATTAAAAGCATCATACCACAGCAATATATGCACACCCATGTTTATAGCAGCACAGTTTATAGTAGCTAAATCTTGGAAACAACCCAAATGCCCATCAACTGATGAGTTGATAAAGATGTGTTTTTTTATACAATGGAGTACTGCTCTGCCATAAAGAAAGATGAGCTTCAAACATTTATAGCTAAATAGATGGACCTTGAGACCATCCTCTTAAGTGAAATAAATTAGACATACGTGTTTAAATACCACATTGTATCTCTGGTGTGAGAAACTGAATGTGGAAATAAGGACTGAGATGTATAATGGATGTTGGGAAATGGGAAGGAAGTGTTCAAATGGGAAGGGGAACAAGGGAGGAGGGAGAAAGGAAGGAAGGGACAAGAAAAGAAGTGAAGAGGCTGGGGATTTAGCTCAGTGGTTCTGCCACCTTGCCTCGCAAGCACAAGGACCCGAGTTTGATCCCCAGTACCAAAAAGAAAAAAAAAGAAAATAGAAGGAAAAATGGAAACAAAGTTTTTGTACATAGGGAGGGAAGAGGCCTTGAGGGAAGGAATAGAATAAAATAAAATAAATTTTTTTCTTTTTTTTCATATATATATGTCTGGATAATAAAAAGGAAGGCTTTCCAATTACAGCAATTTGAGAAATTAAAATTCTCCCATAGGTTACCCATCAGAGTATTATCAATAAGAACGAAATAGTGACTGATAAAGAAGATGCTTTGAATTTTTTTTTTATTGATGCTTTGAATTTTAAGAAGGACAAAGGTGCATTTTATCTGCTGTTTGCATGGACCATGACCTGATGGGAATCCTTGAATCAGACTTGGTTCATTTTAATGAAAATCACATCATGTCGTTTATGAGACAGCTCATGGCAGGTCTAGATTATTGTCATAAGGAGAATGTTTAGCGTAGAGATATTCAGTGTTCAAATATCATTCTAAACCACAAAGAGCAGATAAAGCTTGCAGATTTTGGACTTGCTTGATTATAGAGCTCAGAAGAAAGTCGACTGTATAATAATAAGGTCATCACTTTATGGTATCACCCACCAGAGCTGCTCTTGGGAGAAGAAGGATATACATCAGCTATTGATGTTTGCAGCTGTGGATGTATTCCTGGTGAATTTTTCATGAAGAAAATCTATATTCCAAGCAAATCAGGAACTTGCACAACTTGAATTAAAAAGCCCTATATGTGGGAGTCCATGTCCAACAGTGTGGCCTGATGTAATCAAACTACCACATTTCAACACTATGAAACCAAAGAAGCAATATCATAGAAACCTAAGAGAAAAATTAGTTTTCATTCCTGCAGCTGCACTAGATTTTTTTGACTACGTCCTCCCCTTGGATGCTAGTAAGCGCTGTACTGCCCAACAGGCTCTTCTTCAGTGTGAATTCCTACAAGATGTGGAACCCTCAAAGATGCCTCCACCAGACCTCTCTTTATGGCAAGATATAGAGTAAAAAATGAAGAAGACAGAAGCAGATGGGCATGACTGATGATGTTGCACAAGTAAGGCTCCTGGAAGAATTTGTCTCTGGGTTTGGACCACAGCTGAACCAATACACCATGAGGTGTGCTGCCCGCTACATGGCTGAAATCTCAGGGCAACTTGGATGTAGCACCCTGGACAGGATAGTGAATTGGCAATTCTACTAGACCTACTACAATCTAGAGCAAGTATTAACATGGCTGAATTTGTCCAAGTGTAAAACATTAAGGTAAACTCAGACTCAACAGCAACTAAATAAAATAAACCTTCCTGCTGGAATTTTGGCGACAGGTGAAAAACAGGTAGATGCATCAACACCACAGCAGGAGTTTTCAAAGCCACTGGGAGGAATTCAGCCTTCTCAGACTGTCCAGCCTAAAGTAGAGACTGATGCTGCCCTGGTGGCTGTGCAGAGCACATTTGCAGTTTTGTTGACTCAGTTAATAAACTCTCAGCAGTCAAAGCAGAAAGATGTGCTACTAGAAAAGCAGGAAAATGGTTCAGGACATGTTGCATCATTACAACTCAGGCCACCACCAGAACCTATGCTGGTGTGAGGGCAAGATGACCTCATCCAGCACCAAGATGGGAGGAAGTTGGAGCTAACACAAGAACCAGATCAGCCTCTGATTTTGCCTCCTGATCAATAACCTCCAGAGCCTCCTGAATCACCACCAGTGACTGAGGAAGATCTGGATTATCGGACAGAAAACCAGCATGTACCTACTACTAGTTCTTCACTAACTGACCCTCATGCTGGAGTGAATGGAGCCCTATTATAGCTGCTTGCTCAGCAGCAGCCCCAGGATGAGCCCAAACGAGAAGGTGGTATTGATTATCCAGTGGGAGACACTTACGTACCCACTTCAGACTGCAAGGGCAGCTTTGGATCATCTTCTTTCTCCTCTGCTCCTTATGTTATCAGTGATGGTCTAGGAAGTAGTTCTGCTACACCATTGGAGCGACGTACTGTCATTGGAAACTCAGATATTCAGTCTTTGGATAACTACAGTACTGGTTCATCTCATTCTGGTGGTCCACCTCAGCCTTCTGCCTTTTCTGAGTCATTTCCTAGTTCCGTAGTAGGATATGGAGACATTTATGGTCCATGTTGTTCAGTGGAGACAAAGACCACAGATTTGAACAGAGGTCCTATAGCAATCCTGGCAAATAGCAGTGACCCTTCCACAGGGCCAAAGAGTACTCATCCTTTACCACCAAGGGTGCAACTCTATGGTGGTAATTTACAGGAAAATGCAGGTGGCCCCAGCCTCATGCATGGGCAGACGTGCCAAAGGCCCTGGATATTCATAAGGATACAGGAGACACATCAGCATCAGCTGGCAGAGGTCAAGGCAGAGGGTCACTATACTGAGTACCTTTCAAGCACATCATTTTTATCTGGAAAGACTTTCTAGCTGCAATTTAAGGCAACAATCCAGGAGACTTGAATAATTAATTCAACAACAGCTTTATTTTTATGTGGAAAAGCGTCTTGCATACAATAGTGTTTTAAAAGAAGAAACCTGTACTTCAATTCATGCTGTTCTCTCTTTTTTTAAGCAAAACATATATTGGTACTTTTTAGATATATGCAATGATAACATTCACCATAGGGAATTTGTACCCATACATGATATATCTTGCTTCTTTTTTCCTTTCCCCCCTTCCTTTGACCCTTTTCGCCTTCTTATTTACAAAAGCTTTGTTTCCATTTTTTCCTTCTATTCTCTTTTTTCCTTTGTCCCTTGTTTCCTATCTCCCCTCCTCCTCCCTTGTTCCCCTTATTTCCATGCTGTTCATAAAATTAGATATATTGATTGTACACCTTCACAAATTCTAGTTAACAATTTTGTTTTGTATTCTTGCTGTTTTAAGTGGATGCTAATCTTAGGGACATAAGCTTTTTGCCTTTTTTTTTTTTTTTTGGTACCAGGGATCGAACTTGGGACCTTGCACTTGTGAGGCAGGCGCTGGAACCACTGAGCTAAATCCCCGCCCCTAGGGACATAAGCTTTTTGTGGCCCTCTTGTAGATCTTCTGAACTATGCACATTATATGATTTTTTTTGTACATCTGACCAACTCTTTTTTCTTTTTTTTTTGGTACTGGGGATTGAACTTGGGTCCTTGCACCTGCACAGCAGGCGGCAAAACCACTGAGCTAAATCCCAGGCCCTGACCAACTCTTATGTAACAAACAACCCTTCCCTGCTTCCCTCCAGTTTTACAACAATCAGAAAGGGCACTGATTTTTTTGGTATTTTTCTTTTTACAAAGCTACCTTTAGTTGAAGATCACTGTCAATCTTTGCACCTGCTTTCAGTGTTATTGTGAAAGGTGTACTTTGTGCCCATTTCGGAAAGTAAAACACAAACATTCTCTTGGAACAAAAAGAATTAGGGCTGACCCCTTGTTTAGAAGCATGCTGTTTTTCTTACACATCTTCCCACTTGTAGGTGATGGTAAATGGCAAATACTCTTATGGCTTTACCCACTGAATCCTGACAAGTTTGGTCGAGATGATAAAAGTGTAGAGAGGTATCTTCCTGACCTCACTAGATGTCTGTGAGAAATAGAGGGAGCAGATTCCCTTTTGTCAAGAAGGCCCCTCTCTATTGGTGGAGTCCAAGAGCCCACTACTGATGCTTCCACATCACGCCTTGACTGCATTTGTTCATTAACATTTTACCAAACTTAACAGCATTTGGCTATTGTTTAACAGAGAAAGGAAATAAGTGGTCATCACCAACAGAGGTGTGTGAGTTCCCTGTGAGGAATGGGGGAATCCAAGTGGATAAATCTGAGCTGGGGTAGAGCTCAGTGGTAGAGCACTGGCCTAGCATGCCTGAGGCCCTGACTTCCAGTCCCAGTGCTATAAAAATAAAGAACAATAAAAAAGAGGATAAATCTTTCTATGACACAAGGAGCCATGTCAGCCCACTGAAAAGTGTGAGAAGACAGTAAGAACAGCATTGTTGGACCAGGGATTTAGCTCAGTGGTTTCGCCGCCTGCTGCGCAAGCGCAAGGACCTGAGTTTGATCCCTGGTACCAAAAAAAAAAACCACAGAATAGCATTGTCATACAATCATTATATGTCAGACCCTATGAACCAAAATCTTACCCAATTTCAGTGACTGAACTGGAATGTCAGGCAGCTGTCTGTAGCCACAGATCAGTAATTGGTGGCTTCAGGGAGAAACTTCATAATTTGAGGAAAATCAGATGAAATTTCTTCATTCCTTCATTTGAAGGATGTTCATTTCATAGCAGCACTACAAGGCTTTGTACAGAACGCACTGGAGAAGCTGAAGAAAGGATGTGGCAAAGTTGGCACCTGAAATTCTCAACCTAAGCCATCATCAGTGAACCACAGAAATTGAATGATTGCCTCAAATAATCTCCTTCATTTATTTTTCTCACTTCAAAGAATTATAAGATTTTAGCCATTTTATGTACAGAAACGTGGACTCTATGTTTGCAAGTCAATTGGGATGGTTTTTTATCATCAAAAATATAATTTATCATTAGAACAAGTACAATTTATCCACATGAATGCAGAGACCAGACTGTGGTTTTGCAGTTGCTCCCCTGGCAGCATAACAAACCTCCATAAAACATTGGTTTAAGACAATAATTTATCATTATCTCTCCTTGTTTTATGGTTTTACTGGATTCATACAGATGGTGTGTCATTTGTTTTCAATCAGATTGTAGGGAAAGTTGAGTCTTCTAAAGAACCTGTTGAGCTGGATGTCTAAATGATGCTTTAGCATGTCAGAACCTTCCCATGGGGTGGCTGAAACACCTGAAGGCTGGTTGGTTATCCCATTCTCAACCTGACACCCACAGATATCTTGACTTCTCAATCATGGAAGTCTCATGGTTGTTGGTTTTGCTGAATGCTAACTGGCTTCCACCAAACTGAGCCTTCCAAGGGAGCTAAACAGAAGGTGCAATGCTTCAAGGACCTAGCTTTGGAATGTAACATCACTGTGGTCATATTCTATTTTTCACCTTGAGCCACATAGAACCAAGATCAGCAAGAGAGGACTACACAAGGGCATGGTTATTTTATCTTGTTTCTGGCATCCTTGGAGCCTGGAGACTCCACCCTTCAGTGCCAATGATTTATACATTCCCTATACACTAACATACAAATTCCCTCTAGAGAACTCCCAAATGTAATCTAATTATTGTTAACAGGTTTAAGATTAATGTCCAGGTTCTCATTATCTAACTCAAACAGTGCTCATAAAGTGAATTGAGTATAAATTCTTATGTGCAGTTCCTTTCAATGTGTGCACTAAAAGGACAATTTACCTGCCCTGAATACACCAAAATACAAACCTGGAACCAACATTGAACAAAATGTAATTAGTATGCCTATTTTAAGAGCAAGCAACAGAACACTTAGAGCAGTCACTGGTCCATATTGTATCTGAAAACCAGTCAGGCCCCTGTGCCCTTCTCCCTGGAAGTGTGTCTTTGCAGCAATTGGCTCCACCCTCTGATCCTTAGCTTCTTTGAGTTCCTGCTGAGATGCAAGAATGGCAGCCCCTTTCCCTCTAGATGGACTCTGGTCATTGGCTCTGTAGCAGGTCTGGAGAACCACTTAAGAGAAACAAGATATTACTTTAAAAATGGGTCGAAGTAGGTTTAAGAAAATAGTGAAAAATATCCTCTTTGTCCACAAACCTCATCTCAGGCCTGGATGTTGATCATTCTTATCCTCTGTCTGCATCCCCATTGCTGCAGCTTGTACAACCTTACCAATGGATAGGTCCTTTTCCTTACCCTACTCTAGTCTGACTTCCAAGTACTCCAAAGTACCACCACAAAGATAATGATACACTTCGGACCTTTCTTCAGGATTTCATTCCAATAGAGAATTAAATTTCCTCCACTCTAACTCTAAACTCTTCAGCTCTCTTTAAGTGCAACATCCTCTTTACATTTTCCCCATCTCTTTTTTGGTCACGTCTGTATTTTAATACTAGGTCAAAGAACCCCATCACTATCCTGTAATGTGCTTTGGGGGAATTGAGCAATTTTTGCTGTAGGTGGATGAAAACTTTCCTGGAATCCATGGCTTGCTAAGGAGAGTAAACATTAGATTGTATATCCACTTGCCCCTTTGGTTGGTGGCTGCCTTATCTTAATGCCAACGCAATCCTACAGTTAAACCCTGCTAAACAAACATGTAATAACTGCTTTTAGTGCTTCTTCGCCTGCGATAACTCCCCAAAAGATTAGTTTCTGCTCTGTCACAATCCGATGCTTGAGAGTCAGATCCCGCAAAAGCTGAGGCTCCTGTGAGGCGCTGTCCGTGGTGCTGATGGATAGCGGGACTTGGCTGTGACTCCAGTGCAGGAACAAACAAGGCAAAATAAGAGCTTTTTCGATGAGTGAAAGCCCAAAATCTCTATGATGTGCAGAATTCACTTTGAGCTTTCTGGACCAAAATTTCTGAGTTGTTTCAGATTTTTCTAGCACAAATTCTTATACAATAGATTTTAAGATGGGAGAAATCGTGAATTCAGCATTACACATATGAATAATTCAATATATAGGAAAATATTTTCCCTGTTCTTTCTCCCAGAGGAACAAGCTGTTTTGAGGGTTGCTCTTTATTTTCATTTTCACAAAGTTACAGTGGTAAAAATAAACCTACACTCCACACAATGGTCTTTAAAAGTGTGTATCAGGATGTGGGAATCTCCTCACCCTTCCCTCACAAAATAAATACTACGTAGTATCTTCACCAGTACCTTATCATCTGTTTTCCTGGAAAAATAGCCTTGTTACCCATGTATGCATGAAAATCTGACAATGCTAAAGAACTAACACTGTCGAGGAATGAACTGAATCAGTGACCCTCAGGAGTAGGTGCACAAATAATCCAAGTCCCTCATCCCTCTAGTGAGAGAATTCCGAGGTGTGTTGCAGACTGTCCCAGAGTTTTCATGTGGAATAAACATCAGTTTCTCACTGAAGCAGCTGACTTGAAAGAGCACTTTTACTGGCTGCATCCCTTTTCTGTGACATTTCTCCTGCCTCTTTTTGATGCCATCTTTCTTTCCCAAATAAACTACCTGTACTTGTTCCCAAGTCTTCCTGGAGAAACCCACTAGAAGAAGCACATAATGCTTTTTCATACTTTCCACTATTTGTTGCAACTGCAACCTAAGAAACAGTTTTTCTTAGATTTGATTATAGATGAGATGATTCGTATCTGTAAAAGGTCCATCCATAAATTCCCTAAAGGCTCTAAACTACATGGACAGAGGCCAGATGATCTCTATAACTGTTCTCTGAACTGTGTACATGGGTATTGTACCATTCTGTTTGTATTATTGCTGTGGTTTGGATGAGTGTCTTCAAAAGTCTGTGTTAAAGAATTTATTCCCAGAGTGTTATTGGGGGGTGCTATGGACCTTTAGAAGGGAGGCACACCCTTAAATAGTATTTTGGGACCCCAGTCTCATCATCTCTTTCTCTCTGCTTCCTGGATCACGGTGGTCACCTCTAGACAGAAGGGACAAGCTAGTTATAAGAATAGGAGGGAGGATTCTGAAATATTGGAAATATTCAGTTTTTTGGATAAGTGGTACTTACATAGATATCTGCTTTGTGATAAATCATTCAGCTCTATCTACTTATGTATTGTTCACTTTTATGTGAGGTGTTGTATTACACAAATATGATTTTGAAAAACATTAATGTCTGACAGTAGCCAAAGATATTTTAAATTTTTAAGAAGGTAGTGTTATTGTAATACTTTAATAATTGATACGATTAAAGATAGACGAATGAATGGGGGAATAAAGACCCCTTGAAAAGGCCATGAATCTAGAATATTCTAGTATATAATAGAGGTGGCATTATAACCACTGGGGAACAGAGAACTTATAAGCATCCGAGGAAGGTTATCTTGAGAATGCCTACAGGAAATAATCTTGTAAAAATTTCCTTATAAACATTAAACTGCTAGAAATGTAAATCACGGCCCCGCCCTTCGACGTCCGCTGTTTCAGATTCGTTGGCACTTCTGGCCACTAGGAGGAGTCTGAAGGCGCGAGTGCGCCCGGCTAATACGCATGCGCAGTTTTCGCAGTGGACTTCACGCTTGCGCACCGGCTGTGCACAAGGCGGTCACAGGTGCGCATTGCGCTCACGTACTTGCAGTTGTGTACACACCCTTATCGCGCTGTCCCGTTGTTCCAGTTTTCCTGGTAGCGGCCGAACAGACTCTGCGGTCCGAAATGTCCCAGCTGCCCATAGACATCACTGTCTTGCAGACGGTCGCCACGGGTGGCGAAGACGGTTTCCCTCAGGCGGAGGTAGGCGGCGGGAGGCGGGGCCCGGCCCCGATGCGGCCTGAGGAGGTTCGGGGAGGCCCGGTGGCGGCGGCTGCGGCCCGGAGAGGCCCGGTGGCGGTGGCCAGGGGAGGCCCGGCAGCGGCTAGAGGAGGCCCGGCGGCAACGGCCAGGGGGACCCCAGCGGCGGCAGCCAGGGGAGCCCCGGCGGCGGCGGCCAGGGGAACCTCGGTGGCGGCGGCGGCAAGGGGAGCCCAAGCGGCGGCGCCCAGGGGAGCCTCGGCGGCGGCGGCGGCCCGAGAAGGACCGGCGGCAGCGTCGGCGGCCCGCGGGGGACCGGTGGCCAGGGAAGGCCAGTTGGGGGCGGTATCCAGGGAAGTCCGGATGGCAGAGGTCGCCCGATTGTTGGGGGAGCCCCTGGAAGAAGAGGGTCCTGAGAACAGGCCCAGGTCCAGAGCTAGTCAGGCCGCGAATCTGGCTGCGTTGCCGTATCTTCGCCTCCGTCACCCACTTAGCGTTTTAGGAATTAATTACCAGCAGTTCCTCCGCCAGTATCTGGAAAATTACCCAATAGCCCCGGGCAGAATACAGGAGCTTGAAGAACGCCGCAGGCGATTTGTAGAAGCCTGCAGAGCCAGGGAAGCAGCATTTGATGCTGAGTATATGCGTAATCCTCAGAGAGTGGATTTTGACATTTTAACATTTACCATAGCTCTGACTGCATCCGAGGTTATCAATCCTCTGATAGAAGAACTTGGTTGTGACAGGTTTATCAACAGAGAATAAAAAAAAGTGACGCAACAGCTCCAAGACAGCCTCTGCATTCTCGTCAAACCATTCCTGCAACTTGATTTTGAATAGTCCAAGTGTATTTGGAACAAGGCAGTACATAGTTGGAGGAAAGGGAAGATTACCATGAAAAAGCACCAGAAAATATTTAAAATGTGGAAAGCATTGTAAGACTACTGTACCGTTTTTAGACTTTGTGATGGATCCAGATTCTTTCTCTTGCTTTATAGAAAATGTCTCTCAACATGGCTTCATTAGAAAGAAAAGGATAGTTTTATGAAACTGAGACTTGGTGAAGAAAACTTGCCAATATTAAAGCCCATGATGAAGAAAGAAATTATCAGATAGTCATTATAAGAATAAAGAATTACCGCTGTTTTTAGGACTGAAAGGCTATGGTAAGAATTTGACATTGTCAGAATATGTGCTCTCATGTCATATTCATCAAAAATTTTTAGTGTCAGGCTGATTTTCTGATTTCTGCGGCATGTCAAATGGCAAGCAAAGTAAATATTGTACATATTCCATGATAAATTGTGTTTTCAAAAATACCAAACTTCTGGATTTTCCTTTCATTCAGTTATCTATTCACTAACCCCAAGAATATGAAATCAACATTGAAATGTCTTCTATCTCTATACCCCTTCACCCAGTGCCTACACAACTTTTGCCAGTAACCATAGTTCCTTTTCTGTCCTACTTTGATTTTGTATACACAACCAAATGTAAACCTAGATTTATTCTTTTTCACTTCTTCACAAAAGTTGGCATATTGCTTTTCATTAAGATCCTTCCAAATCACTATACTTCCTTATTCTTTTTTTAGAGCTGCTTTTCTTTCCATTCTGTTGATGTATTGTCACTAGCCAGAAATATATTGATGGACATTTAGTTGCTTTCCATCATTTGCTATTGACAAAAAAACTGGCTATAGTATTTCATTTTCTATATATATCATATGGGATGTGTGCAGATACAGTATGGCTTCAATTCTAAATGTACTTTTCATATTTTAAAATCTCAAATTGGGATATTATTTACATTTGGTGGTGTAATGTAGCATTTTTCCTGAGGTTTTCATAAAATTTACACATCTTATAATCTTAGATTCTTTGTTAAATATAATATATATAGGATGAATTTACAGAAGTGAGAATTCTGGGCCAAAATACTCATTTGAAATTTTATAGATATTGCTAAGGTGATATACGTATATCACTTTCCACTCCCCCAAGCAATTAATAAACATGATCATTTCCTTACTGTTTAGCCAATACTAAACTATCAAATATGTGGCTCTTACCAATTTGATAGTTGAAAAAATGGAATATTTTTAATTTGCTTTTCTTTGATGTTAAATTTATAGTTATATACCCTTTATTTAAAGAGTTATATACCCTTTTCTGTGAACTATATATTCATATTCTTTATCCATTTCTCTCCCAAATAATTTTGTCATTTCTTTATTGACTCTAGTAGTTCATTATGTACCAGTGATAGAAGGTATGATAATATCTTGTGATATGTTACAAATATTATTTTATGGGGGCCGGGGATTTAGCTCAGTGGTTTTGTCGCCTGCTGCACAAGCACAAGGACCCAAGTTCAATCCCTGGTACCAAAAAAAATATATATATATAATTTTCTACTTTGTCATCTCTTTTTGGCTTTTCTGAAAGTCGGGCATGGAGGTTTTTGTTTGTTTCCTGTTTTCCCTTAAACCTGCAAGATTTTTAATCCCAAAGCTTTCTTGTTGTGTGTGTGTGTGTATGTGTATCTGCACATGCATACATGTGATATCATTGTTCATATTTGAATCTCTGAACCATTTGGAATTCTGATGAAAAATATATGTAAGGTAGGGACCCATTTTAATCCTGCCCATGTAATTAAACCTTTATAAAAACCCTCAATGGCAGGATTCCGAGGCTTCCAGGTTGATAAACACATGGACATGCTGGGAGAGCAGTTCCCAGAGAGGGCATAGAAGCTCTATGCACCTTCTGAACCCTGTACCTTACCCTGTGCATCTCTTCCACTTAGCTGTTCCTGAGTCATGGCCTTTATATAAATTGGTAATATAAGTTTATATAAATATGTCCTGTCTTAGTCCATTTTCATTGCTATAGTGAAATACCTAAGGTGGGCTAACTTTGTAAAGAAAAGGTTACTTCGCTCCCAGTTTTGGAGGTTCAAGGGCATGGTGCTGGCATCGCCTCACCTCTGAGGAGGGGCCTCTTGGCAGTGTCATATCAGGTGTGTGGCAGTGGGAGGAAGCCATCGCATCATCAGTCAAGGAGCAAGAGAGCAACTAGTCTCCTACTGACCTAGAGACCTATGCCCTACCTCTTAGAAGTCCCACCAGCTCAACACTCACACTGAGGACCAAGCCTTGAACATAGGGTTCCTTGGAAGACAACCAAATCCAAACTGTAGCACATCCTCAAAATGCTCCAAAATCTAAAAATTTTAAGTGCCAATATGACACCACAAGTGGAAAATTCTATACCCAACCTCATATGACAGATAGCAGTCAGAAGAGAAGTGCACTAAAAAATATATAAAATTATTTCATACTGTGTGTATAAGGTCTGTGTGAAATATGAATGTCATGTTTATATTTAGGTTCATCCACAAGATAAAATAAGCATGTGCAGATATTCCAAAATCTGAAAAAATCCAAAACACTTCTGGTCCCAACCATTTAAGATAAGGGATATAGGGCCAGGGATTTAGCTCAGTGGTTCCGCCACCTGCCTTGCAAGCACAAGGTCCCAAGTTCAATCCCCAGTATCAAAAAAAAAAAAAGATAAGGGATGGGCAGAGATGTCGCTCAGTGGTGCTGCCTGCCTCGAAAGCGCTAGGTCCCAAGTTCAATCCCTGGTACAAAAAAAAAAAGATAAGGGATATATAACCTATAGTAACCAAAGTGCTAGGTTTAGTGACATATTCCTATAATCCCAGCATTCCAGAGGCTGAGGTAGGATTGACACGAATTCAAGGCCAGCCAGTCTGGGTGGTGAGTGCAGGGACAACTTGAACTACATAGTGAGACCCTGCCTCAAAAAGCCAAAAGAAGTAAGTAAAGCACTTTCCTCAGTTCTGTGAGTCATTCTAGCAAATTGTTGAACCTGAGGAGGATAATGAGAAACCTCAAATATGTAGTTGGCTCAGCAGAAGCATGGGTGGCCTGGGCACCCCATTGGAGACTTGCATCTGAAGTGGGGGTAGTCATGTGGGAGCTGTGTAGTCTGCACTAACTCCAGGTAATAATGGAATTGAATTGTAGAACACCCACACACAAAAGAAAAAAAAAATTTGTACTGGAGATTAAGCCCAGGGCATTCATACTGAGCTGCAACCCCAATCCCTTTTTTTATTTTAAGACAAGCTCTCACTGAAATCACCCAAGCTGGGCTCAAACTTGCTGTTTTAGTTATGTTGCTCATTGCTGAGACAAAATACCCAACAACCAAGGTTAAAGGAGGAACGGTTTATTTAGTTTACAGTTTGTGAAAGTTTCAGTCTGTAATTGGCTGGCTCCAAGGCAGGGTAGCATGGCAGACAGGCATTGCAGAGGAGAAACAGTTCATGGTGGGCAGAAGGTAGCAAAGCAAGAGACAAGACAAGCCTCTTTCTGTCCCTTATACTGTATGTAGGCTACTAGGATTAGGGTGATGCCAGACCAATCAGTGGACTGATTTAGTGATCACCCACTATTAATCCTAGCACCTTTAATCCTAGCATTGCACAGTGAATCAGTCACATAGTCTAGACTCAGCCACCTCTGAAAAAGCCCCCCTATGACTGCATGAGGCTTTGGGAAGACATCTAGACACAAGCCATAACACTTGCGTTCCTCCTGCCTCAGCCTCCTAAAGTGCTGGAAGTATAATGTGTGCATCACCATGCCTGGCCCCACACACATTTGCTGTCAGAAGTGTTGTCAGAAGAAAAGCTCAGCCTTTAAGTAGAGGATAATATCCCTTTAAAATATACTTTTTTTTTTTTTTTGGTACTGGTACCGGGGATTGAACTCGGGTCCTTGTGCTTGTGCAGCAGGCGGTGAAACCACTGAGCTAAATCCCCGGCCCAAAAATATACATTTTTATTATTCCCTGCCCTTTGGGAACTTAGCTTCTATTTAAGTATCAGAAATAGGCATAATGAATTATTACATATTATAAATATGTAATTTATAATATGCATTTATCATATTATGTATAAGTTAGATATGTTAGATATATTTATATTCTATTCTATAAATTATATTAATTCAGGCAAATTAACCACTGCTTAATGTAGGAGTTTTCTGAGGAATTTGAGAAACAGTGAGGAAGCCACCAAGACTTGGAGAAGTGAGCTAGGGGAAAGGCAACCATGATCAAGTCAGAGAAGTAACAACTGGGCCTGAGTTGGTGTTGGAGTGGTTCCTTGTGGCCATTGTTGAGTCTTTGGCTTTTATTCTGAGTGAAGTGAAGAGTTATTGGAAGTTTTTCAATAGAAGAATGAGCTATCTGATTTTTTTTTTTTTTTTTTTGTACCAGGGATCAAATTCAGGACCTTGTGCTTGCCAGGCAGGTGTGGCACTGCTGAGCTAAATCCCCAGCCCAAACTTTCTGATTTTTAAAATCATTCTGGATACTGTATTAAAAATCGATTATGGGCTGGGGATTTAGCTCAGTGGTTTTGCCACCTACTGCGCAAGCGCAAGGACCCGAGTTAGATCCCCAGTACCAAAAAAAAAAATCGATTATGAGGGGCTGGGGATTTAGCTCAGTGGTTTCGCCGCCTGCTGCACAAGCACAAAGACCCGAGTTCGATCCCCAGTACTAAAAAAAAAAAGTAGATTATAGGGGGGCTGAGGATTTAGCTCAGTGGTGCTGTGCTAGCCTTGCAACCATAAGGACCTGAGTTCAATCCCCGGTACCAAAAAAAAAAAAAAAAAGATTATAGAAGCAGGAGACCAATAAAAGGCCACTGTAATAATTGGGGACAGATGATGGAATTGACAATTATCACAGGTAAATGAAAATAAAGATGTAATCATTTCCCATCCAAGTAAATGGCTGCCCTGAATTTTGTTCTGTTTTGGTTTTGTTTTTTGAGACAGGGGCTCACTGTATAATTCAGGCTGGCCTTGAATTCACAGCCGTCCTCTTGCCTCAGCCTCCCAAGTGCTGGGATTACAGGCGTGCACCACCACATCCAGCTTGTCTTGAATTCTTATCTGTGACTTCCTGGGACTCAATGGACCCCAGGTTAGAAATCCCTGATATAGATGGTATTGGAACTGATGCGATCAAATGATAGCACCAAGTCAGGGAGGGGAGTGGGGACTAGCAAGGTAAAAGGAAGACAGTGGTAGTCAGGTAAAGTATAGATATCAAAGAGAGTTGATTGCTGATGTCAAAGACTGGTTTTAGATTAGATGAGGCCTTAGACTTGACTGGGGTTCAGCAGTGGCACTGTAACCATAAGCAATAATTTTTGGCTGTAGAAAGACAAGCTGTGTTTGTTTGTTTGTTGAGACAGAGTCTAAATTGCCCACACTGGCCTCAAACTTGCTATCCTGCTGCCTTAACCTCCCAAGAAGCTGGTATTACAGGAGTGTACCACCCTGCCCAGCCAGAAAGATAGGCTTTCACTTGGTCTTAGCCAAAAGGCAGAGAAGCAGTAAGATAAACTTTCATGGAGTGTTGCAGCATGGAATGGGGTGGTGCAGAAAAAGGAGTAAAGTTTTTAAAGAAATGACAGTATGTGTATATGCAGATGGGAATGGTATAATAGCAAAAAGTTGAGAAGGGGAGGGAGATAGTGTGTCCAGACAGAGAATAGAAGACAGCGACTACGCCTCGGGACAGGTATCAGCATTGGATAGGACCACGTGCAGTTTATGTGTGGAAACTGATGAGACAGGGATTACTAAGGCACTAAGTTGCCCAGCCTGGCCCCAAATTTGTGATCCTCCTGCTTCAGCCTCCCAGGCTGCTGGGATTACAGGCATGTGCCAACATGTCCGAAAAGAAGGGGTATGAAATAGCCATCCAAGAAGCTATGTGGCTTTCTTCACAATAGCCTGCTCTGTGTCCTCCAGGGTATACTTTTGTCTTGCTTTTTCCTCTTTTATTCAGTCCAAGCTTGCTCTGCAGAGCCAGTTTCTCCCTCACTCTTCACATTTACTTTTTCAAATACTGTGACTGCTTTTTGCTCATTTCATTCAATTCTTTGTTCAAATGAAAAGAACCTGGAACTCAACTCCAGCAGTAGAGGTGAGCAACCCAAATCCCAGGAACAATTATTCAGTGAGCCACTTTTTTTTTTTTTTTTTTTGGAGACAGTCTTGGTATGCAGTTCAGGCTATCCATGAACCCACTATGTAGTCCAGGGTGGCCTCAGACTCAAGGTGATCCTCCTGCATCAGCCTCCTGAGTGCTGGGATTACAGGCATGTGCTACCATGCCTGGCCTGTAGGCCACTTTTAGAAGGAGCTACCTGATAAAATTTTGGCATAGCCAGCCAGGAGTAAAGCTCAGGTACCGGAGACCAAGTAAAGGCCCATGTTGGGCACAATTTTTGTTTCTCTACGTGAGGCTTCCTTTTTTCTTCTCTCCTTTCCATCAATCTTTCGCTTAAATTGGCAAAGCACAGGGCGCACTGGAGGGAGAACTTGGGGAAAAGGAATGTAGACCTTTGTTTTTCTTTCCAACTGCTCACACTCACTCCGTGAGTCCTTTTTGTCCATGCATTTGTTTAGGGGGTTTTTTGTTGTTTTTTTGGTACCAGGTATCAAACTCAGGACCTTGCGCTTGACAGGCTGGTCCGGCGCCACTGAGCTAAATCCCCAGCCTGCATTTGTTTATTGTACTTTGCTACTCTTTTTGGAAATTAATCTGGTCTCCGCTTACCCCATTTTGTAAATGGCTTCTCTTTCTCCGTTTGTGTTTTGGTGTGATGCTAGGATTGAGGGCACCCCATCCTGGGTGTGGGTGGCACCAGTAAATAGGTTTAGGTTTAGAATCTACATGGAATCATGTGACTAGACACCAGCTTATGTCAGCTGCTTCCATCTTTTTTTTTTTTTTTACTAACTGGCCTCATGAGCTAAGCCTCTGATTTTGAAGAACAAGAGAGAGGAACCCCTTTTCTTTTTTAATTCTTTTAACGGCACAGTGGCTCTTCCCCACACAGAAGTGAAAAATTTGTCCATTTTAAAAGAAAATACCCGAGGGTTTTCCCAGGGTTGAGCAACAGCCAGAGGACCTTTTCAAACTGGCCTTAGGTGACTTGCTTCCTCCCTGTCTCAAATCCCTCCTGAGACTATAACTTCCTGGCTGGATTTCTTCCTTGTTTAAGTGCAGATAATTTAAAACCCTATGCCTTACAACCTGAGCAGAACAAATAGCATTTAAAATTTAATTTAAGAGACTGCCTCAAGAGCCAGGGATTTAGCTCAGTGGTGCTGTTGTCTGCCTCGAAACCACAAGGACCTGAGTTCGATCCCCAGTACCAAAAAAAAAAAAAAAAAAAAAACTGCCTCAAGCCAACCCAATGGAAAACCTCTTAGACCTCACCACCAGATGGACTTCACCAGCTTTGCCACTTGGCTGTATTTTTTTGTTTTAAGCAATGTCTTGGTATGTAGCCCAGGATGGCCTTGAACTCAGAGCAGTCCTCCTGCTTCAGCCTCCCAAGTGCTGGCATTACAGGTGTGTGCCACCACGCCTGGCCTGGTAAGCCATTTCTATTCTCTGATATGATAGTAGATCCAGTGAGCACGAGGCTCTTATAATATCTCATTAATCTGGGCCAAGTACAGCAGGCTATCCAAATGTATGGGAATAAAGTCCTGCCAGCTCCTGGCCTAGGAAGACCACCAACTGTCCATCCTGGAGACCAAGTCCTCATAAAAACTTGGAGAGAGAGGACATCCTCTGACCAATTAAAGCCAAAATGGAAGGGTCCTTTCTCTTCTCAGTAATCCTTGCCACACCCACTACAGTAAAGGTGGCAGAGATAGATCATTGGATTCATCTTTCTAGAATAAAGCCAATCCCATCTGAACTGTCCGAAGAAAAAGATCATATAAAAGGAGAAAGCTACTCCTGTGAACCTCTGGAAGACTTGAGATTTCTCTTGAAAAACCAAGACTCCAGTGCCGCTACAGGAAGCATGGAAATCTGACCTGCTCCTCATATTTGGGCTAATAGTAAAGGTCAATGATCATTAACTCTTTCCTCGTTTTCTGACAGGTTTTTCTTTCTTCAATCCAGCCAGTGAACCACAGCCTCCCGAGGTAGTTAGAGAGCACATAATCCTCAGGAGGAAGGCTCTACAGCCCCTTCCATCTTGAAGAAGCTATAGAAGACAGAAACCTCCACTCCCTCAGCACCCCATAAAGAATCATGGGGATTTGTGTCAGGGGGCAGGGACAAGATAGGAGATTAAGATATTGCATAGATGGCTGGGGATGTAGGTGTGACCTGTTATTTGCAAGATCCTGGATACATCTGCAGTTCCCAAAGCCCTGCATGTGGACCTCTCACAAGAACTCCCACAGGTCTTCAGTAGGATGGCCTAGACCTGACCTCAGCCTGAGGTGTGGATCCCAGCACCACCTCTACCCATATGTAGAAGTTCTTGAGGGTTTTCTCGAGACTTGGACGTTATAAAAGGACACAGACACCAAGAAGAGCTTGCTGTCATGGCTTTCCTTACAATACCTTGCCCTGCTTCCTACAAGGTGTACTTTTATCTTGCTTTTTCCTCTCTCACTGAGCCCAAGCTCACTCTGCAGAGCCAGTTTCTCCCTCATTCTTCACTTTTACTTTTTCACATTTCAAATAAACCTTGTCACTGCTTAAAAGAAAGAAATGGCCATGCAAGAAAATGGAAAAATAAGTAGATTATAGAAATGGAGTAAAAGTGCTAGGCAACATTAAGGGGACCCTAGATGGCTTGGTCAACATTTTAAATGAGACCAGATATTTCAAGATTCAAAGCCAGTTGCTTAGGTTTGACATTTAGATTGTTATTACAATGTGTCTCTTCTTGATAGCATGTAGATAGGCTTTGTTTTTATCTAGAAATTTCTGACTTTTAGTTGGAGTGTTTATGTACATTTGGTACTATATTAGTATGGCCATGGTTGGATTTAAATCTTCCATTCTGTTATTTCTTCCAACTGTGTTTTTTTTTCTTTCCTGCCTTCCTTCATTTAATTGCTTAGATTTAGGTTGGTTGGTTGGTTGGTTGGTTGGTTTGTTCGAGAGAGGCTATGGCTATGTAGCCCTGGCTGGACTTGAATTCACTGGGTAGCTCAGGCTGGCCTCAAACTTGCCATCCTCCTGCTTCAGCCTGTCAGGTACTGGGATTACAGGCATATGTCACCACACCTGGCTAGCATTCTGTTCTTTATCTTTTTAGCTATTCTTCACTCAGGGTATCAAATAACAGTCTGGACATGGAAACATAATCAAGAAGTTAGGCAGAAATCCTGGACAGAAGAGCTGACTCTCAAAATTTGGATTTAGAATCTACTCAAATCTTTGGCTAATCACTGTGCACCTGCAGAGAAAGACCTTGGAGTCCAAAGAAAAAATCAGTAGCTGGAAGCTGTAAAAATTATTTCAGCTACCACTAAACTGCTGTGGCTATAGGAGACACAGTCTGAAATTTGAATTCAGCCAAACTAACTGCCTATTAAAATAAAAATCACTCAGGCTGGGGATTTAGCTCAGTGGTGCCACCACCCGCCTTGCAAGCGCAAGGTCCCGAGTTCAATCTCCAGTACCAAAAAATAAAAAATAAAATAAATAAAAATCACTCCTCAGAGAAAAGTAATGAAAAACGAACCTCTCCAATGTACCTTTTATAATATATAATATGCAGTTTAAAATATATATCTGAAGAGCCAGGCATGGTGGTACAGACCTGTAATCCCAGCAATCGGGAGGCTGAGGCAGGAGGATCACTGCAAGTTTGAACTACATAGTTAGACCCTATCTCAAAAAATGAAACATACATGTGGAGAAACAAACAAAAAAAGTCCCATACTCCAGGAGAAAAAGAAAGTCCATTGAAACCAACCCCATAATACTCGGGTGTTGCAGTTAGAGAACAGTTTTTAATATAGTATTAATATATATTAATGATATAATGTTTTATTATAAATAAATTGGTTGATTTAAAGGGAAATATATGAGTAATAAATTGACGGGGCTGGAGATTTAGCTCAGTGGTTCTGCCGCCTGCCTCACAAGTACAAGGTCCTGAGTTCAATCCCCGGTACCAAAAAATAAATAAATAAAAATAAATATATCGACAGATTAGGGAATTTAAGCAAAGACAGAGAAAACAAATGCCCTTGTTAAACACATAGCTAAGCACCAGTTCCTTTGGAAACCACACTAGATGCTTGGACTGCAGGGAGTCCTTACCTGGCCGTCCTACAGTGTCCTCTAGGCTTTAGCCTGGGCTCTTGGGAAGCTAGAGTTCTACCAGGATTGCTGAAACCATGGGTTACGTGGAAGAGAAGGCTTTCTGTGTGAATAAAAAAAAAGATCCAAAGGCACCTTCCTAATATGTAAGTATGTCTCACTGGATGGCTGAGTCTGACAGTGTGATGGAGGGGAGAGGACACTGGTTGGGTAGAACAGACTAATCCTCCAACCTTAAAGTTATCCTTATTTATGGAGCTGTGGAGGAATGGAGCGATGTCATCACAGATGTGTCTTGAAAGTTCCACAGATGAATTTGAATACGACCTGCCTGCCCAAATGATGTCACTATCTGGTGAGGAAAATAATCTTTTATTCATGTCTGTGTCAGTACCTGTGCTGCCTGCCAAGATGCAGCCATTCCTTTATTCCCTCAAAAACCTCCCATTCTGGTAAATCATGGGGAAGAATTACAGAAAAAGCACTTCATAAGGCGAAGGCAAACCAAATTAATCCATAAGCACATGGGGCTTTCAGAGCCAAGGGAGACCTCTGATTCAAATTCACATTCTTTCAGTTTTGCAGCATATACTCAGGCATGCCACCATCCAAATGTTTCTGTCCAGATGGGACAGAGGGTAGAATTTCATCCCTGTCTTCACAGAGCTCATAGTCTACCAAGAGAGACCACAGAAAAACATGTAGGGTTTGGAACTTAGAGGAGAAAACCATCCCCCAACCTGGAGCAAACAAAATGATTTGGGACATAGTTGACAAAACAAACTTATGTATCCCTTAATTCCACAAATACTTCCTATAGGCAGGAATGGTGGTACATGATTGTAATCCCAACACCCAGGAGGCTGAGGCAAGAATATTGTGAATTGCTGCTTAGCAAGCTCAAGACCAGCCTGGACTACATAACGACTCTATCTCAACTAAAACAAAACAAAAATAACAAATATTTCCTGCATACCTCCTCCATATCAGTTCTCTACAGCTGGAAGATATTGTGGGTCAGTAGCTAGGATGGCTGCTCTCATGGGTCTCACAGTCCAACAGGGGAGATGGTTGCATCATGGTTAAAGCTGTGATGAAAAAGTCCAGTGTCCAGGAGAAGGAAGGAAAGAAGGAAGGAAGGACAGAAGGCAAGGGGGAAACTAGAGACCTGTGTTTGTTTTGGTCCTTTTACAATAGTGAAAATTGCCCGGTCAGTATATTCATCTCAGAAGCAAGTCTGTACCTTTTCCATAGATGTCCCCTCCACTTTCTCTATGAAATTTTAACTGACTCACTATATTTGAAAAAAATAAATAAAGCCTTTAGACAAATTCAATACAATTAACTGGACAAAGGATGATTTATAAATCAGTCAACACTCAGAACCAGTTCATTTTGGTTTTTTGTTTTGAGACAGGGTCTCACTATGTAGTTCAGGCTAGCCTTGAACTCACAGTGATCCTTCTGCCTCAGCCTCCCAAGTGCTGGGATTACAGGTGTGCACCACCACATTCAGCTTCAGAACCAGTTCCAAAAGACTCCACAGAAGCAGGTGGAGGGATAATACTTGGAGTAAAAAGAAGTGACCAATAAGAAACAGAAGTGAGGTACAGAGATAGTTGTGTTTCTTTGTTGTTCTCAGTGATTCAACCTGATTTGAACAGTTGGCTGAAGTTCAGCTGCCATGGTTGACCAAGACTCAACTACTTGTTACAAAGCCAGATTCTAAGTTAGGTTTTCAGTTTGTTTACTTCCTGAGTTAGGTTGCAGTGTACTACATGAGGACCGTCTCAGGCCAATTTTAGTTTGATCTGACACTGCATTTTTCGACACTGCTGTCACTTTGCCTCTAAAGATTCTCAGCTGTTATTATCTTTACCTAGTTATTTTTGATGGCTCCGCTTTCCTCCACCTGTTCCATTTCTACCCCCAAGGGCAGATGTATTTTAATTCAGTTCTGATGCTGCTTGTTCACTGCAGACTTGACAAGTTTAAGGGCTCATCTCCCAACTTCTGTCACTTCAGATGCCAGCTCCCAGTCCCAGGGGCCACTGACACTCCTGTTTGATCGGCTCGAAATTCAGGGGCTCTTACCACCTACTCAGGTTTCATAATTCTCTAAAATAATGATGATGAACCTTTTAGAGCTTTCAGTGGCACAACAGCCCACTCTAGCACAAGTCCCATAGGTTCACCATCACTGCCTTATATGTACTTACAAGTTTATTATTCAGAATACAGTTCAGCTGGGTGTGGTGGTGCGTGCCTGTATACCAGCTACTCCAGAAACTGAGGCAGAAGGGTTGCAACATTGAGGCCATCCTGGGCAACATAGTGAGACCTTGTCTCTGTTTTTAAAGGGCTGGGGACATAGCTCAGTGATAGAGCACTTGCCTAGCATGCAGGAGCCCCTAGGTTTACGGGGTGGGGACACAACTTGGAAGCAGCCTAATTAAGAGAGCAAAGGCAAGGTCAGCAAGGATTCCAGATGCAGAGCTTCCGTGGCCACCCTTGTGGAATCAGGGTGTCACCCTCCCTGCACACTGAAGTGTTCAACCAATAAGCCTCAGTATCCCAAACTCTCTAGGGGGTTTCCCTGCTAGTCATGATTCACAAATCACTGGGTGAGTAACTGAATGCAATCTCCACCCCCCATGCCCTCACCCCAAAGAAGCCTCTTAATTTTCAACCTTCTGATCACATGGTTGCTCTTTCTGGCGATTTTGAAGCTACAGAGGGCCCCACTCTCAGCTGCCTCCTTAGCATAACAAAGACCCTGCAGCACTTAGAAAATCACAAGCTTTTGTTCCAGTTTGGTTTCAGTTTTTGGTTTTTAAGCTCTGTGCTAGGGACCAGGTACAAGAGATCAGATATACTCTATAATACCACACACATCACCTCAGACAAACTGTCCTCGAGTGATCTTTCATTTTTATCTAGACACAGAATGTGCTCTCATCCACATTTGGCAGCAGTATCTATCTGAAATTCTTCAGATGTTTTACACCTCTATCATCAGCATTGTTTGCATTGAGAATTTGAGTTCAGATTTTCTAGCACAGATTTTATGCAATTGCTTCTTACAGATTATTCTTCCTGACAGGCTGTTGAGCTTTCCTTGGTGCTCTTTCTGACCTTGGAAGACAGAGTTTTGGATAAATATTATTATGTATCCCTCTAGCACTTCTGCAAGTTCTTAGTGTTTACAGTCCCTCCTTATTTTGTCCTGACCTAAGTCCAAGAACTTTGTTAAACATTTGAGATTGCCCAGCCATCCGGAGACCAGAACAGAGATAATAGACTCCCAGGTTTTCAGCCCACACTGGCAACTGCCTTAAAGGAACTACACACTTAGATTCCAGGATGCTGACAGGTAGCAGTGGTTTGAGCAGCAAACTAAGGTTGTCTAAACGTCATGTTTTGATGGGAACAATAAAAATGGAGATACCACTTGCCAGAAATCTGCCTATGATTCGCTACTCCAGGTACCTTAGTCTGCCAGGGCTGCCATAACAAAGTTTCACAGACTAGGTGGCTTAAACAACAGAAGTATATTTCCTCACAGTTCTGGGGGCCGGAAATCTGAGACCAAAGTGTTGTCAAGGTTGGTTTGGGGTGAGGGCTTTCTCCCTGGCTGATAAATAGCTGCTTTCTTGTGTGTCTTCATATGGGTTTACCTCTGTGTGCACAGGGTCACTTTCTGAACTTGAAAGTGTTAACTGAACAAAGGACTCTCATAAAACATACAAATTTGGGGAAATTAGCCTGCCCAAAAAAGCAAGGCTGATTTTTTTGGTAAATAAGTCAGCATGGCTGCAGAGTTTATAAGGTATAGAATTCCCAGGAAAGATGCTAATAGACAAAATTTCCTCAAATTTCATGTGACAGAGCTAAACCTCACCACAAAGACAAAATGCTGATAATTTTCAAAAGAAAGTAAGATGGCGTCAAGCAGATATAAAATGAACATGTGTCAAAGATTTAACTAACTCATCTTTTAGTAAGAGAAAAAGAGGCTACAAATGACTCCAGAATGTCAAAAGAAGAGTCAAATTTACATGGAGTAAAGGAGTGTTGAAAATTTTTGTCACTTCTGTTATTTATGACATAAAAAGAACACAGCCCTCATAGAAATCAGATAATTCTGAGGCTCCAGAATTTCATTAGAAGGGAATCTATTGGCCTCTTTTGCTTATTCCAAAGTTGACATTTTCTTACATCAAGCAAACTTCTCATACCTAACACACAGGAACCCTTCAGGAAAGACTCACACTCACAGGGCAAGGACCAGCTTGCCAGGCCAGAAATGAGATCATGAAGGTGTTAGCAGGTAGACATGAACCAGCATTCCCCTTCTCATGTGCACAGTTCACTGCAACTCAAAATTTTGAAACACATTTGGAGGAGAGTTGTAAATCACACCTTTCTCAGACTTTTCGCATATCCTTGAACAATCACCAGACAAGGCAGTGGAAAAGAAAGATCTACTTTATGTCCTTCAGATCTACTTTATATCCATTTGACCTCTGCTTCTGGGAACAAAAGAAACAGTATGCAGAAAGAGAGGGTGGAGAAGGAGAAAGAAGGCTGTTAGATATAATTAGAAAAATGGGTAGCTGCAGGGTAATAATACTGTGTGACTGGTAGCACTGATGATGATGGTGATGAAGATGAGAATGACGGTGATACTGATAGTGATGACTGATGGTGATGAGGATGGCAGAGGAGGTTAGTGGAGACAGAGCAACAGCACCAAGAACCTTTTAATGCTGATCCTCTTTTGTGCTTCTAGCTCACCATGTATGGCCAACTGTGGGAAACAGTGATTTTCACCTTCCCAGAGAAACCATGGAATAGACTGGCAATGACAATGTTTTTTATAAAAGTATGATACTATAATCACATTTATCTAAAACTGTCTTTTAAAACATATACCGAGGGGGCCAGGGATTTAGCTCAGTGGTTTCGCCACCTGCTGCGCAAGCGCAAGGACCGGAGTTCGATTCCCGGTACCAAAAAAAAAAAAGAAAAATATATACCGAGGGCCCAGGGATTTAGCTTAGTGGTGCCACCACCCACCTCACAAGGACAAGGTCCTGAGTTTGATCCCCAGTACCAAAAAAAAAAATGAAAATATTCTGCTTGATATTTATAACTTTGCTCAATGGTTGACCTGTAAATCCAATATATATATATCTCCTGAGCCAGGCATGGTGGCATGTGCCTGTAATCCCAGCACTTGGAAAGCTGAGGCAGGAGGATCACCATGTGTTTGAAGCCAGCCTAGACTACATAGTTCAAGGAGTGAGTTCAAGGCCAGCCTGAACTGCACAACAAGACCCTGTCCCAAAAATAAATAAATGAAATTTAAAATAAAAATACATATTTATTGCAGGCACATGCCTGTAATCCCAGCACTCGGGAGGCTGAGGCAGGCAATCACCATGAGTTCAAGGCCAGCCTGGGATACATAGTGACACCCTGTCTCAAACAAATATATATATATGGAGAGAGAGAACGAAATCCTTGAAATGATGAGGCAATAAAATGATGAGACTCTCTGATATTTAACATTTCCTTTTTATTTTTGTGTATATTTTTTAAATTTTAGCATGCAGCGTGCATTTTTATAACCAGAGGGAAAGAAGAAGTAAATACAGAACTCAAACTGGAAGGGAAAAAGAATTGCAATATTGCACATTCCCATAATTCCCCACAGTTAAGCTAGAAGAAACTCTCACACCTGTTAATTCACTGTCTCCACCCCATCTCTAGCTCTCCCTCTCCCTCTGTCTTTCTCTCTTCCTCCCTCCCTTTCTCCCTCATGTCTCTCACTCTCTCCAGGGCTAGTGTTCAAATTCATGGCCTCACATTTGCTAGGCAAGTACTCTACTCCTAAGCTACACTTCTAGCCCTCACCCTAATTCTGATTCACTTTTCCTGTCCTCATATTTTTAAGTTTAAACTTAGACCCTTGACTTACGAACTCGATCAGTTCCTGGGGGCTGGTTGTAACGCAAGTTGTTGTAAGTCAATACAGCTGAGATCTGGATATATGCTATAGATAACAAGAGGCAGGTGAATCTTCCATTAACTTAAGTAATCCAAGTTGTTCGTATGTTAGGCCGGTGGTAACTTGAGGGTCCACTGTACTAGACTGGGTGGCTTAGACCAGAGAAATTTATTTCAGTTCAGAAAGCTGATAAGTTCAAGACCAAGACGCCAGCCAATTCACTTTCTGGTGAAAGCTCATTTCTGGTTTGTAGATGAGTCTCATCTTATGCTAGGGGAAGAAAGGGCGGGAGAATGACATTGCCTCACCCTTATGATCTCATTTAATTTTTCTTCTATAAAGGTGTTAACTCCAAATACAATTACATCACAAAGTCATATGAATCTGAGTAAGGGGGAACACAATTCACTCTATAACATGAGCTAAAAAGTGCACAGTATAGGCCAGGTACAGCCGGGCCACAGCGCCCCCTCGGAGCAGACCCCGCGCACTACCAAGCCCGGGGGCGCGGCCCTGCAGGGGCTCCGGCCGCGCGCGCGCGCGCGCGCACACACACACACCTCAAGCCCGCGCGTCCCAGGGTCCCTGGCAGGCAGCTCCTGCGCAAGCCCAACCCCGCCGGCCGCCCCGTTCACCAAGCAGGGACGGCAAGCCGGAGTGGCCTCCAGGCTGCACGTTCACCGGAAGTAGCAGCTGCAGGGGGTCAATATCTGTGGTGGGCAGTGCTGCCCCGGCTGAAGCAAGGCCCCTGGCTCCCAGAGGTGCACCAAACCAAGCTGTGTTCCACCATGCCAGAATGGAGATGTGTGTCTCTGACCTCAACTCTTGTGTGCACAAACCAGGGACCAAGGGCAAAGCCTGTGAGACAACATCTGGCCAGGACACCTTGTCAACAGCTTTTGGAGAGCAGAATCCTGGGGCTGCCCCTTCTTGGGACCCTCCTGAGCAAGCAGCAAAGCACACTTCATCTAAGAAGGCAGATGCTCTACCAAGAGTCAGTCCTGTGGCCCAGATGACCTTGACCCTCAAGCCAAAGCCTTCAGTAGGACTCTCCCACCAGATACATTCTCAAGTAACACTCCTTTCCTCCCAGAATGTGATGATTCATCATGGCCAGGCCCAGGAATATGTGCTCAAGCCCAAGTACTTTGCAGCCCAGAAGGTGATTTCAGGGGAGCAGTTGACAGAAGGCTCATTCCCATTAAGATATGGCCAGGACCAAGGGGCGGCACCTTTTCAGTTAATTTGACATCTTCCATGTATGAATGGTTCAAGTGCAGTTCAAGGGACAAATGTCAGTGACCTCCAGATTTCACAGGAAAGCTCTGTCAGATCCCGGTCCATGGAGCCAGCATGCCTAAACTTTATCAGCATTCCCAGCAGCCCTGGCAAGGCATTGGGGACACAGGTCATCCATTCTACACACACTTTGCCTCTGACCATGTCCAGTCAGCAAGGAGTCGAAGTGAAGTTTCCTCCCAACATAGTCAATATCCATGTGAATCATCCTCCTGAGGCTTCTGTCCAGATTCATCAGGTTTCAAGAACTGATGGCCCAACAGGCCAGAAAGTAAAAGAAGCTCTGGCAGGCCAAACCCAAGTTTCATACCAAGGGCTTCCTGTCAGAAGACCCATACTGTACATTCCACATACTCCCACCAGCAGGTCATTCCACATGTCTATCCTGTGGCTTCTAAAACACAGCTTGGCCAGCACTTCCAGGAAACCATTGGATCACAGTGTAGCAAAGCTCTCCCCGCCTTTCAAATCAAGAGGACTGCTGTGGAACTGTGGGTACCTCCTGGGGCTTTAACAAGTGCCAGAAATGCCCCCAAGAAACCAGCTTATCATGGAATGCCTGCAAGGGGAAGGTATGGAATGCCTGCAAGGTTATAAGTGGGTTAACAACACCTTTTGTCAAGATATTAATGAATGCCAGCTACAAGGTGTATGCTCTAATAGTGTTTGAATACCATGGGCAGCTATAGATGTACCTGCAAAATGGGATTCAGGCTGGACCCTACCTTTTCAAGTTGTGTTCTGGAGCCCCCTGTGATCGAAGAAGAGAAGGGGCCCTGTTACCCACTTGTCAGTTCTGGCAGGCAGCATCTGCACCCTCTGTCTGTGCACCTCACCAAGCAGCTCTGCTGTTGTAGTGTGGGCAAGGCCTGGGGTCCACATTGTGAGAAATGTCTTCTCCCAGGCACAGCTGCTTTTAAGGAAATCTGTCCTGCTGGAATGGGTTATATGGTTTCTGGTGTTCATAGACATAGGCCAATCCATCACCATGTAGGTAAAGGACCTGTACTTGTCAAGACAAAGAACACTCAACCTGCTGCTAAAAGTACTCATCCTCTACCTCTCCCAGCCAAGAAAGAGTCAGTGGAGGCCTTGACCTTCTCCCGGGAACACGGGCCAGGAGCAGCAGGGTCAGAAATGACAACTGCACCCCCTGAGAAGGATATACCTTCATTAGATCAAGAGAAAACCAAACTTGAGTCTGGCCAACCCCAGCTGTCCCCAGGCATTTCAACTTTTCATTTGCATCCCCAGTTGCCAATAGTAATTGAAAAAACATCACCTCCTGTGCCCGTGGAAGTAGCTCCTGAAGCTTCCGTATCGAGTGGCAGCCAAGTGATTGCACCTACTCAGGTAACAGAAATCAATGAACGTACGGTGAATCCTGATATCCATGAAGCAGGACAAGGCATTAACCTGCCAGTGAGGTACACATGTGTATGCTACAAGGGCTACAAGTTCAGCAAGCAGCAGAAGAAATGTGTTGATATTGATGAATGTACTCAGGCCCAAGATCTCTGCTCCCAGGGATGCTGTGAAAACACAGTGGGAAGTTTCCTATGTATTTGCCCAGCAGGCTTTATGGCCGGTGAGGAGGGCACTGCATAGATGTGGATGAGTGCCTGAGGCCAGATGTATGGCCAGGGGCACTGTGTTAACACCATGGGTGCCTTCTGCTGTGAGTACTGCGACAGTGGGTACCGCATGACGCGGAGAGGCTGTTGTGAGAATATTGATGAATGTTTGACTCTAAGCACTTGTCCAGATGAGCAGTGCGTGAATTCTCCTGGATCTTACCAGTGCGTCCCCTGCACAGAAGGGTTCCGAGGCTGGAATGGACAGTGCCTTGACGTGGACAAGTGCTTGGAACCAGTGTCTGCACAAATGGTTCTTGTTCCAACCTTGAAGGCTCCTACATGTGCCCCTGTCACAAAGGCTACAGCCCCACACCAGACCACAGACATTGTCAAGATATTGATGAATGTCAACAAGGGAATCTATGTATGAATGGACAGTGCAAGCACACAGAGGGCTCCTTCCGGTATACCTGTGGCCAGGGGTACCGGCTGTCAGCAGCAAAAGACCAGTGTGAAGACATTGATGAATGCCAACACCGCCATGTCTGTGCTCACAGCCAGTGCAGGAACAACAAGAACAAAAAAGTGCACAGCATAGTGCCTGATACTTAATGAGTGCTCAAAAAATGGGAAAAATTATAATAGTGTTATGGCTTATATATACTGTAGATGTCCCTATCACCACCATAGCCTCATGGGTCATAAGTGGGGCTTTTGGGAGTGGCTGGATCATGGGTGTGTGGTACCGGATTAGTCTACTGATTGATTTAGCATAGTTGTGGGTCCCACTGAGGGTGTAGGTGGCATCAACTAATAGGCTAAAAGGGAAAGTGGAAGAAAGGCTTGCTGCTTCTTGCCTGCCATGTTTCGCCTCTGGCACACCCCTCTGTCCTACCACCCTGCCTTGGAGCCAGCCAACTATGGACTGAAACCTCTACAAACGATGAGCTAAAATAAACCTTTCCTCCTTTAACTTGTAAATGTTGGGTAATGTGTCTCAGCGATGAGAAAAATAACTAAGATAATTAGTAATGATTTATATGGGAATTCTGTTGGGAAAACAAACTGTGACTCAATTTCTCCTACCATACACTCACAACACAGATCATTTCTGTGACCTTAAAAGATGGAGATCTCACCCCACTAGAAAGCAAACAATCCTGGGTGTCCTCCACAGAGGAAAATCACAGCCTCTTACTCTGTTTCCAAACCGAAGTCAATTTGCAGACCCAGAATACCTTGACTGATTAGGAAGTCAGGTCCCCTTAAGGAAGGATCCTGCACTGTTGCCACTACCATAAATCTTCCTCTGACTCTTTCTGGATGGGACCTGTGACCATGTACTATTGTGACAGTGCATTTGGGAAAAAGGAAATACCTAGGTCTTTTGAGGATTCTAGACACTGGCTCTCAACTGATGCTCACTTGAGGAGACCAAAGTTGGGGCTTATGGTAGTTGGGTGACAAATAGAGTCTTAGCAAAGGTTCAGCTTACAATAGGACCAGCTGACCCATTAGGGTTATTTTCCCAGTTTCTAAGTATATAACTTAGAATATAAATACTTGGCAACTGGAAAATTCCCTACATTGGTTGCTGACCCATACAGTGAGAGTCAGTTGTTGTAGTGGGAAGAGCTAACCGCCCTTGGAACTTTCAGTCCCTTCCAATATGGTAATCTGATACCAAATTCCATCTCCAGAGTGGGCCAGGGATTTAGCTCAGTGGTTTCGAGGTCTGCTGCACAAACGCAAGGACCCAAGTTTGATCCTCGGTACCAAAAAAAAAAATCTCCAGAATCAGGGATTGAAAGACTTTAAAGATGCCAGGCATAGTGGTGCATGTCTGTAATCCCACCTACTCCAGAGTCTGAGGCAAGAGGATCACAGGTTCAAGGCCAGCCTGGGCAACTTAGTGAGATCCTGTCTCAAAGTAAAAAATAAAAAGGGATGCGGATGTAATTCACTGGTAGGCACCCCTGGGTTTGATCCCCAGTACTGCAAACAAACAAACCAAAAAATTGAAAGCACAGGTGTGGCTTCTATCCATCCCCATTTAACTCAGCCTTTTGACCTGTGTAGAAGCCAGATGGATCATCTTTTTTTTTTTTTTTTTTT
>NW_004624794.1:12817010-12829943 GCF_000247695.1 Heterocephalus glaber | reverse complement strand
GAATAAACTCTTCAATATAACAACTTTACCCTTTGGGATGGAGAGTTAGAAGGGGTTGGGGAGGGAGGGACAGTTGGGAAGAAGGATAGGGGAAGGTTAGCAGTGTGGCCAGAGGACACAGGTGAGAAGCAAAAAGAGAAAAATAGGAAAATAAAGAACTCTGAATGAGGACCAAAACAGGGAGAAAAAGGGAAGATGAACAATGTGGGAGAGCAAGAGAGTGGGTGTAAGAGAGAGAGAGAAACGAAAGGGAAAAGAAAGAAGAAAAGAAAAGAAAAAAAGGAGAGAAAAACAAATATTTGCAAAGAGTAGGAAAAAAATGATAAGAAGAGCAAAGGAAAAGAAGAGAAGAAAACAAACTAATAATACTAATTTTGGGAATAAAAAATAACAATGAAGATGAAGGGCCTCTTTCAGGGTATGTCTCTGCTGTCACAATAGACAATGTGGGTAGCAGTGTGCAGATATAAGTCAGTGAGTCTCAGCAAGCCAGTTGCAGACCCATGAGATTCAGGCAGATTTCTGGCTGCAAGTCCCAAGTTGAGCTCCCTGCCCTCCCGTAGGGTTGAACTCTGCAGAGCTGTATTGCAGGTTCCAGCTGCCCTTCCCCTGAAGATAGACCTGGTCCTGATGGGAGGTGAAGATGACTCCAACTTACCCAGTACAGTGGTCTGGTGGTCCGGTGTCCTCTGCATCTTTGTAGTGTGGAACCAGGTGGCTGTACAGAGAAGAGGGCAGAGGAGCGGGTGTGTGTGTGTGTCCAGTGGATTGCTGCCGGGGCGCGGGCGGATTCAGTGTGTTCCGCACGACTCGAGACCTTGGTACGGCGTCCACAGACCTCAGGGTCCTGTTTCTATTCCTGGAAGTGTTTAGGATGGCCCAGATGGATCATGATGATGAATAATCATAAACCTTATCAGGTGTGATTCCAGTTACAGCTGTCACCCCAGATGTAGTATCTCTAATGAACATGCATCTTCCTCACAGCCGATGAGGAAGAGTCTCTAACACTATCTGCTATGATGTAATGACAAGAGTGACATCCCATGACTTTTGTTATATTCTCTTGGTTGGGAGCAAATCATAGGTCTCACGCACTCTGCTGTGTTTCTGGGTGATGCTCAGCTGGGGTGAAACCAAAAGAGCACAAGAAGAGGCTCGGGAAAGCAAAGCTCATTACACTCACAGATCCTAGAAAGAGTCACTGTGTGTTAAGGGGGTCGCATGGGAGGAGAGCCACAGGAACCAGCCCCACCAGGCCTGCGGGCAGCAGAGAGACTGAAGACTGTGGGCAAGAGCCTTCACTGGAGTCAGAGGGGGCGAACACACTAGAAAACGCTCAAGAGATTTCACCGGTGACTTTGACTGTTACTGGTCACAGCCAGGGGAGAATAAGAGACAACTTGTGACATGAACCAACCTTATTACACTGGTGCACCTGCTCACCTGGGTAGGATGCTCACAGCGTTTGTGGAGAGATTGAGGTAGCAGGAAACTACAAAAACACTACTCAAAGGGAGGGAATTACACAAAAGATATGAATACCAGGAGCTAGAGATGGGGGGGGGTCGTTTTAAGGTCTGCCTGACATAGAGCATCAGCCTAACAGTGAACCTAGGGGGACATTTTTTAAAGAGTAGGCGAAGATGAGATGCCTATGAGAGAGGAGGCACAATCCTCAGAAAGGCTAGTAAAGAAAAGACATGAATTCTCCAAAAGCAACAGGATTCTTCCAAGTTTACAAATTTAAAATCTACAGAGTTCCATTAAGATGGGAGCTGGAAAATGACCTTTATAAGGAGGTCCACGTGAGTTTGGGGGTGCTGGGGAGCGGTACTGCGGACTGAATCAGGGGTCTTCACCTTGAACTACACCTCCAGCCTTTTTTTATATATATCTTTGAGACAAGGTCTCGCTAAGTCGCTAAATTGCCAAGGCTTGGCAACAACTTGCGATCCTCCAGTGTTGGCTTCCCAGAGTGCTAGGGTTACAGATGTGCACCACCGCTCCCAGGTTCCAAGTGAATGCTGAACTGAACCAGCCCAAACGGACCTCTAGGGGACGCTCCAGGATTGCGCACAGTGCCTACGCATGCGTACGACGTTTACACACACACACACACACACACACACACACACACACACCCCGTTTACGCACGCGTGAAGACCCACGCATGCGCATATCCATCAAGCACACGTTCAGGATTGTTTTTGTGCAAGCGCTCAGGCAGCAGGGAAGCCGGCAGTGCGGTCCGAGATGTCTGAACTACGCGGGGAAAACAGTCCCCCAGAAATGAGTGCAGTGAATGGCGTCAGCGACGTCCTGCAGACCGGAGTGGGCGGCAGGAGGCGGGCGCGGGAGGCCCAGGAAGCCCCAGTGGTCGAAGCTGCCTGCCCTATGGCGCGGGTCCGGGGCCTAGCTCCCAGGCCGATCCCCAGCCACGTCCCGGGCCTGATGTCTATGCCCGGCCTCCACGGGCACCTGGGCCTCGTAGGAATTAATCAGCAGCGGCTCTTCCACCAGTACCTGGAAAATTCCCCCATGATCCCTGTCAGGTTACTGCGAGATATCGAGGAGCGCCGCAGGCTCTTTGTGGAAGGCTGCAAGGCCAGGGAAGCGGCCTTTGATGCGAATCCCCCCCAGATGGAGTCCGACGCAGTAGCTTTCGCCCTTGCTCTGACTGCCGCGGAGGCTGGTAGTCCCATGGCCGACTGAATCGGCGATCAGGTGGGTGGCACGGAGGTCAGGTGAAAAGGCGAAGACAGGCCAGCGCAGACCTAGTTGGTTGTCATTGGGGGAAAATGCAAGCTTCGAAGAGAACACTGCAGTGCACAATGAAACGACACAGCCAGAGAAAGAAGTCGAAGGGCACGTGAGACTGTTGAAGCTGCTTCCGAAGAGGTCCGGGGACACTTAGGACATCGCTTTGTGACTGTTAATCATCCGTCAGCATTTGTGGGAATTCTTTCAACGCTGTTTCACCGTAAAGGATGGTTTTGCAAAGATAAGTTGTAAGAAAAATGGCCAGTGATAGAACCCAGAAAAGTAACCAAGATGACCAAAGACATGAAGGAAATGCAGCAGTTAGGAATCCACTCGTGTCTGAGTTGTTAGGATTGGAAAGCTATTGAAGAACCTGGGGAGTTCAGAATTTGTGGTCATCATATTGTCAGCTCCCAGCTCCTGTGTAAAATTAATTTCCATGTTTTCTAAAAAATGTCAGATGAATAGTAAATACTCAAGAAAACATGTATTTATTGTGAGATAAGTATATTTTCAAGACCATATGAGATTGAGTGGGTGTGGGAATAGATTTGTTTTTGTTAATGTTTAAACTTTTTATTTTATTCCACACTCTGTGCACAAGATTCAAAAAACAAAGTATCATAAAATATACTGTGAAAAGTTAACCTCCTGTTCCTGTCCTCTGCCTGTTGACTTGAAAACTGTTCCTGACAGTTACCTTTGTTAGTGGTTTCAGATTTTGTTCATTTGTATCTACTTTTTTTTTTTGACTGACTTTCAACAATTTCCTAATGCATATACAAATTAAAATCAATAGATATTCTGCTTGTTTCCCTCTTTTTAAATCAAGGTAGCTTATTACAAGGCGGCATAGTATCTCCCTTTATCATCATTTGGGGGTTTTTCACTTAACATTGGAGAGATTTGTATTTTTTTTTCTTTTTTTTAACAACTACAATGTAAGGCTGTATTTAATATAATGAAGTAGTCATCTTTTGGGTGTCTGGGTTGTTTCCAGAATGTTTTAGTATTTTCTGTGAATTTGTATGTGTTTACTCATTTTCCGTAGAGTAGGTATCTAAAAGAGGAAACTCTTGATTAAAGCGCAAATGCACTGGTGTTTTTAATAGTATTACTAGAAAGCATTGCCTTTTTTGCCATTGATAAATGCCTGTTTCGCCACAGCCTGGCCAGTCAGACTTTGGAGGATCAGATAGTGAAGCATCATTTCTCTCATTCTAATTTCTGTTTCTCTATGAGGGAGGACATATGTTTTCAATATATATGAGCCATTTGCTTTTGCTTCCCTGTGAACTACCTGTCTGTATCATTTATATCATTCATTTTTCATTGGCTGCTTATTTTTCAAGTCAGTTTGTGTTATCAGTCATGAAAGAAGTCAGCCCTTTGTGATATCTGATGGAAAGAGTTCCTCACTTGACTGTTTCCCTCCCTGGCCCTCAGCCCCCACACAAATACACATTGGGAATTAAACCCAGGGCCTTTGCACTGAGCTACACAGTATCTCTACTCTTATTATTTTGAGACAAGATCTCATTGAGTTGCTCAGGCTGAGCCTGGACATGATTCCTGTGCTTCAGCTTCCCAGAGTGCTGAGTCTCAGCATGTACCACACCCCAGCTCAGTCTGACTACTTTTGAACCTTTTGCTATGCACAGAAATATTTGTTTTCATGTATCTGTACATATTAGTTTTTTTCTTTTGTGGCTTGTAGGCTTTTAGTCACAGTAGGAAAGGCTTTGCCACTACAGGACTATGAACCAAAGCTTTGTTTTTTTGTTTGTTTTTATTTTTGTTTTGCAGTACCAGGAATTGAACTCAGGACCTTGCACTTGCAAGGCAGGCATGGTGGCCCTGAGCTAAATCCCCAGCCTGCTTGATTTTAAATGTTAACATTAAAATTGTTACTCATTTGAAATATTTTAGGTTCTAGGAGAGTTATTCTACCCTCATTTGCTTCTTTTTTATTTTTTCTCCTATTCAGATATTTTTCCCCCTATTGTGAGACTTAAGGACCATCTTTATTCATTGCAGTTTTTACAAAAGCTGGTGGTATTTTTATTTGGATTGCATTAAATTTATATGCTTTTGAGTGAAAATCAGCGTCTTTGTGATGTCTTCCTATCTGGTAAGTCTCCATTTGTTCAAGTACTTTTTTATGTCCCCATGAGTGTTTTAAAGTTTCCTTCATGTAGGTATTGCATATTTTTAAGAATATTCCAAGGGAAGCAAAAGGAATTAAGATGTGTTATGTACATGTACCAGCTCCCCATGATGAGTGTAATCATTATGTACTGCAAACATGTACTAATAAAAATTTCCTAAAAGAATATTCCAAGGTTTGTTTATGGCTACTGTGAATGAAGTTCTGTTATAAATTGAAAGCTGTTCTGGAAAAGAGCCAGGCAGTGAGCCTCATCCCTTGCCCCTGTGCCTTGCACCCTGGCCTGCCTGCTCTTGGGTCTGTACCTGCAGGCATCCACCACCATGCCTGGCTGGGACCTGGACCCTTATCCAAGGATGCTACTGTGCCTCAGCGGCCAGAGTTGTACTGTGGAGTTGCATTGTGTGTCACTGAGCCGATCGTTGGTCCTGTGACAGAGTTCAGCCTCTATTCCACTTGCCTCATAGTTTAGGCTGATATCATGGGGCTCAAAGCCCAAATTCCTAATCACATAGTTGATCTAAATATAGGGTATCAATGAGGCTAAGTCTCAAAATTATGCTGAAAAGGACTTTTTAGGGTGATATGTTTGGTGTGATATCACTAATGAAACAAAACGGACATTGTGTTCATAGGTATGAATAATTCTACAAAGGCTAAAGGACTAGAAAGATTTTTGTTTTGGTCTTCTGATACAGGGTCTCACTATGCAGTTCAGGCTGGTCTTGAACTCACTATGTAGCCCAGGCTGCTCTCAAATGTATAGGGAATTGCTGGGTGAGGTGGCAAACCCCTGTAATCCCAGCAATCAGGAGGCAGAGGCAGGAGGTTCACCATGAGTTTGAGGCCAGTCTAAACTACAAAGCAAGACCCTGTCTCAACCAAAAAAAAAAAAAAAGTATAAGGATCCTACTGCCTCAGCCTTCCAAGTGCTGGGATTATAGGCGTGCGCCACACCACACCTGGCTTAGAAGATGAAATACTGAATTCATGGAGCTGCCTCAGAAAGAGTAGAGTTTCTATGAGCAAAGACTGAAAGCCCTAGATATGTGCATATCTGAGTGTGATCATTTCTCCAGGTTTAGTATGTGACTAGAAACAGTTGTCAGTAATGGGGAGTGAGACACAGGTATTTCTCATATTGTCTGTATTTTATAAAAAGTCTTTAAAACAGATATAGGTACAGGGCATGGTGGCGCATGCCTGTAATCCCAGCACTGGAGAGGCTGAGGCAGGACAATTGCTGAGTTCAAGGTCAGCCTGAACTACATAGTGAGACCCTGACCCCCCCAAAAAAGATATAGATGCTCATAAAGGGGGAAGAATCAAATGATGGACTTTCAACTACCTGGTGCACTTTAAAATCACTTAAATTTGGGCGGGGGTTTGGCACAGTGTAGAGCACTTGCCCTGGGTTCCATCCCCAGTGCTGAGAGAGGGAGAGGGGGGGAGGGGAGGGGGAGGGAGAGGGAGAGGGAAAGTGAGAGAGAGGAAAGAAAAAAAGAAAAGGAAGGAAGGAAGAGGAAAGAGAAAAAAGAAAAGGAAGGGAGGGAGGGAGGGAGGGAACAAAATACCTGAGACTTGGCTTATAAGGAGGAGTGCTTTGGGCTCACGGCTTCCGAGCTTTTAGTCCATGGCCAGTTGGCCCTGCTGCTCTGGGCCTGTAGTGTCCCTGTACCTCATGGCGGGAGCGTGTGGCAGAGGACATCAGCTCACCCCATGGCGGCAGGGAAGCAAAGAGGGGAAGGGTTGGGGTCCCACTGTCCCCTTCAAGGGCTCCCCCAATGACTCGACTTCCTTCACTAGGCCTCACCTGCTAATGGTGTCACCACTACCCAGGAGCACCCAAGTCTGGGGACAGCAAGCCTGCAGCATATGAGTCCCTGGGGGACATTTAAGGCCCAGCCACAACACGGACCCTCCTCTCCCTCACTCCTACCCCTTACCCCCAGGGCAGAAGGGGAAGGGGGAAGAAGAAGGGAGGGGGTATGCTGGGATCCCTGTAGCAGGTGACTTCCCCAGACCTTGGTCATGAGTGCATGGACACAGTCAGGCCAGATCCACTGCAGGAAGGTTCTGTATTTCCTTGCAGCCCTCCCCAGCTCACCCCAGCCCCAGCCACCATCAGAAAAGGACCTGACTCGGCTACATTTCAGCCCTTCTCATCATCCTGCTGCGGCTCCTGAGATGGGGAAAAAAGAGAGAAAACATTAAAATGACAACTCCATCAGAATAATAGTGTTCAGATAGAACTTCCGGTGTGTCAGGCACTGTTTTCCTGCTTTCTATGAATTGCAATGCCTGCTGTAGTCTCTGTTGTTTTAAACACACCAGGCATGCTCCTACCACAGTGCCTTTGCCCTTGCTGCTTTCACTGCCTGGAATACTCTTCCCCAGATATCCACAAGGTTCAATCCCTCACTGCTTTCCAGTGCTCAGCTATCACCTTAATGAAGTCTTTCCTTAAACACTTAGATATACACATGGAACAGACCAAGGACTAAACCAGAAGCAGCTCCAAATGTATAGATAATAACTGCTTTTAAAAATCAATGATAGAAAAAATTCCAGGATCAGCAAAATGTGTTACGTGCATTTATGAAACCTAACCACTGAATGTGATTCAGTTCTTGTCCAATTCAGTTTACAACCAGCATCATGAAAAGACATTTGTAAACCAAGGTACCACTGTACCACACTGGTTTGTTTGGGTATTTTGGGATTTGTTTTGTTTTGGTTTTTGCTTTTGTACCGGGGATCAAACTCTGGACCTTGCGCTTGTGAGGCAGGCGCAGCACCACTGAGCTAAATCCCTGGCCCGTTTTTGTTTTTTGAGAGAGGGTCTCCCTATGTCCAAGGCTGGCCTTGAGCTCATTATGTACCGAAGGCTGGCCTCAAACTTGCAATTTATCCTCCTGCCTCATCCTCCAAAATGCTGGAAATACAGGCATGTGCCACTATGCCCCAATTGAAATCTAGTATTTTGTAAAATTAATTAGCACTAATACAAAATATATTTTTTTTAAAAATCCAGAATCAGGGCTGGGGATTTAGCTCAGCAGCACCGCGCCTACCTCGAAAGCGCAAGGTCCTGAGTTCAATCCAAAAAAAAAATCCAGAATCAGGCTCGGTGGTAGAGCAGTTGTTTAGCATACACAAGGCCCTGGGTTCAATATCCAGCACTTCAAAAAAAAATCCCTTTGATCCCCGGTACCAAAACACAAAAAAAATCCCATATTGATGGTAAATAAACTATTATGACATCATTTAATACCTTAGATCAATGGTACTAATAGTACTTTCCACCATGACGAATTCCATGCAATTCAATTACAATTCAATTCAATTTACAAGCTACTGCTTTACAACTAAAAGCTAAAAATAAGCTTTTAAAACTCTTTTGAGAAACACTGAGACCTAGTACAAGCCATGTATTCTTTGCTACCTAGTATGAGTCCTGTCATGGAGTCATCTCAACAGTCCCACTTTACGCACATAAGGAAACTGAGGCTCAGAAAAGGGTGTAGGTAAATTGTCAGGATTCAAGCAGTGAGGCCTGGCTGAGCTCCGGGAAGGACCCAGACAGTGGCTTGCCTGCCCTTGGCCCCAAGCCCCAATCCCACCCCTGCTGACGGATGCATGCACAGCACCTTGCTCACCTCAGCCCCACCACGGCCTGCTACCTTCTCTTGATCTCCGCGTTGATAGCGTCCACGATCGTCTGCAGCCTGCCCTCATCCACAAAGCCATCGCCTTGCTGGACACAGAAAGATCCAGCTGTGTCTCCACCACCCCAACCCCAGGCCCAGCCCTGCCCCGCTGTCTCGCTCAGAATCACCTTCTTTGAATGGACTAGTTTCCCCTCCGCAAACACTTCAAACTCCTCCCGTAGCCTGGGCCACTCTTTCGTCCTCCTGGGGAGGGAACATTGTGGGTGAAGGGAGGCTGAGAGCTCCCATCCAAAGCTCCTGACTATCCCCAGGCCCCAGATCACCTCCCACTTACAAAGCGCAGAAGATTTGGAAATTGCTGCTCCAGACTCTTTTTCAGTAGAACGTACTGAGGGCTAGAGATGGGGTCATGGAGTCACAGGTGTTCACAAGAGGGGAAACAGGAACTCCTGCCAGTCTTCATGCCCCATACACACCCCACTCCAAAGCCAAACCTACTCACCCGAAGGCCATAGCTTCAGAGACCACTGAAGGCTAAGGGCAGGAGGGAGGTGAGAGACAAGGAAAGACACTGCATTAGTATCTGCCCAAGCCCAGGGGGACCCTAGGAAGACCCGAGTCAGATCACATCCCTCCCCTGCTCAGCCTTCCAGAGCACCGAGGGGGCCCTGTGATCTACCCCATCGCCCTCTGCCTCCGCCCCGCCCCCTCCCTATCCTCCCATCCCCCCCCCCCCCCCGCCGCCCCAGCCACAGATGCCTCCTGCAGGTGTCCCACACCCCAAACGGCCCTGCCTCGCAGCCTGTGCACCCACATTTCTCTCAGAGAACCCTGAAGGCAAGTCATTCACAAAGGAATGAGTGAAGAATGAAGCTTGGGGCCAGGAATCATACAAATGGATGAATGAATAATAGTGAGTAAATGAAGCTGAGCGCCAAGAATCATTCAAATGAATGAGAGTGAATGATACTCAGAGCCAGAGCAGAGATTTGAACCCAGAGCTCCCCTGCCCCAAAGAGAACTGGTGGAGCCAAGTTTCCAGCCTCGAAGTAGAACTCTAGGGTTCTTCCCGACTCCTCCCCTCGCCCTACTCCGACCTCAACCTCCACATCACCGGAAGCCGGTGTCAGAGCCGGCAGCCCCTCTCCAGGTAGGTCACACGAATCAAGATTCTGTTGTCCGGGTGGAAGTTCTCGGTGGCGGAGGTGAGTGCAGCGGTGGAAACTGGTAGAAATGGCACGATGGGGCCAGGGGTGAGGGGGCACCTGTCAGCTTGGCGACCTTTGGGTCTGCCCTTGGGGAGGCCCCCAAGGCGGGGCCCAGATCGGCAGCGCCCGACGGGGTGAGGCGGGAAAGGGGCTCCAGGTCCGGCCTGGCGACGGTGCCGACCGGTGCCTCGTCGTGCTTCGGGCCATGCGCAGGATCATTGCCAGGAGACAAAGTTGCCTCTGGAGGAGGTTCTGAGAGTGGACCCAAAGGTGGCACCGGGTTCAGGAATGATTCTGCAGCGGCCACTACGGCCGGAACCCAGGCTGGAGCGGAGGCTGAGGCTGGGGCTGGGGCTAGGGCTGGTGCAGGGAACTGGACCAGAGTCCGCGTCTGGTCCAAGGTCAGAGTCTGGACTGGAGTCGGGGTCCAGACCAGGGTAGAGGCCCGAACTGGGGTCGTGGTTCGCACCAGAGTTGGAGTCCGGACTGGGGTGGGGGTCCGGATCGGGGTCGGGGTCCGGACCCGGGTCAGAGTCCGGACTGGGGTCGGGGCCCGGATAGGGGTCGAGACCCGGATTGGGGTCAAATTCCCGACCAGAGTTGGGATCCGGGACGAGATGGAAGTCCGGACTGGGGTTGAGTGCCGGGCCGGGGAAGGGGCTGGGGCCCGCCCCTGGTGGTTCATGGGGACCAGGAGGGACCCTGGTAACCCGGGTTGGGGGTCCCGCCACGTCCCGCTGCCTCAGGCACCAGGGTTCTAAATCTTGAGGTGACCACAAGGGGGCACTGTGACACAGCAGTCCCGTGGGCGGAAGTTCCACAGATCCGCGAGCTCAGCAAGTTTACTAGAGCCTCCTGTGTACATGGTTTTGTGCTGGGTGACTCTGGGGACAGGACAGTGACTAGAACCTGTCCTCACCAGGCTTCCTGTCCATGGGAGTGACAATAGTGGCCGGGGCCAGGATCTAAAAGAGGAGCAACCAAGTCTGCAGCAATCAGCACTTCCTAGAAAAGAGATCAGCTGGGCGATGGGGGGGGGGGGGAAGCAGCGACCACTACAGGGAAGGTGTGTTTACACAAGACTCGGTGGTGTCCACCACTAGTGAGTAACAGGGCTGGGGCTCCATCCTAGCTGTTACTGGTGAGGCTTTGCGGGGGCGGGGGATAGAGGGAATTGAACTCAGTGATGGTTCAACTGAGCTACATTCCCAGCCCTATTCATTTATTTACAGACAGGGTTTTCCTAGGTTGCTAGGTTGCCCAGGCTGTGCTCAAACTTTCCACCCTCCTGCCTCAGTGTCCCAGAGTATCCCACCAGGCCAGGCTACTTCATCTGCCTTGTTCACTGATATATCCTCAGTGCCTAGGACAAGACCCAGCAGACAGAAGGTACTCAAGGAATGTGTGTGGAACAAATGAAATAGATACAGAACAGAAGGTTGTTAGGTAAGGGGGGAGTTTGCTGGAGGCGGAGGGAAAACCTGGCTTGTTCCAGGAGCTGACAGTGCCTGTGTGGGAACCTGCAGCACCAGAGGCAGTGGCCACATAAGGACCCTCCAGGCTGGCCTCAAACTCACAATCCTCCTGCCTCAGCCTCCCAGAGTTCTAGGGTAGCAGACATGCATCATGCCCAGCTTTTTGTTTTCAGTTGTTTGAGTGAGGACACGCAGTGGGTGTCTGTACCCAACAGCTCAGATGGTTTTACTTTCAAAGGGGGAAGATGTTCCAGTGTTAGAGACTGATGGCAAAAGGTTCTCACCATCCCTTCCCCTATCCATGCCCTTGGAAATAGGACTCTACCTTCTCCCAACAAGAGAGGGTCTATTTCTGCTTCTGGAATCTGGGCTGGCTGTGTGAAGTGACAGGCTTTAGTCAAAAGGATTTCGAAGATGTTCAGTGGCACCCACTTTCTCCTTAGGACCCCTGTGTGAGGTAGGAGAACAAGCCAGAGCCAGCCTGCTGGAGGATGAGAGGCCCAGCAGACCCCTGAGCTTGCCAGGCACACACCCGTGTGGCTTCCCACATCACCCAGCCCAGCAAACCTGCAGACTGGAGCAAGAACAAATGTTCGGTATCTTAGGCCACTGAGTTTATGCAGCACCACCCACAGCAATAGCCAACTAACACAATGAACCACACTTTTGTCTAAATATTTTGTTGTTAAATATAACACAAAGGCAGAAACTGCATAAAACAATTGCTATGGTTTTAATGGATCCCAAAAAAAATCATGTTGGAAACTTAATCCCCAATGAAAGTGGCTATGGTTTGGATGAATGTCCCCAAACGTCCCCATGTGCAAGCTTGGTCCCCAGGGTAGCAGTAGAGGGAGGTATTGTGGCCCTTTAAGGGTCGGGGCCTAGCAAGAGGTCCTTAGGTCACCAAGGGCGCTCTCAAAAGGAACTGTGGAACCCCAGTCTCACAGTCTGTCTGCTTCTCATTTGTGAAATGAGCAATCTGCTCCTCCCCTCCTGCCACGGTGTGCTGTCCTCAATCCAGGGCCAAATCGAGGGGACACCCAGTCTTGGACTTGAATTTCCAGAACAATGAGCCAAAATAAACCCCTCTTTACTTCATAAGTATCCTGTGTTGGTCAGGTATTCTATTACAAGCATAAGCCACCATACCTGGCCTGTAACACTCTTTTGTAGTTACGTAACTAACTTTACTTCGGTCTGGTGTTTTTGTTTTCGTGTATATTCAAATTACTACCCAAGGTCACTTGCTTCAAGCCTGAAGAACTTCCTCACCATTTCTCACAAGGTGGGTCTGGTTTGCCAGCCTGGTACAGAACTAACTGATTTTTGGCTGGCTCTGATTTGAGGGAACCTCCCTCCTCCACATAGTCCACGTGATTTTGGCAGGCCAACCTTACTTCCTTCACACAGCAGGCAAATGACAGTGATAGCCCTGTGACAAGCCTGGGCCAGTGAAAGCCTGCCTAAAACTGTGAAGGTGACTGGAAGGTAAAAAGAGCCATCTGCGGAAATACATAGAACCCACATCCAGCCCTGTATGAAGCTGTACCTGCCACTGGATTTTCAACTTTTTCATTATTATTTATTTTACTACAGGATACCTGGGATTGAACCCAGGGCCTTCACAGTGAGCTACATTCCCAGCC
>NW_004624794.1:12760628-12808711 GCF_000247695.1 Heterocephalus glaber | reverse complement strand
TATCTCATGAGCTTTTTTTTTTTTTTTTGGTACCGGGGATTGATCTTGGGACCTTGCCCTTGCGAGGGAGGCACCGGAACCACTGAGCTAAAATCCCTGGCCCTTGCACCTGCTTTTGACTGCACCTCATCCCATGAAGTCAGCGGTTGAATTTTTTACGAGTGGCATCATATCAGAGTTCAAAAAGTGTAGCTCAGTGGTAGAGCACTGGCCTAGCATGCAGGAGGCTCTGGGTTCCTTCCCCAGCTCCCCAGCACCGCAAAAAAAAAAGTTTTGAATTTGGAGCATTTTGTTTTCTTAGCTGCTCTTCCTGTACCAGGACTCTACATCCTGTAGGGGACATTTCTATGCCTGAGACATCCAGAGCCCCAGCATCACAGCCCAGAAGCTGTGATGACAGCAAAGGCCCAGCAGTGCTGTCACCCCAGGGTCACTGTCCTGGATCCCACCTTGGGCCCCTCCCCCACCACAGTCCCAACCTGACAATACTCACCTCCCACCTGCTCTCCCAGCTCCTCCCGCCAGGTCTCGATGGTGAGGGAGAAGGTGCCCTAGTGGGGTGGAGGAAAGGGGAAGAGGGAATGGAAGATGGTGGTGAGGGCAAAGGCCCCGTGAAAACCAGCAGGGAGAGTGGCAGCTCATTCTGGGGACAGAGCAAACAAAACAACTGCCAGGGGCATGGCCCCAGGGGAGGAACGAATCCTTGGCTTCCTTTGTTGAGCACTATGCGGTGAGCACTTCAAGACAGTGGGGGCTGTCAGAAGGTACCAGGCGGGCTGGGCTCCATTTTACCGCTAAGGAAATGGAGGCTGGAAAAAGGAAGTTATATGCCCCTAAGACAAGGGTCTAGAGTTCAAATTCTGCCCTGTTCACCTCTGTGTTGGGGGGATTGTGGGGAGAGAGGATTTGGAAGGTAATACTGGAGCTGAATACAGGCCTCAACTGGAAGACCTGAGGATGGAAAAGATACAAGATTAGAGGTCCCCAAGACCAAGGATGGGAGGGTCCCTGGGTGCAAGGAGATCTGGGGATAAAGATGGAGGCCCCCAGTTTTTAGGCATCCCCAAGTAGCCAAGGTAAGGCTCTGTGAATGTAGGATTTCCAGAGAATGAATTTAGAGTCCTGGGGATTTGGGGTCTCCAGCACACAAAGCTGGTGTCAGAACATTTGGGGGCCCAGTGGGTAGGGTTTGAGGGGTTGGGAATGTAGGGTCCAGATGATACAGTGATCTGGGAATTTGCCCACCACAGGGGGCGCGATTAGGGTTTTGGAATCTGGAGGCAAGAAGGAGGTCGAGATTTGGGTGTTAGGGTTAGGCGCACAGCACCCGGGATGCCCCCAGGCCTGGGCTCACCGGCCAGGCGTCCCGGAAGGGCACGCGCATGAGGCGGTCGGGCAGCGGCAGGTCAGACGCGGGCGCTCCGGGCTGCTCGGTGTAGACGGGTCCTCGCGCACTCAGCGCTGCGCCCAGGGCGCACGGGGACTCCGCGGCCTCCTCGGAGACCCCTGGCTTCAGACAGACCCTGAAGAAGAGGCGGCAGGACCCCCGAGCGCTACAGGGGGACCGCGGGAGCCCTGGGCCCGGCCCTAGCCCAAAAGAATGGATCTGCAGCTCGAAGACACCGGCAGGATGTGCCTGGGGCAGAAAGGGACCCGTGGTGAAGGAGCCGCGGAGACCCAGAAGTCGGCCGCCCCACACTTCCTCCCCAGGACCTGCGCGTCACACTCCCACCCCCACTTATCCCTTCCCATTCCGTCTCCCGCCCAGCTCTGACCTGGGGAAGGAGAAGGAGCAACAGGAACACCGACTGAGACAGGACCCGGGACATCCGCAGGCGGACCATGGCCTTTCAGGGGTCTCAGGAGTCACAGCTGCTGGCTCCTGGGCCTTATATCTGAGTGGTCGGCCCCGCCCCTTCAGGCAGCCTCCTGGCTCCTGGGGACCAAGGGGAGGGGATCTCGGGAAGTAGGCCGAGCGGGAGCAACTTGGAGATTGTGTGTGTGCGCCGCGGTGTAGCCAGCATGTGACCCTGTGTGTAGCTGTAGAAGACTAAGTGGGGCTAGGGTCCGGTAGGATGTGTGGGAGATGGATTGCACATGATTTCAGCGTTCGGTGTGTGCGTGTGATGTGCGCAGGGGCTACTGGAGCAGGTTCTAAGTGGGCTGTGCACGTGGCTCAACACGTGCCTGGAATTGTGAGGTCGTAAATAATTCTAAGATGCTGTGTTTGTGCACCTGAGTGGGCAAGTAGACGTGAAGGTGACCTCACGACTGTGTGACATTCTGAGATTGTGCGGCTGTGTGGCTGCCCCTGTGTGCGTGTGTTTTGTGCCATCCTGGAACAAACACTGTGTATAGTCTTCTGAACCTGTGACTTTGTGCAAGTGCCTGTAGCAGGCAGTGTGTGCGAGCATGGCGTGTGTGTGTGTGTGTGTGTGTGCGCGCGCGCGCGTGCGTGTGTGTGAGACGGGTTTGTGAGGTCCACTGGAGTAGCTGTGAGTGAATTCATGAAGACCCGGGGTTCTTTGTGGACCCTTGCATGTGAGTGCGCTCTCCCGCGCGTGTTTCCCCTCCCAAAACAAAGCCTCCGTCCCAGCCCTGCAGCACAGACGCCGCAGACGCCTCTCCTGGCCTCGCTCAGACGCGGAGGAGGGGACGCCCAGCTGTATGTAAATGACGCCATCTGCCCGGCGGCGCGCCCCTCCCCCGCGGCCGCAGCTGGGCTGCCCATTTGGCCTCCGGAAGGTGTGAGGAGCAAACGGGCAGGAAATTCGTCCGCACGTACCAGGGGCCCAAGCCGCTCCCCAACCCCAGGATGAATGGGGGCACCCTGGGGCCCCTGAAGCCTCTTAGTATTCCAGGACCAGGACAAAAAAAGCCAGTTAGGAGCAGATGTTCCAGGCCCCCTCATGCTCTGTGCCAGGCGCTGGGCAAAGCCCGTTAGAGGGAGGAAACTATTTTTCATTTCGAGTAAAGAAATGTAATACGAAGGGGTTGCTAATTTTAGGGGGAAATTTTTATCTACATACTTGTTTTGCAGAGGCCAGCAGAGCCAGGCATACAGGAATGCTTGGTACTTTAATGAATGGAACTTTTGTCTAAGGAACTTTCTCCTGCTCCCAGGACTTGGAGACGTGGGTTCTAAGCCGAGCGAGAGAAGCTCGTGGGAACTTCACAGGCTCCTCAGTCCTTCCCATTCGCACATCTCCTGCGCTAGGAGCCTCGAACCCTGAACCCTCCCCAAGGGGATCTCCACCTCTTCTGAACTCCTACACCCGCCCAAGACCCTTCTGTCTGGCCCCACCCCTCAGGCCCTGACCATTCTGGCATATAGGGTTTTTGCTAAGCACAAATCTGACCATGTCCTCTTGGAGAGACTCTCCAACAGTTCCCCAGTACTTTCAAAATATCTCATGAGCTTTTTTTTTTTTTTTTTGGTACCAGGGATCGAACTCTGGTCCTTGCACTTGCGCAGCAGGCAGTGAAACCACTGAGCTAAATCCCCAGCCCTCTCATGAGCTTCTAAGGCTGACATTGGAAGGCTGTTGTTCCACATCCCTCCTAGTCAGATAGGTTCTGGGCCCCCAGGTTCCAGCCAGTCCTTGTGGACCCAGATCACTGGGAAGCAAGGTAGGCCTGACACTGGCTGAGGTGAGGTGGAAGACTGAGGCACATTCTTTTTGGGGGGGGGGGGTTACCTGGGATTGAACTCGGGTCCTTGTGTTTGTGAAGCAGGGGCCGAAACCACTGAGCTAAATCCCCAGCATTCGTGCCTTGGATAACTCTGGGTCATAAATTCCAAGTCTGAGACTTCCCTAGCTATTTCAGCTGGACACAATAATGTGTATCTATAATCATAGCTACTCAGGAGACTGCTGCAGGAGGATCACAAGTTGGAGGGCAGCTTGGGCTACATAGCAAAACCCTGCCTCAAAAAGGACTAGGGATATATCTTAGTGGTAGAGTCCTTGCCTAACATATGAGGGCTTGAGTACTCCCTAATGCAAATAATAAATAAATAAAACTAGCCAGCCTTGCCCTGGATTTCCTCCTCTGCACTGATAAAGCCTTTATGGGAGTTTCTGTGAGGCATGAGTGATGTACAGGACTGTGTTGTCTCTCATGTGTAGAGTGGGGTTTCTGGGCATGTTTTTGGGTATTTAGAACTTTTCCTTATAAGCTGACCTTAGAAAACACAGAAGGCCACACTGAAGTGATAACTGAGCTGAGACCTAGAGGAGGGGAGGGAAGAAACCATAGAGATCTGGAGGGAAATCCCTCTGGTGGTGGGAACAAGTGCAAAGGCCTCAAGGTGAGCACGCCTGGCACTTGGATATCCCCATGGCTGGCTTTCTCCTTTCATCCTGGGATGTGCTGAAACACACGTTCCCAAGAGGCCTTCCTTGACTCTTCCATCCAAGCCTCAACCACTGTTACCTCACCATATTTTTCCTTATGGATTTATTACCAAGAAATACTTGAGCATTGTCTGCCTCTATCAGAAACAACAGTTTGACAAAGACTCAGCTTTCTACCTGTTCGTTCACTGATGCACCCCAGTGTGTAGAGGGGGCTGAAGTCTACGCTCTCAAGCATATGTGAATTTGTGAATGAACAAAGAGGGACTACTATTAAGCCCTTATGGATGAGGGAGCAGATGTGAAGACCTTGCCCAAGGCCACAGGGCACAGGGCACCTGCACAATGGGACCAGGGAATTCAGAACCTGTTGTGGATGCCCTAATGCTGGCACAGTCCTGCCTGTGCCCATCAGAGACTGTGACACCCTAAAGCCCTGTGTCCAGAGCATTGTAGAGACACCCTGGGCCATGTGTGTCTCAGGGACCATGTGCATGTAAAATCCTCTTCTCCCCTTCACCAGCTTCTAGCACGTGCGACCTGACAGCACCGAGGGCTGAGCCAGCACCAAGGTAGAGAGATCTGAGAGCCCAGTGGGCACTGAAGCCTGAGCCACCCAGAGCGCCAAAGCCGTAATGCCCAAGGGCCAGCAGATACACTTCCTTTCATGCCCTGGTGAGCCAACAGGCCTGGGCCACATTTGAAAAGGTCTCTCAGGTTCCTTGGGACACAGCAAGTCCTCACGTTGGCTAACTGCTGGTGTCCCCTCTCTGTCCATCTCACTCCCCAGGACCACATTCTACAGACACAAAAGCTTCAGCTGCACCTCTGCCTCCCATTAGGACAGTTTTTACCTCTCAAAGCCATGTGCAAAGCAAATGTGGCCCTTCCTTGATGCCCAACTTGCCCCATGTAAGGGACACCCTGTGGACACGGGGACACCTCTCTTCAGGACAGAACTCCCAGGACTGGAAGTTGTGATGCAGATTTTAATTCTTTGCAGACATTTCTGAGCCCTTTCAACAATGTACACTGCACAGGTTCAGTCTGACCCATGGTTCCAAATGCATTTTAACGATCTTATGAAATACCAGGGAAGGTCTTTTAAAAATAATTATCAGGGCCAGGGATTTAGCCCAGTGGTTCCACCACCTGCCTCGCAAGTGCAAGGTCCCAAGTTTGATCCCCGGTACAGAAACAAAAAAACCCAAAAATATTTATCAGTACTAGCACTTGGTGCTGGCCAGAGTGAAGAGGCTCATGTGGGAGCCAGTTCAAGTAAGAAAGGTCCAAGCCAGGCACTACTAGAGACACACATGTAGCCCCAGCTTGATGGGAGGCTGAAGCAGGAGGATTGCAAGCTCAAGCCCTGCCTGAGCATCTCAGCCAAAATGAAATATTAAAAAGGGGTAGGGCCAGGGATTTAGCTCAGTGGTTTCGCCGCCTGCTGCGCAAGCACAAGGACCCACGTTTGATCCCTGGTACCAAAAAAAAAGGGGGGGGGGTGGTATTCAGATGGGACACAGCTCGGTGTGAAGGCCATGGGTTCAATCCCTAGTAGCTATCCCCCTACAAAAAAGGTCCAGGGTATTTCATCTGTGAACACCCAATACGGCCTACAAACAGCACACTCCTTGTGTGCACATACAACCAGGGTATGGGTTACCTCATTGTTCCTGGCAACCATTCTAGAGATGAGGCAACTAAGGCCAAGATGTGTCTCACCTAAAGTTCATGAAGTGCTTACGAGGGAGGGCCTTAGCCCTCAAGCCAAGGCTAGAGGATCTATTACTTTGTAGATGTAGGATCTGAGGCACTGAGAGGTGGAGTAACTTGTCCATGGTCACACAGCCAGCCAGGAAGGCAGAGCTTGGATTTAAACCTGGGTAGTCTAGAAGAGTGATGGCGACCTTTTAGAGCTTTCAGTGTTAACAGCCTGCTGCGGCACACCATAGATTCACCACTAGTCTAGAATCTATACTCTTTGGTTTTTTTTGGTACTGGGGATTGAACTGGGGTCCTTGCGCTTCCGCAGCAGGTGACGAAACCACTGAGCTAAATCCCCGGCCCTAGAATCTACTCTTAATATAGCTATGCTATCCAATGCAAAAGCCAGGGCATGTTTAAATTTTTAAAATTCAGACCTGGACATGGTTGCATGCGCCTGTAGTCCCAGCACCCTGGAAAGCTGAAGCAGGAGGATCAGAGGTTTGAGCCCAGTGTGGGCAACTTAGCAAAACCCTGCCTCAAAATAAAAAATAGCTGGGGATGTAGCTCAGCGCAAAGGCCCCAAGTTCAATCCCCAGTACCACAAAAAATAATAAATTCAGGTCATGCCAGGTACAGTGGTACATACCTATAATCCCAGGTACTTGAGAGGCTGAAACATGAGGAACACAAGTTCAAGGCTAGCCTGGGCAACTTAGGGACTGTCTCAAAAAATAGAAATGACTGGAAATGTAACTCAGTAGGATACCCCTGCGTGCAGTCCCCATCACTGCAAAAACAATTTTCAGTTTGTCACTCACACTAGCCACACATCGACTACTAACAGCCCCACATGGCAGGCGGTCACCATACTGGACAGCACAGGGACAGACAGTGCCACTGCTGAGCACTGCCCCAGTCAGTGGGTTTAGTCAGGGACGACACAAAAACAGGGAGAGGTGGGCTGAAGTGTTGCTCAATGCTATAGCACTTGTCTAGCACGCACAAGGCCCTGGGTTCCATCCCCAGCACTGCAAAATGAGTAAATAAATGAAAAGAGCAAGAATCAACATTAAAATCCTAATTTCTAGCTGGGCGTGACAGCACACCTGCAGTCGCAGCTCCTCAGGAGGATCACTTGAGCCCTGTTTGACAGCAGCCTAACCAACACAGTGAGATCTTCCTCAAAAAATAAATACATAAATAAAAATGAAATAATAAAAATCTCAATTTCTGCCTTCTGTTACAAAAAACTGGAAGACCAAATGACTGCAGGCCCATTTCTCTCCTAGGCCAGAGTGGTCTGGAACTAAGCAGCAGCTGCTCTCCTGAGATTCAGTGATTGCCAGTCCACCAGAGCATAGCTGCTCACTTCACTTCCATTCCATGCAGCTGTCTGTCTTTAAAACCCCCTCCCTTCACTTTCCTTACACAAGGAATGGAGCCAGGAAGGGAGATGCACTTTTTGCAGATGACACAGCCTATGGGAAGACACAGCCGAGCAGAGACCCAGGTTTTCAGATTCCCAGGCCAGGATTAAGCAGCAGCCCTGATCCAACAAAGCACCCACTATGCTTGGCTGCCGGTCAGCTGCTGCAGGACCTCACCCCGATGCCCCACCTGGAGACTCTCCGGACACAGGAGCTGTGACATCTGGGATGCACTTTATTGGACCTGTGGCTGCCCCACCCTTGGTCTGGGAGCCCTGGGGCCCCGGGGGACCCAGGCACTGAGTTTGAGGAGGCCCAGCGGTCAGGGCTGTTTAGAGCGAGGCCACAAGCGGCTGGTGAGGGAGCTGAAGAAGAGGTTCTGCTTGTTGGACTTGGAGAGCTCGGCCAGGCGCTGCTGCTCCTCCTGGGGCCGGGGGACAGAAAGAGGAAGGTTAGCACAGAGAGGGCAGAGCTTCCTCCCAGACTCCCAGGTTGCCAGCCCTCGGCCCAGGGGCCATCGTTCCTTTAGCCCAGACTACCCTCCCTAAACTAACACCACCCCACCCCACACAAAGGGGATCAGACCCCTCACTCCCAGCGAAGACACTGGCAAGGGTCAATCTGACCCTTGGGCCCAAGGGTTGACCCAGGGCCCAGGCTCCAAGGTCTGGAGACACCAGACTCACACCCCAGGCTCTGAGTTTTTAGCCCTGAACCTCAGCAGTTTCTCAGGCCCCAAACGCTCATAATCCCCTTCTCCAGATCCCAGGGACCCCTCCTTTGAAGCCTGGGGACCTATGGCAGACTCTATAGCCCAACCTAGACGATGGCGAGATGCCAAGCCCAAACCCCACAGCCTTCACCAGATCACATGGTCCTGCACTCCCGGGGCCCAGCCCTGAGCCCCATAATCCCAGTCTGGATGCTGAGGACCCCAGCCTTCCCCCAGGAACCGAACCTAGAATCTGGTCAGCCTTAGCCTACACCTCCAGCTTGTCTCAGACTCAATCTGTACTCTCTGCCCCACTTCCACTTGCTAGAGTCCCCAGGCATGGTGGCACATATCTGTAACACCAGCACTCAGGAGGCTGGGGCAGGAAACTACAAGCTTAAGGCTTGTAGTGAGCTACATAGTGAGCTACGTAGTGAGTCCCTATCTCAAAAAATGAAAAGAAAGAACAAAACAAAAATTGCAGGGCCAGGGATTTAGCTCAGTGGTGCCACACCTGCTTTGAAAGTGAAAGGTCCCAAGTTCAATCCCCAGTACAAAAAAAAAGCAAAACTGCAGGGGTCCCTTCAAGACCAGTAAACTCCTTCCTTAGACTCATGGCCCAAGATGCCTCTTTCAAGACTTGATCTAAACTCTCAGTCCACCTCCATGCTGTGCCCCCAGAACTGACCACCGAGAGTGCCCTCTCAGATCACCCCAGTGCTTATCATTCCGGCCTGTCTGAGAACAGGCTGCAGGACCAACCCACCCTGTTTACACCAGTACAATGAGACAGGCTGTGTCACAGTCCTGGGGAGCCCCACAAGTGACCCCCACAGTGGGGATCTGAGCCCCAACCTGCTCAAGCTGGCTCTGTCGCTGTTTGAAAGCCTCCAGCGGGTCATCCTCCAGGGCGTAGTGCTCCAACACAGTTCGGACGTCCTCCACTTGGTTCAGTGCAATGGCTGCAGGCACAACAGGGGGGTTAGCCAGGCTGCTGAGACTGGAGAGAGGTGCACCCACAGGGCAAAGGTCAGACCTGGGGTCAGCACTCCCTGGAATCCTTCTCAATGCTCTGAAAAGGCTCCCTTGAACCTTCCCCCGTAGCCCATAAATGTGCCTGAGGAGAACTGGATTTTCCAGAAGCTCCTCATGGACTCCTGTACCTCGACTGCTCAGTTCTACAACACAACCCAACTGGGCCAGGGATTTAGTTCAGTGGTTCTGCCACCTGCCTCACAAGCACAAGGTCCCGAGTTCAATCCCCGGTACCAAAACAAAACAAAACAAAAAAACCACACAACCCAGACTCAAGATTCTGTCATGGTCTTGAAGACTGGGCTCAGAGGCCAGGAGGTTAGGGGTCAGTCTCACTCTTCAGGAAGGCAGACAGGTCCAACAAGACCCGGTCATCGGAGTTGCCATCCCAGGGCCGCAGGGCAACACCATTGTAGGGCTGTAAGCGGAAGGCTTCTTTCTTGCAGTCCACAATGACCACACGGGCCGGGTCCCGATTCAGACACGAAATGTCCTGGAAGCAGTGATGGGTCTCGTCATCATCTGGACCCCCAAAGCCAAACACACTCACACAGCATCGGGCACACTTCGATCACCACAGCAGGTCAGTCTCAGCTTCTCAGGGAGCTGGGGTGCAGAGCCTCACACAATGTGGACTGAGTTATCCTGAGAAGGAAGTGCACATTGGCCTACGTGACTGTGAAACACTGCAGGTGTGAGAACCTCTCACCCAGAGAGGTGCAGACAGAGCCATGTCAAACAAGGGCGGACACCCCCCAACACACCACCCTCTGGTCACAGCCCAGGTACTGCTGACACCCCGACAACACAGACACCCAGGCCCATCAAGACCCATACAGAAACCAAAAGACACCTGGACATGTAGGTACTTGTAGCTAGACCCAGAGCCCTGAATGAGAAAAGATCTCAAGCCAAACCACCCCTAAACATAGGCTTGCAGCAGCTGTGGCAATTACAGTCTCTGAAACATGCAGTTACAGACTCAGTCACAGTGCTGAGCTACATCCCAGCTTTTTACATTTTGAAAACAGGTTCTTGCTAAGTTGTTATGGGCCCAGGTGGGCCTCAAACTCAGCCTCTCATAGTGCTGGAATTACAGATGTGCACCACCCCACCGGGCCCTAGATGACTTTTTTTTAGAGACAGGGTCTCACTTATGTAGTTCAGGCTGGCCTGGAACTTGTGGTAGTTCTCTGGCTTCAGGCTCCTGAATGCTGTGATTACAGGTGTGCGCCATCATGTCTAACTCAACTGTCTTCTTTAGGGAGAACCTACTTTCCAAAACTGCCCCTCTCTAGATTCTAGGGAAAGAAGAGCCTAAAGCCCCGCCCCCAACCTGGAAGCTGGCTCATGTCCTATGGAGACGACTCAGTCTGGACAGAACCACAGTAGGATTGAAGATGGGATTCAAACTGGATGCCCTTTCTCTCAGCCAGTGCTAGCACCCCTACATCGACCCTTGAGGCCCACCGTAACCCAGACATGGCACCTTAACATGGTGCCCATCCATGTATCTCGTGGCATCCCGGAACAGGCGGTAGGAGATGAAGCCGTGAGGGTCTACACTATCGATGAGTGGAAATGCAGTCTAGGAGGAACCAAGAAGAGGTCAAGCTGGACCTGGCCCCACAGTTCTGTACATCTGTCACACCAGCAAGGTCTGCTCTGCCCCAGAGCCTCACCATGCCAGTCTCCGAAGTAAAGATGACGATTTCATATAAAGGGGCAAGCTGCTGGAACAAGGTCTCGATGCCTGGGCGCTTCTTAAATCTCCAGCCAGTGGCCAGCTGGGGAGACAGGGAGGACAGTGAAACACTGAAGCCAAGAGGCTCCCAGAGGACCCAGGCCCTGCCTGAGGGATTCCCAGAACCAGGGTTCTCTTTGCTCTTTGGGGATTCAGGAGTACAGGAGCTGTTAAGAGTCTAAACAAGAGCTGACACTTTTTTTTGCAGTACTAGGAACTGAACTCAGGCCCTTCATACTGAGCTACAGCCCCACCCCTTTTTCTATTTTGAGGGTCTAAATTCCCCAGACTGCACTTAAACTTGTGTTTCTCCTGCTTTGGCCTCCCAGAGAGTTGGTATTAAAGGCGTATGCCACCACATCTGGTTAAGAGCTGATTCCTTTTTGGCACACTTCCTGTGGCCGAGGCACACCCATGACAATCCTACAGAGTGGGTATTGAGGAAAATGAGGCAGTAGGAGGGAATGACTCCTCCGCAAGATCACACACCAGAGCTGGGGCCAGTCCCACAGCATCACCTGGCTGCCTAGGTCCATCCCCAACCCGCTGCTTTCCCCGAGACACACCGACCACTCAGGGTGCAAGAGGACACCAGTGAGCTCCAGGACAAGCGTGTAGGGGGGCTGGTAGTACGGCTCCTGCAGAGGGTCTGGGAGAAGGCAAGGGCTTGTGGGCTCAATGATCATCTGCAGGAGAGGAAGAGAACAGGTATGTTCAGCAGAGAGGCCAGGGGTTCAGTCTAGAGGGAGGGGGACTGGGTCAGGCTCCTACTCACCTGTCTATAATCTTTGAAATATTTGTATGTTCGGCGCAATTGCTGTACCAGAATTGGATCTAGAACACCAGGCACAAAGAGATTGCAAGATAAGCTCCTGCTCACCGTTCCAGAGGTTTATGATCTACCAGATACAAACAGGTCCACATACCCACCTGGTCTGAACTTATTTCTAGATCCAAAGGAAGAAGGCAAAGCCATAGCACCAGGTAGGAACAAAAATATATATTCACTTGCCTAGTTTTAACCCGAATACTTGTAGCCACACACCATGCCAGGTATAAAACAGAACATTTATACATCAGCCTAAAGTAGCACGTGCCACCACTTGGCTAAGCATGCTTTTTTTTTTTTTTTTTGGTACCGGGGATCAAACTCAGGACCTTGCACTTGCAAGGCAGGGAGGGCGCCACTGAGCTAAATCCCTGGGCCTCTTCCTGACCAATTTAAATAAGTATATTGACTTAACACTACTAGGATTCTACCTCGGTTCAGGTAAAAACAGCATACTTACCCCACCTGCCCAGTGTAAAACAATCAGTGTATTAACAAGCCTGTTTGCAAACTTCCCCAGCACAAACAGGTGGCTTTATTTGTTTGGGTTTTTTTTGGTACCGGGGATTGAACTCAGGCCTTTGCGCTTTCGAGGCAGGCTCTGGAACCACTGAGCTAAATCCCCAGCCCAAGGTGGCTTTCTTGACACACCAGTTTTACTTTTCTCCTGGGAAGGGCCAGGTGTAATGGAATTGACAACTACTCTCTACTATCCAATTTGTCAGAGGCTCCCCACCAAAAGCTGGTTAACCAGAGGGGGAGGGAGGAAGGAGGCATTGTTTTGGAAATGAGCAGCCGGATGGTGGATGGTGCAGAGGCTTAAGAGTAGAAGAAAAAAAAGAGACTGTCAAAAAGAGGAGGGGGTAAGGGGCTGCAGATGCGCAGATCTAAGGCACAGGAAGCCCAGTGTCTGGGGATAGGCTGCTCTGTCTCCCCAGGCCCTCCCACGCAGGCTCCCCTCCCCCATCTGTCCCAGACCATCTGCTCCTGGGATGAGGGGCCAGCGAAGGGGTGTGGGGCTTTTAATCCCCCTCCCCCACCAGCCATCCAGCTGCTGGCTCCCCACACACCCCATGGAAGGAGGGACAGGGAGGGAACCAGATAGGGAGGGCAACATGCCTACAAGGGGCACAGTCAGGAGGGCCAGGGGAATCTGTGGTGTTTACTCACCACTGTCGAATTCATCCGGAATCTAAGAGGTTGAGAGAAAAATGGAAAGTTTGATATAGGAGGAGCAGGATCCCATAGCACCCAGAAAAGGAACCCACAAAAGGAATTCCAAGCTTCTGAGAGAAGGCAGAGGTCCCTGGAAGGCTCAGTCCAGACCAGAAATGAGCCTAGCAGGCTGAAGGGAGTCCACCCTCACACCCACAGGATGGGCTCCTTGCAAGGTCTTTGGGTCTCTTTCCCTCACCTTGGCACCGGTTTCATCCACAGGGTTGTTTCCTGCAAGAGACAAGAAGGAGTGAGCGAAATTGGAGCCCAGTCTCCTGGGTCTTCAGGACAGAGGCAATGCCTGGGTCTGAAGGAAGAGGGCTGGAAGGCATAGCCTCCTGGATTCAAGGGAACGGGCATCTAGGAGCCTGGATTCCTGAGTCTTTGGAAGAGAAAAAGAGCTGAGGCTGGGTCTTTGAGAAATGAAGGGACGAAGGGAAAGGTTGGACTTCTGGGTGCTGAGGGAAGACATAACTTACGAGGCTGGTCCAGGCCTATCCTACCCCATCTTCCCCTCTACCAAACTGTTCCCTGTAGCCTGGTATAGGAACCAACTAAAGTGGGTAGAACCTTAAGCAGAAGTATGGAATGGAAAAGAAAGGAGATTTCTGTGGTTTGCAAGATAGATGTCCAAATATCACCTACTGAGGGAGGCAGAAAGAGGGGAAGTTTCCACAGTGGAATTCAGGAGGCCTAGAGAACATAATTAAGGGGCAGGGGTTATGTCCCTCACCAAAAATATAGACGATGCTCACGGTTCCACCGGCCCCCAGCAAACCAGCAAGCCAGAGTGCAACTTTTTTAGCGTAGCTGGGACCTTCTGAGCCTGACTGCTGCTGTGACCCCTGGGCCTTAGCACCCCCACGGCTTCCGATCTCTGCAGCCTGTGATGGAGAAAGGAGCGATCAGCCAAGACAGACCAGAGAAAAGGTCACAATACTCTGGTCTCTACTCTGGTCCAAGTAGAATCAAGAGCAAGAGCCACGAAGTGCCCAGCACCACAGGAGGGTGAGTCAAGAGGATCACTGGCCAGCCTGGGCTACATAGTGAGTTCAAGACCAGCTTGAACTAAAAATAGCCAGGGTTAGGGTTAGACTAAAAAAAAAGAGCCAGGAAGTCATCACTGAAACCTAGTGTTGTCACTGAAGGGGTAGTTGAGAGGTCAGTTCCTTCGGAGGGTCAAAACTTCTGGGGAGACAACCCCAAGGGTTTAGGAACTAAGAAGTCGGGTTGTCCTAGAGGCAACAGAACTGGAGTTCTGGAGCCCAGAAAAGCAAGACCATGTCAAATAAGGGACTAGGAGCCCTAAAACTGGGATGCAGGTAGCAGGAAGGCAGAGAATACACAGGGGACAGAAAGTGGAGTTAATTCCCAGATTCTTGGAGTTCAAGGGAACAGCCTATACAGGGGAAGGGAAGGGCGTGGGGGCAGGGAGAAGCAATCACTAGTCTGGAGCCCGGGTAAATAGGGCACGGAAGTGATGGACTTGGAGGTCAGAATGGCTGGGTCTCTGTCAACATGGAGGCAGGTCTAATATAAATCCGGATATCTACCTCACCACCACCAGCAACGCGGAGAAAATATCCCCAAGGCCAAACTAGGACCCTAGCGTCCCGCGCCCCTCTCCTAGAATCACTTGGTGGCCCCTGACAATGAGGAACAAGTGACCTAGCCCAGCACCCACGTGGGGAGGCAGGTGTCAAGAGGCTGCATTTGGGCCGTTAGCATCCAGGGTGGGAAACAAGTTATTCACCCGGGAGCCAGGGGAGCTCCCCAAAGCGCGGGCGGCGTTCCATTCAGCACCCTGAGTACAGCACCCCAGAACTGACGGGCGGGATGTATGTCTGGAACTTCAAGGATAGGTCTGTGTTCCCGGGGCGCCAACCCGGTTCGGCTCACCTGTTCTGAGGCCCGGGGGGGCGGTGTCGCCAGCCTCGTGCACAACCCCCGCGCGCGGAGCAAGAGCCCGCTCCGCAAGCGTGAGAACAGCGCCGCAGAAGCCGCCATCTTTGCGCTGACGCCATGCGGCCCCGCCCACTCAGTCCCCCTTTGCCCATCCCGACTGGGGCTTCGGCCAATGGGAATGAGGAGGAGGGGAAGGTGGACGGGAAGCCGAGAGGGACAAACGGCTTCGGGTGGACTGCCACAAGTGTCTTCCAATTGCTTTACCCGTAAGTTAATAGGTATAGTCACCTGGCACCGTGACCCCTTGCGACCCCTTGAGCCGTAGAGAACGCCCATCGTCCTGCTACGAGATGTGGAGGGGCAGGGATCACACCCATTGCTCGGGGATAAGGCTGAGGCCATAATGAAGGAACCCAATGGCTGCCTGATTTGTCCAGTCAGGTAGCTCGGCTCTCCTACTGAGGGGGTCTGCCTTGTCTGCTAATTGACAGAAGTGGAAACAGGCTCAGAAAACGGGCGGAAAAGTCCCCCTCGCTAGTTTTTTTGCTCAGTGGAGCTGGAAGGCGAAATCTGCCCTCTCGCGCATCCTCGGAGCTCTTCTTGCTCCTCCTACCCTGAGTTTCTATAAGGAGACGGGGGCGGAGCCAGAGAGATGACCACTCTTCCCGGCTCTGCCAAAGGAACAGGTCTTATTGAGGGCCACCAAGAAATCAAGTTTGCGGCTACAGGAAGCCCTAATGAGTGTTGTGCAAATTATTTTCATTGGGAAACAATTCGATACAGGTTTCTCTAAACTATAAAAACAAAAAATACGGGCCGGGGATTTAGCTCAGTGGTTCTGCTGCCCGCCTCGCAAGGACAAGGACCCAAGTTCGATCCCTGGTACCACACACACACAAAAAAACCAAACTGTACTAAAGTAGTAAAAGTACAAAGTCCGGCAAAGGAGACACGTGGAATTCAGGGTCGCAGTTACTTCTGGAGGGAATGACTGGGGGTGCTGCTAACAGTGCCGGTACATATTATTTCCTAAACCAGGTGATGGGAACACGCTGTATCTTTTTTGATATCTGAAACATTTCACAATGCATTTACATTTATAAACACATGAACTTCAGATGAGGAAAGATTAAAAGTACATTCTCTACACTGCTCCCAAGTTACCAAACAATTATGGTGTCACTGCTCTCAAGACTCAAGGAAAAGAACCTTTATTAAGCGTCCTGCACCACTGGCAGAATTCAGGTTTCATGGGGGACAATGTGATTTTTCACTTAGCATAACTCATGACTGATGTGGTATAATTTTGTCACATGGCAAAATGTTCCAATCATCTATTTTCAATGTCTTCTTATATATCCCTCTCCAAAAAAAAGGTATGGCATGGTGATACATGCCTGTAACCCTAGCACTTGGGAAGCTGAGGTAGGAGATCTCCAAGAGTTTGAGGCTGGCCTACAGTGAGTTTAAGTCTAGCCTGAAGTATATAGTGAGACTCTTGTTTTTATAAAAAAATTACATACATGTACACATACATATACATAAAATATATGAGAAGGGGAACAAGGGAGGGGGAAGGGGAAAGGAAAAAAGGACAAGAAATAGAATACAAGGAAAAAATGGAAACAAAGCTTTTGTAAATAAGGGAAGAGGAGTTGAAGGGAGGGGAGGGGAATGGGAAAAAAAGCAGCAGCAAGATACATCATGTACGGGTACAAAGTCCCTATGAATGTTGGGCCGGGGATTTAGCTCAGTGGTTCTGGCGCCTGCCTCGCAAGTGCAAGGTCCCAAGTTCGATCCCCGGTACCAAAAAAAAAAAAAAAAAATTCCCTATGAATGTTATCATTATGTATATCTAAAATGTACCAGGCCAGGGATGTAGCTCAGTGGCGCCGTACCTGCCTGGCAAGTGCAAGGTCCTGAGTTTGATTCCCAGTACCGAAATAAAGAAATAAAAATAAATTTTTAAAATGTACAAATAAGAAAAAAATACATATCCTTCTCAAGGGCCCTCTAGCATAGGCACTGTCATTATTTTCTAGATGAGGAAACTGAGATTTAGGTAGGACCCAGTTATTTCCTCCAAACTACCAGCAAGGAAGCACATAGGCTCTACAAATAATCCTACTTACAAAGGAGATCCACCTACGTCCAACACATACACACACACACACACACACACAGAGGACATTTGACCAAACAACTTCTTTTTATTGAAAGACCAAAACACAAAAGCAAGCTAGGAATAGAGGGTGTTAAGAAGGTGCGACCCTTCCCCAAATTCTACTCTGATTCCTATGAGCATCAGGGAGGGAAAAGATGGAAACCCAGAAAGGAAAAATAAGAACTCTCATTTGAATGATCAGCCTGCTCCAGGCCCAGGTTTCTGTCAGGGTCAAGGGCCAGGGAGGGAAAAGGCTTGCTCTCATCTGCCAGGTTATGTGCTGACGACGTCCACCACCCCCAAATGCCTCAGGCCTCCAGGAGCTTCCCCAGGAAGCGGAGGTTGAGGATCTTGAGTTGCTCGTCAAGGTCCATTCGGACAATGCCATCCTCACCGTCGATGCTCAGCAGGACTCCTGTGGCTTCCCGATCCTCGCCCAGAATCACCTTCACCTGAGGGCCATACACCCGGCGTCAGGGTCCATGCCAGCAGCCCGACCCCCATGTCTACCCCTGCCACAACCCCTACCTTGTTGTTCTTGGTGGGGGTAATGGGTTCCAGGTGCTCACTGGAAATGCTGACGACCTTTTCACTGTCCTTCAGGTACACAGAGCACATGCCTCCCTGCGGGATGTGGGGGGGGTGGGGGACAGCCTCATCAGCCTGTCCTGTTCTCAACACAGGACTGACGCCCATCCTTCAAGGGACACAAGCTCTGGGCTCGCTCTGAAAACTCAGTCCCAAAGGCACATAGGAGCAAGGAGACCATGGCTGGGCCTGGTCCAAGGCTTGGACCTGTGCTGTGTGGGTGGGCAGGGTGGTGTGTGTGTATGTGTCTGTGAGATACCAGATCAGAAAGGGAAGAATCAAAATGAGGCTCACACCAGGTGGTGGTGAACACCTGTAATTGCAGCACTTGGGAGGCTAAGGCAGGAGGATTGTTGTGGGTTCAAGGCCAGCCTGGGCTACATAGTGAATTCTGGGCCTGCCTGAACTATATGGCAAGACCCTCTCTCAAAAGCAAAAACAGGGGATGGGGATGTAGCTCAGTGGCACAGCACCTGCCTGGCAAGTGTGAAGCCCTGAGTTCCATTCCTGGTACCAAAAAAGAAAAAAACAAAAAACAAAAACACTACTAAAGGACCGGGGATTTAGCTCAGTGGTTCTGTTGCCTGCCTCAAAAGCGGAAGGACCCGAGTTCGATCCTGGTACCAAAAAAAACAAAAACACTACTAAAAACCTCCCCAAAGAACCAGAATGAGGCTCACTTAGGACTACTTCTCAGGCACATGAGTCTTCATATCCCAAAGTGGCCTCAGCTTCTATCTGCTCTTTCCCCTGGGGCTGGCCTCAGGGATAGCCTCATGGTTCCCAGGCCCTAGCCAAGCTCTGGACCTCGTCTTTGTCACCTCCCACACCAACAACCCTCCAGCTCTGAGGCCTGTCCACTCAGCCCTCCCAACGAGGCCCTGCCCCAGGGCAGCCTGACCACACCTGGCCTTGTGGGCCAGCAGTCTCACCGCCCAACCCATCCCTGATACTAACAGAACGAATTCCAAACCACAGACCTGAGCCCACCACTTCCCTGCTTAGATTTCTCCAGAGCCCCCGAGGACCCCTACCCAGCCACTTTTCTGGCCTCACTGCTCACCTTCCCCTTGGCTATTTATGTTCTAGCCACAACAAACACACTTCTGCTCCCTGATCGTGCCAGGCTTTGCCTCAGCAATAGGCCTTTGCATGTGCAATTCCCTCCTTTTGGAACACATGGAACCTGTTTTCCCTCAGCTTACTCCTATTCAGCCTTCAGGACTTGGCTCTGATGTCTCCCCTAGAAAACCAGCCTGAATCCCTGAAGGTGCATACAATGCCTCCTCTGGGTCCTCCTACTTACCTTGCCCTCTGTGCAGACCTCACCCCAACTCTGCCAATATTCAACTGTCACTGTCTAGAGACATGTCTGTCTCCCCAGTAGAATGTGAGGTCTCTGAGGACAAGGGTGGGCGCTACCTTAGTCTCTGGTGTTGGACTAATTCAATCAATATTTATTGATGGTTAACAAGGTGCTGGGCCTTCATGTAGGAACTGGGACTCCTGAGAAACAGAATACAGTTGTTTCCTTTTTTTTTCTTTTGGTAACAGGGATCGAACTCAGGACCTTGCACTTGCGAGCCAGGCGGTGGAACCACTGAGCTAAATCCCCAGCCCAGTTGTTTCCTTTTTTTAAAATGGTGACAGGGATCAAACCCAAGGCCTCCTACATGTTAAGCCCGTACTCTAACAATGAGTTACATTCCCAGCCCCAGTTTACCCTCACACCAGGGTATACTTCTAAGCTTGCAGAAAGCAAGTAGATAACATAGTTACATGGACATGAAAGACATAGGCCTGAAATGGCCCAGGTGCTGCCCTGAAAGGTGAGAGGCCTAACTAGACGCAGAGTGGAAGGAGACAGGCAAGCCTGAGCCCTGAATGTGGGGAGTCTAAGGAAGGTAGAGGCCAGCAGCCTGAGTAGGCGACCTCGGGGTTATGGGTGCCTGACACCAAGCCCACGCCTGGCTCAGAGGGCACTCAGCACGTGATCTCTCAAAGAACTATAACACAAAGAACCACAAACCTATGTGCTAGCCACAGTTCCCGGGCACAGGTCTCAGCTCTAAGTGCCCCATGGCACTATCCAAACCTCTCCGCATCTGTCTGTCCACCTATGGATGGTGCTAGACCATGTGGTCAGACAGTTACAAAGGGAAAAGCAACCACAGAGATCAGGAGCACAGGGAGAAGATGCCAGCCCACCTATGCCCTGGGCCCCACGTACCGTGACGCTGCGGATGACGCCAGTCTGCCCCACCACCTGTGTATCCAGGTAGGTATCCCGAACCTTCACCTGGATGTCAGTGGTTACCCAGTCGCTGGAGTTCTGCTCAATGCCTGAGCCTGGTGTGTGCGGGTTGTAGCCACCAGGGGAAGGGGCTCCGGGTGTCATCGGACTGTAGCCCACTGGGCTTGGGCTGGGGCTTGCCTGCAGGGGAAAGGAGATCGGCATCGTTGGAACAGGCATCCGGCCATCCCTACAAGCCCGAGGCCCTCCCCTGCCCATGTCCTCAGGAGCTGTCACGTGGAGACCAGTACCTGGTAGGCCATGGGCGAGGGTGTGGGGTGGTAGCTGGCTGGAGAGTGGGTGTTTTGGTAGCCTGCTGGGCTGGGTGCCACCTGGTGGTAGCTCTGGGGGCTGGGACTGGGCTGGTAGGAGCCTTGTGGAGAGGGGGCCGCATAGGGAGAGAACTGGTCTGTGTTGTACCTGCAGACACAGGACAGAGAGGTGTTTGCTGGACAGGGAGGGAACAGGAGGTGGGGCAGCAGGGCTGATGGGGTACCCAGGGACTCACATGGCGGGTGTCCCTGGTGTCTGTGGATTATACTGTGGGTTGACCTGGGGAGATGAGGGGTCTGGGTAGCCAGGTGTTTGCGGGTTAGGGGTTCCCCCATAGGCCTGGGGGGACGGCGTAGGCTCATCATCAAAGGCGTACTCATATTCTTCCTCAGCCCTGTTGGGGACAGAAGTCAGTTAAGAATGGTGTCCACGTGGGGTGGTTTCACTGTGATACAAGGCCAGCTGGAGGCATTCCTGACATTATCATCAGGCCACAGCTGAGACAGAGACAGAGGGAAAGGGCCAGACACCCAGGCATCTGTCTCCAGCCCAGGCAAATGTACCGCAGCTAGAGGTGGAGGGCTATTCAGCCCCAGCCCCCCAACTCCTGCTGAGGGACTTGGGGTGCCCCCATACCCCAGCATACTCCATCCTGGACCCGGCTCTCACCGTGATGGTGTGTTGGGGTTGTTGGGGTCCCACGCTCCACTCTGGGCAGGGGTACGGCTGCCATCATGCAGGGGTGTCTGCGAGCCATAATGTGGGGTACGGCTGCCTGCAGTGGGGAGGTGAGCTTGTCTGCTGCTCTGTCCTATAATTAATTACCTGTCTCCACACCACCCTTCTTCCCTGTCCTGGGAGCACTTACCATCCTGGAGAGGCGTCTGAGAGCCATACATGGGAGTACGTGAGCCAGAGCCATACATGGGCGTCTGGGAGCCATACATGGGCGTCCGACCATAGTTTGAGGCCATGCCACCTGGGCGCCGAGAGCCGCTGTGGACAGAGAACAAATGCGATGGGTGGGGAACTCTCACTGGCTGTCTACCCACCCTAGCCCACCACGGCCACCGCCATCGTACACCGTGGTAAGCCGCTGGCGGTCCACAGAGATGGTCTGGCAGGTGGAGTGCAGCTCCACACGGGCCGTGGACTCTGTGGCATCCTTCACCACGCCAATGTAGCCTGGTGGGAGGCAGGGGTGAGGCTTGGGCACTACTCCTCTCTGCCCTCCCCAGCCTCCACGCAGCCTTGCAGGTCACCTTTGTAGGGGCCCTGGGAGATGCGCACAGTCTGGCCAATGAGCTCATTGTCTCTCCGTCCTCGGCCCCTGCTCATGCCACTACCACTCCCACCTGGACTACCAAAGCCACCGTGCTGACCTGGAAAGGGAGGAGAATGTCACCGGTCCCCTAAGACTATGGCCCTCCCATTCATGCTGTGCTCACAGCCAAGATACCTTCAAACCCTCTCCATCCCTTAGCTCCCCCAAAGCTGGGTCAGTCAGGGACCACCTCTGTCCACCAACCCTGGGCTTTCTCATCCCATCTGGGCTGTCATGCAGCTCTCCTCACCTGGGCTCCTCTCCAGCCACCAACACCCATGCCATACCCAGACAAAACCTTGGCCTCTGGTCCCCTCTCACCTCCACCACTTGGGTGCATGGGGCTGCTGATCCGGGGGCTCATAGGTGCAAAGCCACCCACGGTGAAGTTGGTCACATCCCGGGGCTAGGGGAAGGACAAGAAGTGAACTGCCAGGCAGGTTCACCATGAGGGTGACAGGTGAGTAACAGGCCTCCAGCCCCCCGCCACGCTGACTGCCTCCAGAGGGGACAGTTCCTGCTTGAACCTGCCCAGGAGCCAACCCTCCTGCTGGTGACAATCCTTCCGTTTCCCTTTGGGGAAACTGCCACGCCTCTGCCACTGTGAGCCTGTAGACCAAGAGGCCTAGGCCTCCCCTGGCCAAGGAGTGGGAATGAGATGTGGCTAGTCAAGGATTTAAGTCCCTAGTGACACAAAAACTGCAAGCCGTGGCAACTTATCATCCCATCTCTAGGACTCTGAGGTTACCTCCTGACTCCAAGTGTCCAGGCCAGATTCTCTTCCTAAATTTCCTACAAATCCCACCTCAGGGCCTGTGCACTTGCTGTTCCCCCAAGTTACATGGCTCTGCACCCCTTCATTCAGCTCTCTGCTCATTACCTACAGCATCAGTCCCTGACATTCCTTCATCAGTCTGTCTTCCCACCCTGTTCACAGAGTGCCATCACCTCACACCAAAGCATGTGCACCTACTGAGCTGCTCCCCCTTGGAGTACCACCTCCAGGACAGCAGGGACTTGTGTCTCGTCCACCGTGCTATCTTCAGTGCCTGACACCCAAGAGGTGCTCAATGAGATCAAATGAGGGAATGGTGAGCAGCTCACAATCCCAATAAACCTTTCTCTCCACCCATGACCTGACCATGACACCTGCAGACCCAATCTTGTCACTTTTGGGGCCAGCGAAGGCTGGAGAGCTGAACCAGGTGCCCAACACACAGAATCCCATAGCCCCTCACCTTCAACCCCCCGGCCAGCACCAGATGGCGGGTCTTGCAGACAAACATGCCTCCGTTCTCCACCAGCTTCTTGCAGTGCAGGAAGGCGAAGTTCCGGTAGATATGGCGGATCTCACCCTCCCGGTCCTAGGCCGGAAGGAGAAAGAGGGCACTCTCTCAGCCACAGCCCCCACTTCCTGCAGACTGGGCTGGAGCCAGGAGTGCCGACTCACCGAGTGGGGGCCGTCAATGACCTTGACAATGTCTTTTACGTGGATGTTGTTTTGCTCCGAGTCCAGGGCTACAGCAAAGCGGTTGTCCTTCTTCTGGGTCACAGCCTGGTGCCTGACAGTTACCACCTTCCCATACATGTTCAGCACCTATGGAAGGAGGGACGCTGAGAGGGTGGGAGGGGAAGGGGTGATGTGGAGCAGGGCTTCCCCTGGCTGGGAATGAGCCCTCCTTGCACAAAGCTGTCCCAAGCTCTGTGGGACATCATGGCTGTAGGGCAGTCAGAGCCACCCCCAAGGCACTGCGTCCACCAGCAACATCCTTAGTCACACCAGAGCATGCTTTGCGAGGAGACCCCTGCCCCCGATTGCGTAGCAGGGACCTGAGAAATGGGAAGAGGGACTGAGATGACCAGAACAGCTCACTATTTGCCTGTCCCTAGATACCAGGCCTGTGCTGAGTTCTTCACACAGATCTGACCTACACCTCTACCCTTTCTCTAAGTAGATGGTATCTATTCCACTACAGATTCCAGTCTCATAGTGAGGAAATCTCATCCAGAGAGGGTGAGTCACTAGGTCAGGGTCACACAGAAACAAGAGTTGAGACATCCATCACTATGCACTCTGACTCACACATCCATGAGTCAGGGGTGAAGGGCAGGGGGCACCCGCACCTCTGCCGCCTTGGACAGCACCAAATGCCAGGGTGCATGTCTGACCTCAGTGACTCGTTCATAGCCAATGATGCAGATGCTGCTATTATCCCCATCTCATGGGTAGGAAACTGAAGCAGAGACAAGTGGCCTGCCACTTGCCCAGTATCACACAGCTGGCCTCGAGTAAGCAAGCCAGACAAGTTAGCCAGAATAGTCTGGATCTTAGCCACCATACCTGCCACCTCCCAGGATGAGGAGCTCCTGGGAGAAGAAGCCCCTAAAAGCAAGCAAACCCCACTACAGAGTATGACACACACACCTGGAAGGTCTCCCGCTCCAGACGCACGATGACACCCACAGTCCGGGGGTCCAGCTGCACCAGCTCACCCCATTCGTGCTGGCCACCAACATCCACTCCTGAGGCTGTCTCTGAGCAGAGCTGCAGGTCTCGGGGGAGCACCTTCAGCTGCCAGGAGAAGGTGAAGGGTGAGGTGGCCAGGTGGCCAGGTGGCCTGTCCACTGGGGTCTCCACTGCCACAACCTCCCACACCCCTACCTCGTGCATGGTGAGGTCGGAGAAGAGGATGACGAAGTTCTCCTCCACTCGAACAATGAGGCCCGTGTCACCCTCGAATCGGCCAGCGATCACCTTCACATGGTCCCCCATCTTGAAGTACTTTCGAAGCTCCTGGGCTGGGAATTCCAGCATGTCCTGCAGGAGTGGGTGTGGGGACAGCCGGCGGGTGAGAGGAACCCATCCCTCTCGTCCTCAGGATCTACATGTGCTCCTGCACAAGACCACAGTCAAAGCCCACTCTGAGCTCAGCCACTGCCCCTGGGCCACCAGAGGCCCTCAGCCTGTTCCAGAGACCATAGTCCCCAAAGAGAACCTCGACATGGACAATATTTTATGCTACAAAGACAGTCAGCCTGAGGCTCACGCCACTACCTGCACCCACACAGAGCAGGCTTGTCCCTCAGAGATCCTGCACGAGCCTTCCAACCCACCAGGAGTCAGCTACCCTCAGACACACTGCCCTGGCCTGTACCCGCCCCAACACACACACATATATACTCTCAGACACACCTCTAAGCAGATAAAAACAAGCACCCATGGCTACTCAGGCCACTCCATGGTCAATCACACCCTCAACTCAACACAGACCCAGATATCTGGATTTTTGAAAGCAAGACAGGCCAAGTCACTCTCCTGTGCCAGATACAAGACAAGGCCCTCAGTAATAAAGCCTGCTGGGCACAGTGCTGCACTCCTGTAATCCCAGCACTGAGGAGGAGGCAGGAGGATCACTGAGTTTAAGACCAGCCTGAAGGATATAGTGAGACCCTGTCTCAAAAAAGAAAACAAGGGCCGGGGATTTAGCTCAGTGGTTTTGCCACCTGCTGCACAAGTGCAAGACCCAAGTTCGATCCCCAGTACCAAAGAAAAAAAAAATAAAGAAAACAAAATACAACAAAACAAAAAAGATCCAGCCACACATCAAGAAACATTCTTTGGAGTTGGAAGTAGCTCAGTGGTAGAAGACTACCCAATATGAACGAGGCCTGGGTTCCATTCTCAGCACCCCAAGAAAGAAAAAAAGGAAATATCCTTTGGATACACATTTCTCCCTCTTACACACCTCACATAGGCACAGGTGTGAGGCTACCACACCCCTCTTGCCCCCAGAACTGCAACTGGAACACACAAGCCCAGTCACCAAAGATACACACCCTAGGAGCCCCTGGGGCCTGACAGAACCTACACCCCAGGCCCCCAGAAATGTAACCAGACATATTTTCCCCAAACCACCAAGAGCAGGCCTAGCACAAGCCACCCAACCCCACCCTGAGTCACACACGTGTTATTATCCTGTCTGATACCCATTCAGCACCTGGCAATGCTGGAGCCTGTACTCCTTGGAGAGAGGGAGGTAAGTGTATACACCACCCGCACATCCACACGTAAGCGGCGGTGCCCCACATGCTCACTCCTCACCCACCAGACCCAGCTGCCCAGGCTGCTGGCCCCACCTTGAGGTCCTCATGCTTGGGCATGATGGTGATCTTGTTGCCATCCACGCTGAGAACCTTGCCCTGTAGATTGATGAGCTCGCCCTCACACACCTCCACATTGTCCCCAGGCTGGAAGTTGTGCTCCCGCTCCTTCCCTGCAGGGACAGCCCCAGTGCTGACCTGGCAGCTGCCCGCTTGGGCTGCCCTCCTTCCTGACCCAGGGTACCAATGGGGACCAAATACCTGTGCTCTCTGTCACCACCTCCAGGTCAATGCCCTCCGGCTGGTCCTCAAACTTTTCTAGCTCAGACAGTGTGGGCTTCACTCCCTCCGTGATCTGAACTCCCAGGATTCGAGGGGAGACGGAGGAGATCAGTCAGGTCCACAGACCCAGACAACCCGCTGTTGAGAAACTGGGGCCACAAGGGGGACAAAAGCCCCCCCACATGAGCTCTGCCCCTCTAGGACCCTCACCACAGCAGACATGGCGAAGCTCTTGAACAAGAAGCCCTTCCGGCTGTAGCGGTTCCCCTCAAAGATGAGGAAGTCACCATCAGAGGCAACATCGCCCCCCAGGGACCTGGGATTTGTGGGAGAGAGAACAGAGGAGGGTCAGGAAGAACAAAAGGAAGGCTTACCCAGGCCTCTGCACACTCCCTCTTGGCAGGAGAGACTTCTCACAGATCCAAAGCCATACCATGAAGGGGCACACAGCCCACCTCCTCGGGCACAGAGCACACATCACCTCCTAAGAGCCGATCTGCTTTGTCTCTGTCACTGGCGTGTGGACTCCAGGTATCAGGGCTGTACCATCTCTCCTCCCGCCCTTTTCCCCCTCTCACAAAGACAGGGCCTGGCACACAGCAGGTGCTCAGTAACCCCCAGCCGAGCAGGGCATCAGCACTAGACACCCATGACAGACAGCACTTCTGGGGCAAGGGTCTCCCCGCCACCACCCTACCGCCCTGTGACATCAGAAGTGTGCTCTGCGTCTCCCAGGTGAGGAACATGAGCTCAGGGAGGTCACCACACACCCCAGCAGGCCGACCAGCAAGTCTGAGGTCAGGATTCAAACACAGGCAGCTGGACTCCAGACCCGAGCCTTGAATATTCGGCCCCTGCTCCGCCTGTGCCCTCAGCCTGCATCTGGGGTGCAGGCACCTAGTTCCCACTGCTCCCAGAGTGGGAAGGACAGTCACCTCCCCTCTCCACAAGGAATGCATGGAGAAGCAGGCAGGCTCCTCCTCCCGCCCATTCAAGGGGACATGCAGGACAGAAGTCATCCTGATGGGATGGGATGGGCCTTAGGCTCCACCTCAGTTTCAGGAGGCTGAGACTTTACAAAGCCTGTCACGATCAGTAGGTGATGCTGTTAACCAGACTATCTGCCCAGTGCTGTGTGGGGCACGGGTACTCATGAATCCCATTCTCACCATGATCCTAGACAGCGGAAGCTGTTACCATCAACACCACTATCTGCAGCAGAAGAACTGAGGCTTGAGGGTGGGAGATAACTTGCCTGAGGCTACACTGTGCTGCCAACCACTTTCCCACTACCGTTGTGGGGCCCAGGGAGAGCCCTTCAGAGACGCACCATGAGCCACAGGTTTGGGGACCCAGGCAGCCAGGCCCAAGGTCATGCTTACCTGATCTTCTCGGCGTCAAAGAGTCTCTGTGGAGGTCGCTTGAACTTCTTCCTTTTGGCAAACCAGTCTTTCTGTGTAGGACAAGGGCCAGGGGTGGGAAGGGTGAGGAACACGAGGCCGCCAGGGGGCTCCGCATCCACCACCAGGCAGCTTGCCCCACATACCAAGCTCATGCGGGCCTTGATACGGTCATAGTCAATGCGTGGGATCATCTTCAGGGAGATGGTGTTCTGGCTGGGTTCCACGTAGTCCACCTGAGCGGGACAGAGGTCAGCGGCCCGCCCCCTCCCTGAGCCAGACACGAGGGGAACAGAAAGGGAAAGGGCATGGACGACGCTGATGGCTCCCAGACACCCCTCTCTAGCCCGCTATCTCCCCCACTTCTGGGGCCGCACGGCCACTGCCTGCCTGACACCTCTGCTTAGAAGTCTGAAAGGTCCCTCACACCAGAACCACCACAGCTGAAGGGCTCCTTCCAGCTGCCCCTCTTCTGACACTTCCACCCAGCCATCTTCTCAGCACACAAGCTGCAGGCTTTTTTTTTTACATATGGTCTTTCTACATAGTAGGTAGTCCAGCCCTGAATTTATGACCTTCCTGACTCAGCACCCCACTACACCTTCATGCTAGGCTAACAAGCGTGTACCACCTGCCAGCTTGGAAGCATTCTTGATTTCCTTCTTCCTTGTACATTCACATCCAATTGGCCAGCAAAAATCCCATCGTCTCTGCTTCAAAACTCCCAACCTCAGTACTCAGAAGGCTGAGGCAGGAGGACTGCTGAGTTTGAAGCCAGCCTCACTACAAAGCAACACCCTGTCTCAAAAACAAACAAACAAACAAAAAACCCTCTTGACCTCTTCCCTCTTCTACCTCAACCTGTCGTGCCAGCACCTGCTACCTGAGCCATGGCAGGGACATCCTCACTGGGCTCCCTGGTCCTGCCATGGCCCCTCCAGCCTATTCCAGGGCTTTGCAGCCTTGGCACCACTGCCCTCGTGGGTCAGGTCACCCTATGCTGTGAGCAGCTGTCCCACGCTCTCTGGGATGTTACCAGCATTGCTGGCCACTCGATGCCAGAATCACCGATCCTTCCCCAAGGTGACACCACCAAAAATGTCTCCAGACATTGCCCAATGTCCCCTGGGGCAATATTGCATAGGCCTGGGAAAAGTGACACAGGCACCAGAGTAATCCTGTTAAAATCCAAGTCAGACCACATCCCTTAGAACCTTCTCATCTTACCCCAGTGAAGCCAAGACTACAGTAAGTCTCGAGGCACTGTCACCTCCTGACTTCTCCTGTACTTGTGCTCCCACTCCCTCTGCTTCAGCTGGGAACCCTCTTATCTTCCGCACTGCTCCTTCTGCCTACCACAGTTCCCCCAAGACCTCTCCACAGCTCAATGCTCACCTTCAGATCTTTACACCTCATGCCCTTGAACGCACACGGGAGAAGCCATCCCTCTCCTGTGCACTCAGAACAGAGCCTAGGCCCTGCTTCCCCCACTCTGAGGGAGGCTCTGCTCCCCACACTTGGGAGCAGGGCAGGAGGAACAAACGTAAAGAGGAAGACAGAACAGGGAGGCCTGACCCCCTCGGCTGGCCCCCTCCTGGTACCTGAGCGATGTCATCCTTGTAGATGCCTCGTTTGAGGCGGACCCAGGACTTGGGCTTCAGGTTGGCCACCTCCTTAACCACTTTGAGCACATCTGTCATCTCCTTGATGGGCACCATCTGCTGGTTCCAGTAGCCGAGCCGCAGGTTGCCCACACCCTCGATGGCCTGCTTCACATGGGTCTGCTTGTAGGCCTCCACATAGATGTAGCCCTTCACATGCTCGGGGGCCACCACGGACTTGATCTGCAGGGGCTGCAGGGAGAGCAGGTGAAGGAGGTGGACAGTGAGAAGGCACAATTCTAGAAGCAGGAAGCACTGCCACTCGGCACACTCTCTTCTAGGAATTACCCAAGAAACACGCTCGAAGGACGACAGATGCAAGGAGGTTTGCTGCAGACTTACTCAGTATAGCAGACAAACAAGACTGCAAGTTTTTTAAATGCCCCAAAAGAGGGACTGGTTAAGTTACGGCTTAACCACACCATAAGATACAATGTAGCAGTGAGGGTGGCTACACCTCAGTAGCAGAGGGCCTGCCTAGTGGCACAAGGCCCTGATGTAACATGGATGAACCCTGAAAATACGTCAAGGGAAGGAAACCAGTCACAAAAGACCACATATTGTATGATTCCATGTACTATATACGAAATGTCCAGAACAGCCAAATCCATGGACAGAAAATAATAGTGAGTATCAAGGAATGTTGAGGAGGGAGAAGTGTGTGACTGCTAAATGAATTTCTTTTTCTGAATAACAGAAAGGTACTAGAATTAGATATTGATGATTGTGAGCATATTAAAATACTAAAACTCACTGAATTTTACACTTTAAGAGTGAAGTTTATGGTACATGAATTATAGCTCTCTTTTTTCCAAGCAGCTAGTTCACTCCAGCACTGGTGGTGGTAGTGTAAAACAGAAACCACACCAAGTCCAGTGGTACATGCCTGTAATCCCAGCACTGCGGGAGGCTAAGGCAGGAAGGTTGTAAATTTAGGCCCATCTTGGGCAATGTAAGAGACTTGGAAAAAAGGGCTGGGGATGTAGTTCAGTGCAAATGCCTTGGGTTCTATGTCTAGTGCTAAAAAAAAAAGGAAATAGGGCCGGGGATTTAGCTCACTGGTTTCGCCGCCTGCTGCACAAGTACAAGGACCTGAGTTCGATCCCTGGTACCAAAAAAAAAAAAAGGAAGCCACCTAGAGATCATTTAAATAAGCCATGACCCTGATCTAGCCAATTAATTACATTAGCCTGGAAGATTGAAGCAGCTCTATCTGAAGTGACTCAAAAAGGTCAAAGGATAGTGTTAGGTGAAAAAAGCCAGATGTTCATTGCAATAGCCCAAAAGTAGAACCACCCTATCTATTTATTTATTGATAAGGGATTAAATAGATCAAGTTATGTCCCTATGATGAAATGTTACCATTTAAAAAGAAAAACTGAAAAAGAGGGCTGGGGATTTAGCTCAGTGGAACTGCACCTGCCTTGCAGGTACAAGGTCCTGAGTTTGATCCCTGGTACAAAAAAAAAAAAAAAAGAACTGCCTGCTGCACAAGCGCAAGGGCCCGAGTTCAATCCCCAGTACCAAAAAAAAAAAAAAAAAAAAAAGAAAGAACTTTAGATTGTGATGCAGAAAACAAAGACAGCCGTCTGCCCCATGAGGGTATAGAAGAGCTCTCCACTCCAGGCCCTGGCTTTCTTCCAGCTGAAGCAGCTCACTTAGCTGGGCACTCTGCCCACACAAGGAGCATATGGTACCCATGAACCCTATAAGGTCCTCCCGCCTAGGTTTGGCCCTGCTCCTCACCAGTCCACTGCCGACAGGACATACCGTGTCTGTGAACTGGTAGGCGATGAACTTTCGCATCAAGGAAATGGCTGTGGCTCGCTCCTCCCCAATCTGGAAGGAGAGAGACAGATAGGGGAGAGCTGAGAAGACGAGAGGCAGGACTCAGGAAAGGAGCAGGAGATGGCAGCCAGAAAGATAAGGAGAGATGGAGAGAAACGAGAGAGACAGGTGGGAGAGGCGGGAAGGAGGTGGAGCAGAGAACTAATGAGTCAGAGTGTGCAAGAAGGATGGAGAGGTAGGGACTGAGGAACAGATACAGGCTGGCCAACGAGACCCAGCACCAAGAGATGGGCAGCTGTCCCAAAAGCAGCCTGAGCACACACCTTACATTTGACAGTCCACAGGTTGGGATCCCTGGACAGCAGAGGAAAAGGGGCCCGTCAGAGGAACTGTCTCCTCAAGAAACATCTGCATCACCACAGCCATCCATTCTCCTTCCTTCCATACCCCAGGGTCCCCACCCTCTCATCCACAAACACAGCACCGCCCCCGCCCCCCCGCCCCTCTGCCACTGTGTGCATGACTCTGCCCTGACTTATTCCAGCGAGTGACCCAAGTGGGCACTATCACCTCAACCTCCTGGCCCTATTCCAACCTCCTTACTTGACTCCTGGGAGCAGCTGCTGCTGGGTGATGTCATCCGAGAGCTCGTCAGACCCTCCATACACCCTGAAGAGAGAGAAGCAGGAAGGAGGGTGAAGCTCTGAGAGACCCCTGCCCTTCCCTTTAGGGCCACCTGCTCCTGTCCACCCTTACGTCTCTCCCACGGACGACTTGGCATATTTCTTCATGTAATACTCTCCCAGCTCTTCTTCTCGCTGGTCCCTGCAGCATGAGGGAGAAGCAAATGATGAACGTTGAGGGGGAGGTGGGCTGACCCGCCCTCCAGGTTTCCCCAAGGAGTCAGACCCACCCGAGTCCCCTCCTTGCTCACCTCCAGAGGTTCTGCAGGCGGCGGGCCCCAGATCGGTCTTCATCCAGGACAACATTATCAATATTGGAGGCTGGAAACAAATGGGCAGATGGTAAGGGTGGGTGGAGAGCAGGGGCCTGGAGAACCTGGTGGTGGCTCAGGGGCTACCTCACTGAGGAAACCCCCACCCCTCATTCCTACTCTGACCTCTCGGCATCCCGCTTCTCATTGCAAAGACTTGGGGACAGGGCCCGGACGTTGGGGAGCACCCAGCAGTTTGCCATTTCATAGCCACTGCCTAAACACACCCTGACCTCCACCATACCCTCACTTCCCTACCACCCATAAGGTTCAGTCGCCTACAGAAATACACACGCATTTTCCCAGGTCAGCTGCTGCTGCAAACCTGGCCCTGGACTCCCTAACTGTGGACCCCATGGGAGTCAGATCCCCTAGGGCCAGACAGGGCCTGGGGTGAGGGTAGGATGCTGCCGCAAGGCAGAAACCTCAGGATATGGGAGGAAAGTCATGAAGCACACTTTCCAGGTTCTTACCTTCAATCTCTTCTACTTGGAGGAAGAGGAAGAGGTGGTGGTGGTGGTGGTGGTGGTGGTGGTGGTAGTGGTGGTGGTGGTGGTGGTGGGCGAGGGCAGACAAAGTATGAGCCAAATTATAGCAGCGAAATCAATCAATGGGTTGGGGGAGGGGAAGGAAGGGACACAGGAAGGTCAAAAACCAAAAGTAAAGGCCAGGCACCAGGTGGTTGGGGAGAAGCCGAAATGTATGAGGCGCACACAACGGAAAGTAACAGCAAAGGGGGCACTGGCCCAGGAAGTGGGGGGTATCTTAGGACAGAACCCACCCACTCTACAACCCACAGAAGGGATTCACTGGGGCCCTGGGGTCCCAGAGTCCTCTCCCCACAACACCCAGCACCCAGAGTCCCCGCCCCCACTCATGGGCCTAAAAGGAAAAGGGTGGGGAACTGGTCTCTCTGGCAAGGACAGAAAGAAGCAAGGTGAAGAGGGTGGGGGTTGGGGCGATGCAGGGCATGGGGGTGCTGGGCACGCCCCTCGCTGTGGGCTTACCAGACAGGGTCCACACACACACCTTTCTCTAGGATGTCCTCAGCTCCGTCTTCCCACTGGTCCTCGTCCTCATACTCATCGTCCACATCTGAAACAGGAGGCCAAAGGCTGGAGAGCAGCTGGGGAAAGTTGACACCATGACAACAGCTCCCAGACAGGTGGCACATGCCTGTAATCCCTGCACTTCAGAAGCTGAGGCAGGAGGATCGCAAATTTGAGTCCTGCCTGGGCAACTTAGTGAGATCTTGTATAAAAGTAAAAAATTTAAAAAGGGTTGGGGATGTAGCTCAGTGCAAAAGCCCAAAGGATCACAGTAACCAAGCAGAAGAGTTCCCCTCCCAACTACCAAGGGAAGAGTGGTATACAGAGTTCGTTTGTTATTCTGATGATTGACGCATTCTTCACTAGGACTGAAAAGAAGAGGAAAGAAGAAATGCCACAAAACATATCAACAACCCTTTCTGAAGAATCCATCATTTAAAATCAATGGCCAATGGGCCCCGGATGTGGCTGAGTGGAAGATTGCTTGCCTAGCATTAGCAAGGCCCTAGGTGCAATTCCCAGCTTCACAAACAGCAGGCAGACAGAAAGGCAGGCAGACAAACTGAAGAACAAACTGAAGGTGTTCTCATATATTTATGTCCTGCTGAGCCTGCTCCATGCTTGCCTAGCCATGTGACATACCAGCCTCATCCAAAATGAAGCCACCATGTCGGGGTTTTTTGGGGGGCCGATCATCATCTTCCTCTTCTTCTTCTTCATCGTATTCCTCTTCCTCTTCCTCCTCCTCTTCTTCCTCAGGCTCCTCTTCCTTCTCACTGCCCGCTGCACTCCGCCGCTCTTCCTCTACCTGCAGGGGCCAGGCAAGGTTGCACCCCCTTCCCAAACCTGCCCTCCCATCTCCAGGCCCACCTGGCCAAGCAAGGCACCTTGGCTCTGTCTACACAGCCTTCCACTCTGGCCAAGCCCTGGTTAGCATCTTAACAGTACAGCAGTGCCCAGCCACTCAGCCAACACTTGGGAGCTGGCCCAACCCCACCCACTTCCAGATCCCCTGTGTGCTGTCCTCTGGGCTGCTAATGTGCCAGCTGCATGGAGCTCAGTCCTTGGCCTCCATTTCTGTCCATCATCCAAGTCTCCAGGCCTCTCATCCAGCCCTTGGCTGTGGAGGACAGCTCATGACAGTGACTCCCATGTCTGTTTCTGGCATACACTGCTTGCCAAGCTCACTGGTCTCCCCAGCTAATGATTCTGTGGATTTCCTGTACCTCTTACCTACAGGCCTCCCACCTTCCCCCTGCTGCTCCTCCCCACTGACCTCTCACACCTCTCACCCCTCACAGGTGGCTTGGATCACCACTGCTCAGCCCAGGGCCCTCTGCTTCTCCCTCCATGCACTCTCTCCCTGTGCCACTTTACCTTCTGTGACCTCAGTTCCTGTCTCTGCAGATGGCACCCCTCCTTTTCTAGTCCCCACCTTTCTTCTGAAACTAGAGAACCCCCATGTGCTAGCGGCCTCCTGGATGGCTCTCTCAGATGTCTTCTGGGCCTTCATACCCAGTTGTCCTACAGTGACCTCAGTGTCTTTCCCTAGACCTGTGCTGGCTGCCTCCTGCTCCCCTCAGGCACCAGGTCCTTGCCCTTTCTGCCTGTGAACGTCACGTCTCCAATCCGTCCCTTCCCCCACCCTCCACCCCATGCCTAGGTCTCCACTCTGCCCTCTCTCCTGCCCTCAAATCCCGCTTCCTGTACCAGCCACAAAATTAACCAGTCCACACCAAACTTTTTTTTTCAGTACTGAGGATGGAACCTAGGGCCTTGCACATGTGAAGCACTTTGTCACTGCGCTATATCCCCAGCCCCCACACTTTAACCTTTAACTCATTAACTGCATGACTTTATGTTCACATCACTATAGCCTATTTACCTAATATTTTCTTTAATTCTACTCACATTTTTAACTAATTTAAAAGAGAAATGTTTCTGGTTTTGTTATTGGAGGGTAGCTTTTTGGTTTGCTTGTTTTGGCAGTACCTGGGCCTGAACCCAGGGCCTGAGCACTAAGCTACTTTACAAGCCCTTTTTTGAGACATGATCTTGAAATTGCCCAGTCTGAGCTACAGTTTGAAATTCTCCCTCAGCCTTCCAGAGTGCTAAGACTAAGTGTGGGCCAGCTCCCAGCCTTGAAATGTTTCTATGTTTCAGAAATGCTTCAAAGTTAGGCCTGGGATTTAGCTCAGTGGTTTCGCTGCCTGCTGAGCAGCAGAAAGGACCCAAGTTTGATCCCCTGATCCCCCCTACCGAAAAAAAAAAAGAAATGCTTCAAAGTAACAGCTTTTTGGAAGTTTGCTTGTTAGAACCAGAAAAAATACAAGTTAGAACTATAATGATAGAATGAAATGTTTTTAAATCCAACATGATACTGTTGCTTGCTGCAGACTCTAAATTCAAGGCCAAATAAACACTGAAAGCTAACAAATTGCGCACTTGTAATCCCAGAACTTCTGAGGCTGAAGCAAGAGTTCGAGGCCAGCATGGGCTACATGAGACCCTGTCTCAAAAAAGCAAAAAAAAGACAACTTGGAACCAAAATGAAACTTGCTCCATGATCCATCTAGTCAAAAAGCAGGATGCACAGCTTAAAGGGCAATAACTTTCACACTGTGATTTAACATGGCTTACTTAAGGTCTTACCCTCATTCCACCTAGAAGTGCCTCTCATCACCTCTGACCTAGAATGCATCCTACTGTCTCAGGGAACTTAAGATTTAAAACATGAATCTGACCGTGTATTCCCTCGCTATGGCTCCTCAGCCAGACTGAAGTACATGCTCTGTCCACTGCCTTCCCCCTTTCTCTACCAGTTTCCCTCTCCCAAATGTTTAAGTCTCAGCAGCACTGAACTCCTTGCACTATGCTTTTTCACATTTTATTATGTATGTATTTTATTTAGATTCTGGGGACCGCCACACCCAGGGCTTACATGTGTTCCACCACTCGACCCCAGCCCTGTACTGGCCACTACTTATGCATGCCCTCTGTATAAAAAGTAGCTCTTGGGGCCAGGCATGGTGGTTCATGCCTGTAGTCTCAGCATTTGGGAGGCTGAGGCGGGAGGATCGCTGCAAGTTTGAGACCAGCCTAGGCTACACAGCTCTTGGGCTAAAGGTATATAGCTCAGTGGTAGGGTGCTTCCCTAGCATGTCAAGAATCTAGGTTTAGGGCCAGGTATGTAGCTCAGTGGTGCCTTGCCTGCCTGGCAAGTGCAAGATCCTGAGTTCAATCTCCAATAGAAGAAGAAAAAAAAAGAATCTAGGTTTAATTCACAACATCACAAGAAGTAAGTATAATCAAATAAGCCAGGTGCAGTGGTGCATGGCTATAATCTCTGCCGTGTGGGACGCTGAGGCAGGAGGAGTGGAATTTTGAGACCAGCCTGGGCAACTTAGTGAGACCCAGTCACAATATTTAAAAAGGGTTGGAGGTATAAATCAGTATGAAAGCTCTGGGTTCACACACACACATGCTTGCGTGCACACACACACACACACACACAAATAAAAATTTAAAACTCAGGGCCGGGGATTTAGCTCAATGGTTTCGCCCCGTGCTGCACAAGCGCAAGAACCTGAGTTCGATCCCTGGTACCAAAAAAAATTAAAAACTCAGCCAGGCGTGGTACCACACACCTATAATCTCAGTACTCGGGAGGCTGAGGCAGGAAGATCACCACCAGTTCAAGGTCAGCTTGAGCTACATAGTGAGTTCAAGAGCAGCCTGAACTATACAGCAAAACCATGCCTAAAACATTTTTTCAAAAAAAATCTCCCTCCTCAGGCTGGGGATGTAGCTCAGTAGTAGTGTGCTTGTCTAGCATGCACCAGGCCCTGGGTTCAATCCCCAGCACCACAAAAACAAACAAACAGGGCCAGGGATTTAGCTCAGTGGTTCCACTGCCACCCTCACAAGCACAAGGTTCCAAGTTCGATCCCCCATACCAAAAAACAAACAAAAACCAGCCAGGGAGCCAAGTGCAACCCTGTAATCCTAGCACTCTGAGAAGCTGAAGCAGGAGGATCACAAGTTCAAGACCAGCATGTGCTACATACTGAGCTGAAACCAGCCTGGATTACATGGCAAGACCCTATCTCAAAAAGACAAAACAAAAGAAACTCCCAACTAGCCCACATTTTAATGATCCAAACTGTCACAGAATCACAGCTTGATTTCAAGAAATCCTAGAGAAGCCTTCTGTTCACTGCTTGCTCTCCGTGTAACTGTGGGCTCACCATGCTCCTACAGGGTCATCAACACCACCTGGAGCAACCAACACCTGGAAAGCTATCTCTGCCCCCAGTCTGCCAGCTCCCTGGGGGAGGCTGTGGTCCATCTTGCACTGGGAACTCTTACTGAATGAAGAGGTTACTGGGGCCATGATGGGAGAACCAGCTGATTCTCCAACAGAAGCTCCTCATTTACCATCCAAACCTGTGTAGCCTTGTCCTTCAAGGTCCATGCCAACATTTGGCCACCTGAAAAGCCTTACCCTGCTCTCCTGCCTTGCCTGGTGACAGGAGATCAGCCAGAAGGTGACTCAACCTAATGTGGCACTGAGAAAGTGAGACTCACACAGTGCAAACCACAGTGTCCCAGCAGGAAAAGGAACTGGGGATCCTGGCCTCATTACCACCAGGCTTTAACCACCAAGCAGCAACTTGAAGCCATGAATCACAGACCAAGAGCCCAGAGCTACAGCTTGAGCAAAGGCCCCTCAGGTCAGCCTCCCATGGCCGCACCCCACCATGGCCTCCAATGCTCAGCTCCTCACTGGAAGCTGAGGGCTCCCCAAAAGGCACAAGAATGACAATCAAGTACCCTCAGAGGGCAGGCGGGCATCATAAGTAATGGGATGTGTCAACAGACACTGACGGCACCATCGACACCATCTTGCTGTCTCCAGGAAACAGATACATGAAATCTTTCCTTTTCTAAACTCTGCCACAAGGCAAGCATAGTAACAAATGGGAGCTGATAAATCAGGGAACTGGAGAAAATTCCCAGCCCAAGGTGGAAAGCCACTTCTGAAGCAAGGCTGCTGTGTACAACAATCCTGACTCCCACACTGGTGCTCCTATTTTCCCAGAAAAGTGGGATATCGACATTTTTCTGTGTGTGAAATCTCCCTTGTCAGTGTTGGCTACCAACTTAAAAGTAAATTTAAGGGGGGCTGGGGTGCAGTTCAGTGGTCGAGTTAGCGGTAGCATGCACAAGGCTATGGGTTCAATCTTTAATACCACATAGGAAAAAGGAAAATGTTAAGGGCTTGGGATATAGCTCTCTGGTAAAGCACTTGCCTAGTATGCACAAGGCCTTTGGGTCAACCTCCAGCACCAAAAAAAAAAGAGAGAGAGAGAGAGAAATTAAAGTTTCTGTGATCAAACAATTAAACAAGACATCTCACTGGACATGGTGGCACATCCCTGTAATCCCAGCACTCTGAGAGGCTGAAGCAGAATTCCCAAGTTCCAGCCCAGCCCAGGCAACTTAACAAGATCCTGTCTCAAAAATAAAAACTTTTAGGGCCAGGGATTTGGCTCAGTGGTGCCACCACTTGCCTCAAAAGTGCAAGGTCCTGAGTTCAATCCCTGGTACCAAAAAAATAAATAAATAAATAAAAATTTTAAGGCCGGGGATTTAGCTCAGTGGTTTCACCGCCTGCTGCACAAGTGGAAGGACCCGAGTTCGATCCCCGGTACCAAAAAAATTTTTTTTAATTAAAAAAATAAGGGCCAGGGATTTAGCTAAGTGGTGCTGTCACCTTTGATCTCCAATACAAAAAAAAAAAAATTAAAAAATTAAAATTTTTAAAAGGTGAGAGACATAGCTCAGTGTGAAGGTTCTGGGTTCAATCCTCCAGGACAGGGGAAAAAAAAAAAAAGACATTTATAACAACCTTGTCATCTCTTTCTTTATTGGTTTGTGACTGCTGCCTATTAAATGTGAATTCCATAAAAGCAAAGATTTGCCTGGGAAGAATATTAGAACATCAGAATAAATGCTTCAAATATTTATGTGTTCCAACCAAAACAATAAACAAATAGCTAATAAAATAATACTTAAAATAAAAAGGTTTTTGGTTCCTGAAACAGAGGCATCCAAGAGACTCAAAGCCAGAGTGGTGCTTTAAAAAAAATGTTAAGGCCACACACCCCCAACAGAGGTTTGTGCGTGTGTGTGTGTGTGTGTATGTGTGTGTGTGTGTATGTGTGTGTGTGTGAATCCTTTCCTTGACTAACTCAAGGCTCCACCTCACTCAGTTAAGGGCCAATTCCTCACCATAGCCTCGATCCTATAGGAACAGACACAAATGCTCCCTGTCTCTTGCCACGAGATGCATTTACCACCAAGGACTGTCAGCAGGAAGCCCATTACCAGATGTGGCCTTTGACCTCAGACCAGAAACACCAACCAAAATAAACCTTTCCTCATAACTTAATGAAAAAAATCCTAGCTGGGCTTGGCAGCTCACACCTGTAATCTGGAAGGAGTCACAAAGGCCTGTCTCAAAAAGGCATGAGGGGGGTGGATTTAGCTCAGTGGTTTCACTGCCTGTTGCACAAGCGTAAGGACCCGAGTTTGATCCTCAGTACCAAAAAAAAAAAAAAAAAAAAGGCATGGGGATGTAGCTTAGCTCTCATTGGGTTGAATCCCATGACAGGGGGAAAATGATTTGTCTCCTTTGTTTGTACTCACTCTGATTCAAATTGGACCCTTTGTTTCTCATTTCTCCTTAAACAAGGCAGACATGTGCTCAATTTTCACCTCATGGTCTCTTACTGAAACCCTCTTCTTCTGGATACCCACACAACTCACTCCCTCGCCTCCAAGCCCTGCTCAAATGACACCCTCTTGGACCCATCCTGATCACCCTACTCAAAGTCCACCCAGGGCTGCCTACTCTCTTTCTCTGCTCTATTTTCCTCTGGGTGCCTTGTAGCTTACCAGAGGCTGAGTGTCCCTTATCCAAAATCCTTGGGATCAGAGGTGTTTTAGATTTCAGATTTTTTTAGGATTTTGGAATATGTACACATATATAGTGAGCTATCTTGGGGATGAGACCCAAGAATATACATCTTATATACATATTCTGAAGGTAATTTTTATAAAATATTTTTAGTGCATTTCTGTTTAGACTTCAATCTGTCACATAAAGTCAGGTGTAAAATTTTCCACTCATGACATCATTTTGGATTTTAAAAGTTCCAGATCAGGACCAAGGATTTAACTCAGTGGTTCCGCTGCCTGAATCGCAAGCAGAAGGTCCCAAGTTCAATCCCTGGTACCAAAAAAAGAAAACACACTAAGAGTTCCAGATCTAATCCCAGCATTCAGGAGGCTGAGGTAGGAGGATCACCACAAGATAGAGGTTAGACTGGGGTACATAGTGAGTTCAAGCCCAGCCTGAACTACAAAGCTAGACCCTACCTCAAAATACAAAACAAAGGGCCGGGGATTTAGCTCAGTGGCACTGCACCTGCCTCACAAGCGTGAGGTCCTGAGTTCAATCCCTGGTGGTATCAAAAACAAAACAAGGGCCGGGGATTTAGCTCAGTGGTTCCGGCACCTGCCTCGCAAGCGCAAGGTCCCAAGTTCGATCCCCGGTACCAAAAACAAAACAAAACAAAACAAGTTCCAGATCTGAGGTCTGAGGAATATAGCTCAGTGGCACGGTACAGTGGTGGCAAACCTATGGCACACGTTTACTGTGTTTTTCTTTTAAGATAACAGGTTAATGTAGAGTTGTTTTTTCTAAACCAAAACCTCAGTATCCAGGCTTAACTGCAGTGTTGGTACTTTGCAATAAGTGGATTTTGGGTTGCAGTTTGCCATCACTGCCCTAAGGAAAAACAGAAGTTTCTGATTTGGGAACATTTATTTATATATACATATTATGTGTGTATCTGTGCATGTATATGTGTGTGTGTGTATATATATATATATATATTTTTAGTTTTTAGTTTATTTAGGATAAGGTCTCACTGTGTAGCTCTGGCTGGCCTGGAACTCGTGGCATACTCCTGCCTCAGTCTCCTGAGTGCTGGGATTACAGGTGTGCGCTACTACATCCTGCTGGTAACATTTAAAATTTTCAGATTAAGACTACTCAACCCAGGGCCAGAGATTTAGCTCAGTGGTTTCACCGCCTGCTGCACAAGTGCAAGGACCTGAGTTCGATCCCCTGTACCAAAAAGAAAAAGAATACTCAACCTGTATGTGGTCTACTTATCAATCACATTTATTTACTTCCACAAGTATATATTTATTTACATGCTATATTTACACTTTAAAATCTATTTTACTGGTACCACACACATTTCTAGGATAACTGAGCGCATCTAAATATAAAAACAGCTAACAGTCCTTCCTATACACACTCAACAGGTCCTTCAAACACAACACCTGTTAGTTCACTATATCTGGTGCACTCACAGCCTCGACAATCTATCCCTCTGCTTTACTTTGACCTGCCGTCTTTTCTGTCTCCGGACAATCTAGAAGCTCCCAGAAACCCCCGGCAGCCCATTCTGAGTCCCTCTGGACTCTCTCACAGGGGCCCTTCTGCCCAGGTCCTGCCCCCAAGCGCAATGGCTCCCCCAGCGCCCCGGCCACAGACCTCGGCCTCCTCGCCATCACTGCTGCGCTCGCTGTCCTCCTCCTCCGAGAAGTTGCTGTCCTCGCTGTCCGACATCTTCCGCTCCTGTAGGGAAAAGCCGGGGCCTCGGTGTATCCCGTATTTTGGAGCCCCACCCCGAGCCTCAGTTTCCCCGAAAGTTCCCTAGGATAAGGAAAATCCCTTGGCGCACTTCCGGCAGCCTCGTTCTGGCAATAGCGAGCCCGAATAGAGAATGCCACCTGCTAACACATCCAAACTCGAGAATCCAAATTCGGTCTCTATGCCTCCCCGGCCCCCAGCATCCCCCGGCCCTAGACACTGAACCTTACCGATACAATTCTACCCTCGCCTCCCGTACCAGATGCTCTTCGCACGACGCTATGCTGGGGGCTTTGTGAACTCTCGCGACACCCTAACCGTTGGCCTCGCCTAACGCGAGATTTCCGGATCTGGCCAGGCGACGCACTTCCAGGCCGCCATCTTGAGAGTGACAGTGTGGGTTTAAACGCAAGGTGGCACAGACATCTTGGGAGGGTCGAGACAGGAAAGCTTTTCTCCTTGGGATCCGTCCACTTCTACTCTGGAATTCGTGATTGAATTTACTGACCCATTTATTCATTATCTCATGCACCCTTATACATCCCTAGAAGATACGTATTCTTGTTTTGCAGAGGTGGAAGCTGAAGCTCAGAAAAATAAGCTCAATGAAGAGCGGCAGACGCTTCCAAGTTTGAGTGATCCTAAAGCCCTTTATTTACTTGGCAGTCTCCCTAAATTCACTCAAAGAGGACTGATACAGGGGATAAATATGAAAACTTAACGGAGGATTTTAAAAACTCAGATGCCTTTAGCCTGGCGTGGTGGCGCATTCTTGTAAACCCAACACCCAGGGAGGCTGAGGCAGACGGGGTAGCAAGTTGGAGTTCAGCCCTAATAATTTAGGGACTTCCCAAAACCCCATCTGAAAAGGATAAAGGCTGGGGGCCGGCTGTGGTGCCCCACTCCTGTAACACCAGTCCTTGGGAGCCTGAAGCAGGAGTATTGCTATGAGTCCAAGGCCAGTCTGGCATAAATACTGAGTTTAAACCTGCCGTGTGGTGGCGCACGTGCCCGGAGGATCGCTGCGAATTCAAGGCCAGCTTGTGGCTACATAGTGACTCCAAGGCCAGCCTGAGCTACATAGCAAGACTTTGTCTCCAAAAAATAAAAAAGTGAGTTTGAGGCCAGCTTGAACTACCTAGCCAGACCCTGTCATTAAAAAAAAAAAGAAAAGGGCCGGGGATTTAGCTCAGTGGTTCCATCGCCTGCCTCGCAAGCTCAAGGACCTGAGTTCGATCACCGGTACCAAAAACAAAAAACAAAACAAAACAAAAAAGAAAAAAGAAAGAAAGGAGGAGGTGTGGCTCAGTGTGAAGGTCGTGGGTTTAATTTCTAGTACTGAAATAAATAAATGATTCTACACACATAATGACTACTTACATTGCTGCAAGAGGGATTTTCCTCCCCATAGATTGTTCTTCCTCCATTTATCAGTGGTTCTCAGCTTGCAGACCTGGCAGCACATTAGAATACTGTACTTGATGGGCCGGGGATTTAGCTCCGTGGTTTCGCCGCCTGCTGCGCAAGCGGAAGATCCCGAGTTCAATCCCCGGTACCAAAAAAAAAAAGAATACTGTACTTGAAAAACAGACACAGTGATAAATAGAGACATAATAGACAGAAACTGGAACCACACAAATATCCATCTTGAGAAGAACAGATACATTGTGGCACATTCATCTATGCAGTAGAATCCTACCAAACCCTTGATACACGTGTGAATGAATTTCCAAAACATTATGCCGAGTCAAAGAAGCCAGACTCCCGGATATATGCTGAATAATTCCATTCATATGAAACTCTAGAGCAAGCAAAACCAATCTGCACAGACAGCAGATTAATGGGTGTCTGGAGTTAAAGGTGGAGACCGACTGGTGACAGGAGGGGTGATGGAAACATGGCGACGTGGATGTATTTATCAGCACTCACTGAAATGTGCACCTAATATGGTGCCCTTTACTGTACATAAATTAGGCCTTAATAAAAGTTTATTTTTTTAAACGTAGATTATAAACCAGGTATGGAGGCCCATGCCTGTAATCCCAGCACTTAGGAGCTTGAGACTGTTACGGTCATGAGTTCAAGCCCAGCCAAGAGGAAGGAAAAAAAAAAAGAGAGAGAGTAAGTTACAAATATTTGCCAAATTAGTCAGCATCAATGAATTTTCTAAAAATAATGTGAGTGTGTGTGTGTGTGTGTGTGTGTGTGTGTGCGTGTGTTCAGACTCCACTAGAGACCAATTATGAAATTCTCTAGGCGGGGGCCTGGCCTTCAGTATTTCTTCAAAATTCTCCAGGTGATAATTATTCACAGCAAAGGATGTGAACCACAGACCTCAAGGGACAGGGATAAGATTAGAGGACACCTGTGCACTGCTCTGTCCCTTCGTGGGAGAGGAGACATGGTACATTATCTGAAAGAAAGGGGCCCAGGTGGGAACAATTTAGCCAACTCCCTGTCCTGGGAGGTCAGTCTTAAACTTCAGATTTCACCTCCTGTTTTCCTCCTCACCTCTTCCCTTGCCAACTGGGGCTCCAGATGGGGTCCTCTGGCCTAGAAGGAGTGGGCGGCTTAGGGTTTGGGAGCTGGGGCTGAGTACCTAGGATTCTCTGTCCTCCAAGGCCCATGCTGCAGGAAGGTGCCAATCACAAGCCCCTGTAATAACTCCAAGAATTTGGCCAGAGAGGGCCACAGGTCTCTGGGGAGAGAATGCCAGGGCATCCAACAGGCACTGTAGCCAGAACACAGAAGCCCCTGCAGATGGGCCATCCTCAGACTCAATCATGGACAGCTCCAGCCTGAAGCAGCCTAGAGACTCAGCAGGACACATTTCTGGGGGCCAAGTGATCATCTCCAAGGTTTCTGATTTGTGACAAGCCCCTTCACATCTCTGCACTTCAGTTTCTTCGTCTCCAAAATGGGGCTCCAAATACCTCTACACTAATGGATGACGTTGGCCCATATTGTACAATGTACAAGTTAGAAAAATACACTCCTTCCACCCGACCTGTTGTCCCAGCCACCTGGGAGACTGAGAGGCAAGAAATCCTTTTGAGTCCAGGAGTCCAAGGTTAGCCTGGGCAACACAGCAAGACCTGCTCTTAGGTTTGGTTTTTTTTTGTACCGGGGATCGAACTCTGGTCCTTGCACTTGTGAGGCAGGGGGCGGAATCACTGAGCTAAATCCTCGGCCCCAAGACCTGATCTTAGAAAAATGAAAATATAAAAGTAAAAAGTCATTCCTTCCTTAAAATACTGCCTTGATCTTATTAGAACAAGATACTTTACTGCCATCTGCTGGAAACTGACAAGTGTGCAATTCATAATGTTCAGGATGAGCCCGGTGTGGTAACGCAGTTTCTAATCCCACCACTCAGAAGGCTAAAGCAGGAGGATCAAACTGAGAGTTGGAGGCCAGTATGGGCTACATAGTGAGTTCAAGGCCAGCTTGAACTGCATAGTGAGACCCTGTCTCAAAAGTAAATGAATGACCAAGAGAGATTATGTAAAGGTGCAAATTTCCAATGGTGAATTATATTGTATACCTAAAATGTACTAATAAAATAAATAAATAAATAAATAAATAAATAAAAGAATAGAGCAAAGATCTTAAAAGAAAATATAAAAACGTAGGGCCAGGGATTTAGCTCAGTGGTTTCTCCACCTGCTGTGCAAGAGCAAGGACCTGAGTTTGATCCCCGTACCAAAAAGAAAAGAAAATATAAAAAAGTAAATGAATGAGTAAGCAAGTAAATAAATACACATGCAATGTCCAGGATGTAAATACTATCCCTGTAGATGTGGGATCCTAGTGCAGAAAACCTTCATACCCACACGGGTGGCCCTTCTCTACCTTATAGGGTTTGTGTGAAAAGTAGATAAGCTAGTGAGTTTAAAGTATTTAGTCTAGTACGTGGCACAGAGTAAGCATTATTTAAGTGTAGATGTAACTGTCCCATCACTTAGTACTATATCATCATCATTTATCATTATAGGACAGCCGTTGTTCTAGGTACTGGAATCAGCAATGATCAGAACACATCTGTTAAAGCTGGAGAGTGGGTATGACACTCAGAACACCATTCCCGTTGCTCCTTCCAGAGAGCTCGGGGATGCACTTATGCAGTGTCCGGAAGATTCTTTCTAAATTTCCAACTTCAGGAAGGAGCTACTGAAATACTCACCATCTGGAGTATAGAAAGTGCTGTTATCCTTTCTGTTTTCCTGTAATTTGGGGGTAAGGAGAATTAGACTTGGTGGAGGGAGCTTGGCCTTTCCTCAAACACCTCCCTATCCAAACCCTGCAGCTAAGCTTTATCTGCTGGCTCTGCCCCTCTTCCCAGTATCTTCATGGTGGCAGGGAGGAAGTAAAGAGTCTTTTTGGTAGAGGTAGAAGGGGTCCCTGGGCCCTCCTAACCTCCTCCACCTCCAACAGGAGAACATGATTTAGGAAGAGAAGTACAAAGAGAGGGAAGGGGTTAGAGAATTGGAGTAGGTGGGGGGAATTGTCCCCTGCCTGTCACAGGTACTCGGGGGATGTGCCCCAAGAGGCAGGGGAAGATAGGCAACCAGAGGAGGTAAGGCCCCCAAGCTACCAGAAGATGCAAGAATTAGCAAGGGCATGAGGATCAGCCCCCAGGGCTGGAGATCACTGAACTCCCTGACCCCCATCAGGTCCCTGAGGAGGACAGTGTGTGCATCTGCGGCTGGGGCCTGTGCTCTCCTGGGACCACACCTGTGCTGTGGCTCATCTGTGTCTGCAGGTGCTTGGCGGAGGGGGCTCTGCTGTAGTTACATTTCTATTTCAGTCTCAAGTCTTTTGGGGTCTTCGTGCCTGCCTGCATTTGTCTTTCCTTTCTGAGGGTTGGCCTCTCTGCCTCTGAATCTCTGCCACTGGCCCTCTGGCTTCTGAATCCATCTCTGATTGACCTTGTGTCTCTTTTCTCTTGTCCCTTGGTCCCTTTATCTTTCTCCCTATGTGCCAGCCTCCGTCTTGTCTTCTGACATCTCTGTGTGTTCTTCCTGGAATGCCTTTGGTGCTCCCATCCTCCTTCCCCCAGCCCTGCTCCCTCTCTCTCTCTCTCTCTCCCTCCCTATAGTAGGGGGACTCTGGGCTGGAGGATCATTCCTGTGGCCTCCACCCTGCCCTCTGATCTTTATTTGTTTTGCTTGGTTTTTGGATTTTTTAAGACAGGGTCTATGTAGCCCAGGCTGGCCTCCAACTCATGGAAATTCCTGCTTCTAATCTTCACCTGGTCTCCACTCTCTCTGATAAGAGGGAATCCTCAGACCCTGTGCTGCCAGAGAAACTGAGGCAGATTCTACCCCTGGTAGTGGGGAGCTTGTTGGTTGGGGAGAATACTGGGGGTTTGGAATGGGGGAACAACCTAAACCTGGGGTTCCTCAGACAGTTCTGAAGGAACTGGGATGGAGAATTACGTGGGGGAAAGGAGCCTAGAGGGGAAAGTGACTTGGGGGTGGGTAAAGAGATGATTTAGGGTGTTTTTTGTTTGTTTTGTTTTTTGTAACAAAGCCTTTGTATGTAGTTCAGGCTGGTCTTGAACTCACTACGTAGCCCAAGTTGGCCTCAAACTTGCAGCTATCCTCCTGACCCAGTCTTCCAAGTGTTGAGGTTATAGGTGTGCACCACACCTGGCCAGATCAAGTGTTGAGGTTATAGGTGTGTACCACCACACCTGGTTCCGGAGAAAGAGATTCTAGGGTAGGGACCCTGAAGAGGAAGGCTCCTGGGGGTGGGGATGATTCCCAGGGAGAGGGTTGCTGGGGAGAGAAGTCTCCTAAGGAATAGAAATTCTGGGGAAAGGCAGATTTGGGGATGGGGCTCTGAGAGAGGAGATGTTGTGAAAGGCTATTCTGGGGGAGGCGTTCTGGAAAAGATGGATGTGAGAGGAAAGGGAGGTTTTGGAGAGGGATTTCAGGGAAGTGTGTCTCAAGAGGAAGATTCTGAAGAGGAGGACTAGGTTTGGGAAAAGAGCCCTGAGTGCAGGGAGATTCAGGGGAAAAAAGGACTCTAGATTGAGGGCTCTGAAGAGAGACTGGGGGGCGGGGGTCTCTGGGTGAAGGATTCTGGGAGACCAGGGTCCTGGAGAGAGGAAAATGGAAAGAAAGAAATTCAGGTGGAAGGTAGATTTTAGGGGAGGGAACTCTGAGGAGGAAAAGGAACTAGAAGTGGATCCTAAAGAAAGTGGGTTCTGAGGGCTGGGATTCTGGGAATCGGGCTTGATTTCTCTCGGCGGCCTTCGCGGACTTCCCCCTCGGAGGACTCTGATGGGGATTCTAGAAGGGAGTCCAGAGGGATGGAACACTGTCTGGGTAGGAGGCTGTGAATCGACTTAGAGAGGGGCGGAGGGAGAGTATAAAAGAGCCGAAATGCCAATGAGAGCTGGCGGAATGCCAAAACGACCAAGGCTATCAAAGCCGGCTCGTCTCGCCGCTCGCTTAGTCTGCGACCCAACCCCACCCCACCATCCCTCCCCTCCC
>NW_004624794.1:12748034-12760528 GCF_000247695.1 Heterocephalus glaber | reverse complement strand
CTCCCAGAGGCCCTTCGGGCCTCTACCAGAGGTCCCGCCCCCGGCTACAAGGTGAGCCGTAAAGTTCCCTCCTGTCGTGATGTGGCGCACAAGACGCATGCGCAGGCCCTGAAAAGGTGCTTGGGTGGCCCCGAGCTTTCCTTTTCCGGTTGCGGCGCCGCGCGGTGTGGAGCTTTGGTGTGCTTTAGCAACCATGCCGTCTAAGGGTCCGCTGCAGTCCGTGCAAGTCTTCGGTCGCAAGGTAGGCCAGGCGCTGGATCGGTGAGGTCCGGGGGCGCCAGGGTGTGGCGGAGGCCAATGGGCAGGGGTCTGGGCTCGCCCTGGCGGCCGGAGCCCAAAGCTCACATGGCCCCGCGATCTCCTTGCATTTTACAGAAGACGGCCACAGCCGTGGCACACTGCAAACGGGGCAATGGCCTCATCAAGGTGAACGGGCGTCCCCTGGAGATGATTGAGCCGCGCACGCTGCAATACAAGGTACTGGGATTCGAGATGGGCATGGAGTGGAGGGCTCCTGGGAGAGGGAATGCTACACCTTTTGGAAGCTGAGGGAGCCAGTATTGATAAATAGGTATTTAGAAGCTGTCTTGGGGTGGGGGGAGTACTTAATAATATAGCCGGGCCTGGATTTGGAAGATGTAAAAAGACAAGTTGGGAAAGTGAAAACGTGGGCCTTGAAGGTTAAGTGGATACTTTGAAAACTGAGATATTTGGGAGCTGACCCAACTGAAGGGACCAGGTAGCAAGGGGAATAGCGAGCTTGTGAGGCCTGACTTGTTTTCCTCTCAGGAATATGGGTTACCTGAGGACAAGGATTAATGTTCTGTTAAGTCTGAAGTTTCTGAAGTAGGGTCTGAACATTAGGTAGTAGGTGGTATTAGAAGGACAAGAGAATTGAGATCTTTTTGTTTTATTTTTTAATTTTTCCCCCAGTACTGGGCATCAAACTCAGGTCCTTGTGCTTTTGAGGCAGGCGCTGCACCACTGAGCTAAATCCCCGGCCCTGAGGTCTTTTGAAATGGTTGGCTGTGAAAGGGAGTCCTCTGCTCCCTGTTTGGACCTCTCTCTTTGACTGTGAATGAAAAGATTCTCATTGCAGTATAAGTTAGAATTCAACAAAAAAGTATTTGAGGTTCCTTCATATGGCAGACACTGAATATTGTGGTTGTTATTGGCTATCAGTTTATTCAAAGAATATGTGTGTACAGTCTTGTGTTCAGCTTTGGGGACATACCAGTAACCCAGATGACCCTAAGTCCTGCTCTCATGGAGCTCCCCAATTAGTGAAAAGATGGTCCTGTGTCCCAGATTTACAGGGATGTGAACTGGACCCAGTACCAGAAAACTAGTCCAAATGATCTCCGCTGGGACATGGAGCCCAGAGAAGGCTTGGGAATGAGGGGAGGGATAAAGGGGTGATCCTGTGAGCTGAGATCAAAGTTAGATAAAACAGAATTATCTAAACAGGCACTGGTGAAAGACATAGAGCTGGGAAGGGAAGAATAGGGCAGAGACTGCAGTGTGGTGACACCCTGACTCCCCATCCACTTGTTTATTGAGGCTGGTGGTAGCAATAGCCACACAAAGATAAAGAGGAATGCCTGGTAATGTAGTTAAGCTGCCCAGGTTGTGACTTAAAAACCCTGTTTATTCCTGTCTCCCTAGTTACTGGAGCCTGTTCTCCTTCTGGGGAAGGAGCGGTTTGCTGGTGTTGACATCCGTGTCCGTGTGAAGGGTGGTGGTCATGTGGCCCAGATTTACGGTGAGTCCCAGAACCTAGGTACATGGTTGTGAAATGGCCCTGGGATCAAGGCCCTGGTCTTGGGCCTTCACAAAGCTGATGTACCTTTTTATTGTGTATCTTCCTTGTAGCTATCCGTCAGTCCATCTCCAAAGCCCTGGTGGCCTATTATCAGAAATGTAAGTACAAGTGAGACCTTAGTAAGTGGGTAGGGCCCAAGTCAGGGATTGGGGTTATCTAAATCTTCACCATTTCTCATCTCCAGATGTGGATGAGGCTTCCAAGAAGGAGATCAAAGATATTCTCATCCAGTATGACCGGACCCTGCTGGTAGCTGACCCCCGTCGCTGTGAATCCAAAAAGTTTGGAGGCCCTGGTGCCCGTGCTCGTTACCAGAAATCCTACCGATAAACTCATCATAAGAACTGGCATTGGCCGGGGATTTAGCTCAGTGGTTCCACCGCCTGCCTCACAAGCTAAGGACCCGAGTTTGATCCCTGGTACCAAAAAAAAAAAAAAAGAATTGGCATTGACCTTTGTAATAAACATGGAATTTTAAGGTTGCAAGGACTGTGCTGTGGTCTCTGGTCGTAGGTCTCCGATTAGTTGGTATACAAGAAAGGCCTGTAGCCATTGCCAGTCTTGATTTTAGCCCTTCCAGAAGTGTAGACAGGTGGCAGTGGTAGGTACAAGGAGACCTAGTCTGTTTCCCTACCCCTCCTAGAGTGCAGGCACAGCCAAGGTTGCAGTGGTTGTGGACAGTTGGTGGCCATCAAGCTTGTAGAATGTGTGAATGTGTACACCCAAGCCCATGGTTTTTTTGTTGTTTTTTTTTTAACACCCCAGCCCATGTTAAACTTCAGTTAATTAGTTTGCGGTCATGGAGATTGAACTGTGTGCCTTCACACACTGAGCTACATTCTCAGCCCTTTTGCTTTTTTTTGTTTGTTTATTTTGGTGGTTCCAAGCCTTCACAGTGAGTTACACCCCTAGCCATGTTTTACTTTGAGACAGAATTTTGATAAATTGCCCTGCTGGGCTTGAATTTGTAATCTTCCTGTCTCGTCCTCTCAGAGTGCTGGGATTACAGGCGTGTACTACCATACCCTAGCTTTTTAATTTGGGGGGGCGGGTCTGAGTTGCCCTGGGTAGGCTTAAATTCGGCAGTCTGCCTCAGTCTCCGAAGTAGTTGGGGCTATAGGCAGGCAGGTGCCACCACACCCAGCTGTCCATTTTTTTAGTGCCTTGGCTGCTGTTTTCTTTTTCTAGATAGGGTCTCTGGCTTTGAACTCATGGTGACCCTGCCTCAGCCTCTCCAGTGTTGGGATCACAGGCGTGTGCCACCACAGCTGGCTTCCTTTGCTGCTGTTTTTGTTTGATGCTGGGAATCAAACCTAGAGCCTTGCACATGCTAAGAAACCACTCTCTCCCTCTTGTACTCTACCTGTGGGCAACATCCCTAGCCCAGTGCCAACTGGTTTGGTTTTTTTTTTGGTACTGGGGATTGAACTCTGGGCCTTGTGCTTGCGAAGCAAGCCACTGAGCTAAATCCCCGTCCCATGTTGGTTTTCTTTTGGGTTTTTTTAAGGAACTGTCTCACTATGTTGCCCAGGCCAACCTTAAACTGAGCTCTAGTGATCCTGCCTCACCCTCACTAGTTCTGGGTCTGTAGCATGTACCACCACATCCAGCCCCACTGCTATGTTCATGGCAGGAAGAACAGGAAGTGTATAATGTCAACAGCAATGTTTAATACAAAGAAACCAAGGACAGACTGTCTGAGTAGGATCTGTGAAGTCAGCAGCTGAGAGCTTGAGGCCCGTGCCTGATTTCAAGGTTTGTTTTTTTTTCTCAGGTATTTGGGATTGAACTCAGGATCCTGGGCTTGCCAGGCAGACTTTGCACTACTGAGTTATATCCCCAGCCCTTTAAATTTTTTTTTCTGTACCGGGGATCAAACTCAGTCCTTGTGCTTGTGAGACAGATGGTGGAACCACTGAGCTAAATCCCAGCCCCTTGTTTTAAGTTTTGAAACGGTCTTGCTATACGGTCCAGACTGGTCTTGAATTCACTGAAGCCCAGGCTGGTCTCTAGGATCCTCCTGCCTCAGCCATTGTGTTTATAGGATTATAGACATATACTACTATGGCTGGCCAGTTTTGTATTTATTTAATGGTACCGGGGATTTTATCTAGAGTCTTCACACTTGAGCTACATCCCCAGCCCTTCTTTTTTTTAATTTTTCTGTTTTTTTGAGATGGCCTAGCTATGCAGTTCAGGGTGGCCTTGAACTCAAGGCGATCTTCCTGCCTCAGCCTCCCAAGTCCTGGGATTGCAGGTGTGCGCAACTATGCTTGGTTTTCTTGTTTCTGAAAGGGGGTCTTGATAAATTGCCTAGCACATGGGGAACACCTAGCAATATGTTGCTGTGGACTAAATCGCCTTTAGGTTTTTCCTCCTTTTGTAGAGGAAGAAAGAAAAACATACTGAAAAATGGAAGTAACATTGAGCTGGGTGGTCAGCTGAGGGTCTTGATACCATGTTAGGCAGCCACAGATAGTCCAAAAGGGCCTGTCTCTGCCCTACAGCCTTCAGTTTGGGGGCCACCTGCTCAGAGTAGTCCACTTTTGAGAAGTGCAGTGGATTGTGGGGCCCACAAAAAGGTACCTGACCCAGCCCCACGGGTTCAGTGGGCTCCCCGGGGAAGATGACATCTGAGCCAGGATCAGTCTGACCATTAGCTTCATTCTTCATTCTCTTTCCTTTTTTTTTCTTGTACAATTCTGGGGCTTGAGCCCTAGGACTTTTACACAAAGGTACATCCCTCTTTATTTACTTATTTATTTTTTGAGACAAGGTCTATGTAGTTCAAGTGGCCTTGAACTCAGCTATCCTGCCTCAGCCCCCTGAGTGCTGGGACTGCCGATGTGCACCACCACACCAGGCCATCCTTTAAGACAGTCCCATTAGGTGACTGTGTCACCCAAGCTGGGCTCAAACTTGTGATCTGTCTAGGGGCCGGGGATTTAGCTCAGTGGTTCCGACGCCTGCCTTGAAAGCACAAGGTCCCTAGTTGTATCCCGGTACCAAAAAAAACCTGTGATCCTCCTGCCTCAGCCTCCCAGAGTGCTGGAATTATAGGTGTGTGCCACCACTCCCCACTCCCAACTACCTTTTCTGATGCTTCTCTTTGGTTTCCCATGCCCCTTGAACACCTCTGCTGTGCCATGTGGGGACACTGCAGTAGCCATACCAACTGCTGGTCTCCCAAGAAGTCCCAAACTGGTGTTGCTAGAGGAGGAGGAGTGGGGTGGAAGTGATCTCATAGGCAGGGAGCCAGAGGAAGTCTGAGCTTGCTGCGCTGTTGGGATGGTGGAAATCTTCCAGAGTCAGCTTTACAGGCTGCTGGAGGGACTGCTTGAACCTCAACTGAGGGGAAAGTCTCCCAGCTTGACATTCAGTGTCCAGTGGCCCTGTTTGTACATATCTGCCCTTCCCAAGACAGGAGCCTGGAGTGGCCACCAAGCTGGGCTGTCAGAACAGTGTCATCAAGGAAAGCTGGGTGGGACAGCACTAACCAAGTACACAGAAGGGAGTGAGGCTCACTGAGCACCAGTGAGGGGCCAGCCTAAGCCTCTCAGGACAGCTCTTCCTGATGGCCCTGAGATTGGTGACATAGTCTCCTGTTACTGGATGAGAAAACTGTCCTGGTGGCCAAAAAGTGTTCTGAAGCTCAGCAGGTTTTGCACTGGAGTTGGAGTTGACTTGTGTTAACTAGGTAAGGAGGGCAGTGGGTGCCACTCTTGCCCCACCCTGTTTTGAAATGAGGTCTCACTGTGTTGCTCAGGTTGCCACACTTGCCTCTTAATTCCCGGGTTCAAGTGACCCTCCTGCCTCAGCATCCTGAGGGCTGGGACTACAGCCACACACCACTGCAGCTACCTTCAGCTTTCAGTTCTAGCTATAGCTCTAAAGAAGCCCCCTCAGCAGGCAGGTGATGTTTGGCCAGCAGGGGCAATGCTGGAGGGAATGGGAACTGGGGCCAGTGAAGCAGAGGTAGAAGTTGGGCAGGAGGGAGGGATGGAATTCAGACGCCCAGAGGGATTGAGACAGGTAGGCCTGGAGCCCGTGGTTTTCCTACAGGGTTCAGAGGTCCCTTTATTGAGGCTCCCGGCTCCTTCCCAGGACAGCTGGAACACATCTGGAGAGGGAGCCCGCCTCTCCTTAGCTGCTCCTGGCTTGGAGTAGACAGCCCCTTTTCCCTCCCTGCCTCCTCAAATGCCGGGAATTCCAGCGCCACTGGGAGCCCAGGCCAGGCTGGGAACTATTCTTCAGTGGGGAATGTGAAGCCTGGGTGGAGGAGGGGAGGGCCAGGCTCAGTCCTGACCCTGGGAGGCCACCGTGGAGTCCTTGATCACGGTAGGCTGAGGTGGCCACCTCAGCTACTGTGGGCCCCAGGACTCAGCCCAGGCCCTGGCACACAGCAGTCATTCAATAAACAACATGTAGAAGCCACCAGCTAACATTTATTGAGCCAGGCCTTGCTGGCTGCCTAACTCAGCCGAGTGCCAGGATCCCATGGGCCCCAGGAAGCAACAGGCTACAAGCTCAGGGGGCCAAGGAAATGGGCCTTGGGCACCTAGTATTGGACAGGCACTCAAATCTGAGAGCACAGACTTGAGCAAGGCTGCAAGGCTTGGTCCATCTTCGCCCTTTCTTAGCTGTGGGACTAGGCAGGTCCCTTTCTCCCTGCCTCCCTTTCTTTATCCCTACACCTGTTACAAAAGCCATCTTCACAGGGGGCTGGGGGGTGTAGCTCAGTGAGAGCACTTGTCTAGCATAGAGGGTCTGCATTTGATTTCCAGTACCGACCCAAAACAAAACAAAACCAATGAAAACACACCCTCACTTGCCCTTCAGGGATACTGTGAAGACCCAAAGTGGATAGGCGCACAGAAAATTGACTGGAATGCTCATGGTATGCAGCTAGTACTGTCAGCTTTTTGCCATTAGCCAGATGCTAACAGATTCCCAGGCTCTGCTCTGGAGGTTCTGATTCAATAGGCTGAGGCTAGGTCCTGGGGTCCCTGTGATTTGGATGGAGCCCTTGCTGAGCCAGAGACTTGGGCACCTCTGGGGAGTGAGGGTACACTCCCTGGATGCCGGAGCCATTCCTAGGGAACAGGCACTGTCATTTTGTACATAACAGGCTCAGAGAGGAAGGTCACACACCGAGAAAAGATGGAGCTTGAATTCACCATGACACAGTGCTGCCTCATTAAGTGTTTGATAGAAGCAGCTGATATTATTAAACTGCCTAAATTATCCTCAGTTCTGAGCCCACCAATGCAGGAAGGAGAGGGCAGGAGGATCCTACCATAAAAGCCTTTTGTCTATGACTGGAGTTATTTTGTGGGAGGAACCATGTTGAGGAATTGTTGCAGTCCCAAAGGAGGGGGTGAAGGATGTGGTGTGTGGGGGTGGGCACAAGAATTGGGATATTCATGTGGATGGGGAGGGGCTGCCAAGGGAAACCAGAGCCCTAAACCTGATCCACCCTAATGTTAGCATGGAACTGTCTTCCCCAGAACCCCAATGAGGAGGGATGGGTGGGCTAATGGATCTGGAAACGGGTGAATGAGGTGTATGAGTGACTGACAGAGGGACAGAGACAAATGGAGTGGGGGTGCCAGATGGAGATGGACAGGTAGAATGTTAGATGTTTGGGCTGATGGAGGAATGGAATGTTACATGGGGGAAGGATGGAAGAATGAAAGGGTAGAGATAGTTGGATAAGCAAAAGATAGTAGTTTGGAAGATGGAGAGTTACACACCAGAGGGGAGGACAGATGGAGCAACAGCTGAGCATGTGACATGAATAGATGATTATAGGACATAAGCTGGATACTCCTTAAGTTGCTAAGAAAATGAACTCCGAGAAGTCTATTGGGAGTAAGCCCCTGCCCCTTTTCATTTTTTGAGATAGGGTTTTGCTATGTAGCCCAGGCTGTCCTTGAACTCACAAGGACCCTCCTGCCTCAGCCTCCTGAGTGCTGGGACTACAGGGCCTTTCAGTACTGGGTATGAAACCAGCACCTTGCACCTGTTGCTAAGTGCTCTTCCACTGAGCCACATCCCCAGCTGGGAGACAGACTTAACCTGGATTTCCTGATAATGAGCGCCTTGCACATCAAACTGTAGTAGGTCTAGTTTCTAGTAATTCTCAAACACTTGAGATCCTTCCAATTCTCAGAACCAGTGATCGTGTGGTCAACACATCCTATCACCCCCTCCACAAACATCAGAAGGGGAAAACACAGAATCCTGTATTACTTAATAAAATATTAATGATGCCCCCCCTTCCCCATCCCTGTTGGATCAAATCAAGAAGGGCCATTTGTGCAAACAGGTCTGAGGAGCAAGAAGGCTGCAGCCACCTCTAGACCTGTGTCGGGACTTCTGGGTGAAATTCTGGGAGTGTGCGGCACTGGTTGAAGTCATTGCTTTTTGGGAAGCCTGATGTCCTGAATCACTACAGAAAGGGGGCATCAGGAGCCTCCTGGGCCCTGCGGAGGCCCACAGGCTCCTGGGTGGGGGGCCAAGAGAGCAGGGTGGTTCAACCTGACCTGGGCCTTGGCTGGCCGCAGCCGCCCCCCACCTCCCACTTGGATGCTGACCGTGGTGGCGTAGCTGAGCCGCCTGGCTGGGGGTGGTGGGGGCTGGGGCTGGAGCGGGGGTGAAGGTGCCCGGGACGTGGGAGCAGAGGACCAGGGGGCCCGGGAGGCCAGGGGGGCTTCTCCCCCAGCCCCATGCCTTCGAGCCAGGCTCTGGCTGATGTAGGAGGCTGCCAGGTATCTTGAGAGGGCAGCTGCAGTGGGGCCCAGGAGCTGATGGGTGGGGGGCAGGGGACTGTGGGGTGGGGTCAAGTCTGTAGACTCTGACCTAGCAACAAGAGAGGCTGAGGGGCCTCCTGCTTTGGATAAAATCCCAGTGGTCTGAACTGGCATGGGTACCAGGCTTTGAATGTCCTGAGGGCTGCCTTGCTCAGGTAAAGTGGCAGCTGCAAGGCAGATGTTTGGGAATTCTTGCTGCCCCAACACAGGTGTGACTCTGGGGGCCTGTGTGTCTGTAAGGCCATGCTCCTGAGGCAGTAGTGTGGCAGTGGGGCCCTGGATGGCTGAGGGGTCTCCTTGTTTGGGCAAAGAGGGGAGGGCTTGGACTTGGATGTCCATGAGGCCTTGCGGCTGGGGCAAAGGAGTGGCAGCTGGAACTTGAATGTCCAAGAGGTCTTGAGACAAAGACAGAGGTGAGCCCGCTGGAACCTGACAGTCCAGGTACCCTCTACATGCAGGCAGAGGCGAGGCGCCTGCAACAGAAATGTCTGGGGAGTCACGTGACAAGGGCAGAGGGATGCCAGCTGGGATCTGATGGTCCAAGCTGCTTCCTCGACTCAGCATAGGGTTGAAGCCTCGGCCAGAGACAGTGGCAGGGCACTGGTCATCCCTCGAACCTACTTCCTCAGCCCCTGGGATGTTGCTTGGGCTCTGGCTGTCTAGATAGCCTTCTTGCTTGGGTAAAGGGGTGGCGGCTAAAACCATGAGCTCAGAACAACCTCTCTGCTTGGGCATTGCTGGAGTGGTTGAAATCTGGATGTCCACGTGGCGCCCTTGGTCAGAAGAGCAGGTGATAGATGGAAGCTGTATATCCATGTCACATCTATGCTCAGGCATGGGAGTGGCGGATGGAATCTGGATTTCCAGGTGGCTTTGATCAGGCAAAGTTGAAACAGATGACAGCTGGGTGTCTGGAGGGGCTTCTTGCTTGAGTGACGTGGCTGGGGCCGGGGCATTCTGGAGGACTCCTTGCTCAGGCAAGGCAGGAGCCCAAATGCGAATATCCAGCTGGTCTTGCTCAGGCAAATCTGAAACATTTAGACTCTGGCCATCCAGGTGTCCTCTCTGCTTAGTTAAGGGTATGGCAGCTTGAATCCGGGCAGCAGGGCCCAGGGGGACAGACTGTTGGGCACAGGTCAGCGGGAAGGCCAGCTCACACACCAGCACGTGTCCAAAGGCAGGAAGGGGCCCTGTGCGCAGAGAAAAGAGGATCGAGTGAGTGCCAAAGCCCTAGCCTCGGCCGCCTCTGCCCACCATGTACCCAGAGCTCACCAGGCTCAGCCTGCTCCTGGGGTGGGCAGGGGGTCGGCTGGGGCTGGGCCAGGACCCGTGGCCTGCGGCGGGGGGCATTGGCTGATGCCCGTGTCTCAGCCCGCTGCATCTGCTGGATCCGCTCACTGTAGAGCCGGGTCAGTTCTCGCACGCGAGACGCTGCCCGCTCTGAGTGTGGGGCTCCTGCCTTCCCACTCCCACTGTTTCCACCCAGATCCGAGTCCTCCAGGATGAGCAGTGGTTCTGGGAAGCCTGGCCGGGCCAGCTGCCCCTGCTCCAATGACTGCCAGGCACTCCGGATTTCTGAGCAAGAGTGGAATTCCAGCTCACTGGGGAATCCCTGAGCTTGGGTGATATCCTGGGGCTGGAAATCTGAGAATATCCCTTCTTCCTCCTCAGCCTGCCCAACCCTGCTTCCTGAAGTGGGCTCTCCCAGTTTTCCAGCATTGCTTCCAGGGAACAGTTCCCTCCTGGTGGGTAGTGCCTCAGCTGGCTCCTGCAGAGGTCCGGGGAGCCAGGGGTCACAGGGAAGGGAGGGAGAATCAGAAAGACAGGGAATATTGGGCACATCAGGCATGGCTGGAAGGTAGGGCATTTCAAAAACACCAGGAATGTCAGAGAGACTGGGAAGGTGGGGAACTTCAGAAATTTCAGGGAGGTTTGGTACGTCAGGAATCTTGGTGAGGTTGGGAATGTCGGGAATTTCGGCTGCACTGGAACTGTCAAGCCCTTCTAAGACATGGAGTGGGGAAGGCTCCCGTTCATCCATCTCCAGCTCTTCCTCCTCCTCTTCTTCTGAAGAGTCTCGGCTGGGCAGGGCTTGGAATGTGAGGGTTTCGCTGTCAGCTGGCACCTGGGAGTCTCCAGGGAACTTGGGAATATCATTGGTGACTGGCTGTAGTGGGCAGAGAAAGATGCCAAAGATACCAGGGTGGGGTGGCCAACCTGCTCCCTGCTCTCTGCCTGCTGGAGCCCGGTGGTGCCCCAAGAATGCTGTGACTCGATGCCCAACTCACCCCTGGGTCCCGAAGGCCTCTCTGGTTTAGTAGTTCCAGGATTTCTTCAGTGATTGAAGTTCCAGAGGGGTCCAGCGTTGGGGGGCCAGCATCCTCCAGGTCTTCAGGGGGTGCAGGAGTTGACACTGGTGGCTGTGATTCCGAGGGGGCATAGAGCTCCCCTTCACTGCCAGCATGCTGTGTGGAGGAGAGGGGAGGGGATGAAAGCAAGAAGCAGGAGGGCCTGTCCCCCACTTTCCTTACCAGATGAGGGTATCTGAGCCTCAATCCCCTCCACTTTTTTTTTTTTTTTTTTTTTGCAGCAGTACTGGGGATTGAACTTGGTCCCTTACATGCTAAGCAAGTGCTCTACTCCACTAAGTTACACCTCTAGCTGTTTGTGTTTTTGAGTATTGGGGATGGAACCAAGGACCTTCACACAGCTCTATCCCCAGCCCATTTTTCATTTTGAGACAGGGTCTTACTAAGTCACTCAGTTGCCTTGGTGGGGCTTAAAACTGAGCTCTTCCTGCCTCAGCCTCCTAAGTAGCTGGGATTACAGGAGTGTGCCACCATACCCAGCCCAATCCTCTTTCTTATTCAAACCTAGAATTTGGAAATTTAAATTTCCTTCTCCATCAGACCCAAGAGTCCAGTTTCTCAGACCCTGCTTGGGCCATTTCTTACCTTGAATATAGGCTTAGCTGGGGACAGACAAGGAGAGAAAAGTCAGTGAGATACAGGTGTATGAATGACTGCTTATAACTCACAAGCTGCCTCATTCCCTCCCCATCCACCCTGGGTACCCCCTGGGTACAGAGAGACAGACAGGAGCCAGCCACTGACCATTGTGTGGAAACCTGACAAAAGAGTCCTTCACCGGTTCTGGGGAGGACAGAGTTACATCAGCAGCCCACCTCCACCCGAGGGCCAGGCTCACCTTTGGGCGGTAAACTTACCAGACTGCCTGCGCCCACGGCGGCTGCCAGAGGCTCCCGGAGATGGTGCTGCGGGAGAGGCGGGTGACAAGGGATCAGGAGCCCAGCTCCAGTGCTGGGGGAGAAGGGGGCCATACTCAGCACCCCATCTCATTTACCTGTGTTCCTCCAGCCAGGGGTGAAACTTTTAGTATCTTGAGGTTGGGGAGACCCAAGTGGGGATGTCGGGGGCTCTGAGATAGGCTTACTTTTCGGAGCACCTATGGAGAGAGTTTTGGTGCTAACAGCCTACTTTTCCCTGGAAGTAATTCTTCTTCTGCATCCTCCCAGCCCAAGTCCAACTCACAGTGCAGGCTGTTTTCAAGGAGGACTTGTTTTGCCTGAAACAGACAAGGATGAGGTTTAGGGGGGGCTGGCCCCCAGCACCACAGCCATCCCCAAGAACGGGCACTTTTACACGTCAGGCCCACGCTGTGGCTGACAACCACCAGCCCTCACCACTGCCCTAGGAGTCAGGCATTAGCATTTCTCCAGGTGAGGAAGTCGAGGCCCAAAGAAGTTAAGTTATTTGCCCAAGATCACAAAACAGAAAGAGTGGTAGAGCTCGGATTCATACTCAGGTAGCACAATTCTGCACTTTTAGCAATCATGTTTC
>NW_004624794.1:12686409-12747934 GCF_000247695.1 Heterocephalus glaber | reverse complement strand
CCCCCCCCCCGTGGTAGGGCTGTACCTTGGCTGGGATGGAGGCAGGATGGTTCTCAAAGAAGAGGCGCTGGAGACAGTGAACCCACAGCCTCTTCTCTTCTTGGTTCTTGGCCTGGAGGTGAGTGGGGTGGGTGCAGTCAGTGAGCCAGGAGCAGGTCCAGGGTGGGGGCATCTGCCAGGCCAGACCCACCTGTGCTCACCTGAAGCAGGTGCCTGTGCTTGGGAATGGTCAGATCGGACACCTTGAACCCTAGAGGGTCGCGAGGACTCTCACTCACACTCAGGTTGCAGCACTGAGGGAGAGGATGGGGGGACAGCAAGCTCAAGGCTCAGCCATGAGGTGCATCCAGGTCCCTGCCCACTAAGACGCACACTGTGAGACTGCTCCCCACCAGCTGGGCTCCGCTTCTCCCTCACCACACCCCTCCTCCCTCACGAAGAGGGGCCCCGCTGCTCCCCATGAAGAAGACACTGCTTAGTGGGCACATCCAGCTCTTCCCTGCAGGCCTCAACCCCACCCCTTATTTCTTTACTTTTTCTTTGCAGTGCTGGGGATTGAGCCCAGAGCCTCACACATGCTAGGCAAGCACTTATCCCACTGATCGATATCTCCAGCATCTTGCCCCACCCCCCTTTTTTTGTTTTTTGGTACCAGGAATCAAACTCGCAATCTTTTGCTTTTGAGGCAGGCAACGGAACCACTGAACATAAATCCCCCCTTTTTAAACAAGGTCTAAGTAAATTCCCCAGACTGGACACAATTCCTCATCCTCCTACCTCAGCCTCCCAGACTGCTGGGATTACAGGTGTCATTACCACACAGAGCCTTAATCCCTGTTCTTTCCTTTCTTTTTTTTCTTTAAAAAAAACTGGGGATAGGGGCCAGGGATTTAGCTCAGTGGTTTCGATGCCTGCTGCGCAAGCGCAAGGACCTGAGTTTGATCCCCAGTACCAAAAAACCCCACAAAAACAAAACCCGGGCATTGAACTCAGGACCTTGTGCTTTCCAGGCAGGCGGTGGCACCACTGAGCTAAATCCCTGGCTTTCTTTTCTTTCTTTCTTTTTTTTTTTTGGTACCAGGGATCAAACTTGAGTCTTTGCACTTGCGGGGCAGGCAGCAGAACCACTGAGCTAAATCCCCAGCCCTTCTTTCCTTAAGACAAGGTCTCACTATGTAGCCCAGGCTGGCCTTGAACTCATGGTGATCCTCCTGCCTCAGCCTCTCAACTGCTGGGATTACAGATATTCAATACCATACCCAGGCTTAACCCTATTTTCTTTTTTTTTCCCCATGGTACTCAGGACCTTGTGCTTTTGAGGCAGGTGAGGTGCCACTGAGCTACATCCCTGGCCCTTTACCCCTATTCTTGAACTCAAGAAATTGTGACCCTTTCAATCCAGGTTGTCCCTGGTCCATCCCTTTAGGCACTGTAAGGGTAAGAATGCACCTTGTAGGTAACAGTCTAGCCCCGTCCCATCCCCAAACTCACAAAGATATGGCCCTTGTACATGTATTCGGGCCCCCGGCGCTTGGCCACGAGCAGCATCCGTGAGAACAGGAAGAGCAGCCGCTCACCCCCTCGAAGCCGGGGGCCGCCCCCTCCGCCACCTCGAAATGCACCCTCCAGCACCAGCTCCCCAAAAGCACTGAGCTCCGGGCCAGTCCAACCTCCCAGCTGCCGCTGCACCTCCTGTAGGGACCCCACCAGATGCAGAGATGAGCACGGGCGGGTGGCACACACAAACAGGACAAGATGGGGGTTGGCAACAGGGACATCCCAGGCCTTGAAGCACTGCCCCGTCCTCCTCAGGGCCCCGCACAGCTGGCCTTGCCTCCCACCCCACGCTGGGCCACCTGGAGGCGTGCTGCGTGCTCCTGCTTGCGCTTCATGTCATTGATGTACCAGGCAACTGCTGTCATGGACACAATGGCTTCCTCCACCATCTCACGGCCTCCAGCCCCTGGGCCTTCTGCCCAGTGCTTGCCTAGTTCCTGCCAGAAGCACCGAATATATAGGGCAGAGAGGAAAAGAGAGAGAGAATGAGAGGGACAGGAGACAGAGGAATGTGCAGGAAGGGGCAGAGACTGTGGGATCTGGGGTGCCAGTCCCCTTTTTGCCAGCAAGACCTGACACTACCACTGGCCCAAAAGGCTCCCCAGGGGCACAGTTTAGCAGAGACTCTTGAGCCCCCTCTTGAATCAACAGCAAATGACTGAGGTGTAGGATGCCACCCACCCCACTCCCAGCCAGGCCTCCAGGGCCTGAAGCTGACCTGCAGTAGCAGATGATACTTGAGGATGCGCTGAACAGGTTTCAGCAGGAAGCTCTGCAGGGGCAGTGAGTGACGAAGCTGGGCCTGACGCTCCTGCAGCCACAGGGCTGCTGGTGGGGACAGTGACAGCTCCCGGAGCAGGGCCAGGGAGCTGGGGGCACAGCACAGGTCAGTAGGGGCTGGCAGCTCCAGAGGGTAGGGATGGGAGGGGTCCGCAAGTGGCCAGGGTTTGGGGGCAGTCAGGGTCTGGCAAGGGTTGGGGGAGTGAGGGAGAGGTCATCCTGATGTGTCAGGGATGACGCAGGGCAGGTGGCAGGGCAGAGAAAGGAGGGCTGGCACACCATCTTGGGGCTCAGCCTGGGGCCCAGCAGGCACCCCACACCTCACCTCGGATAGTTCATGCAGTATAACGTGTAGATGTCAAAATCCTCGCTCTGCAGGGGACATGGCAGTCAGGGAGACCCCAGGTCCTGGCCGCCCCACCCACTTCAGCCTTGCAAAGCAGGCCTGCTATCCCCTAGCCAGGCCCCTCCCCGCCCAGCCCAGCCCGCCTGTTTGCTCACCCTCTGCACAAAGCATTCAGCGATGCCCCCGGCGCTGCTGCTGCCCTCCAGGTCCTCCAAGAGCTCACTGTGGGGGACAGAGCATGAGCACCTTCCCTGCCTCCACATCCCGAGGGGAGGCCTCTGGGAGATGTCCCAACAGCCTGTGGGGCTGGGGACTCAGTGACCGCTAGGCTCCTTAAAGGGATGTCATGTCCTGAGCAAAGGTCTCTGGTGGCTACATGGGAGACCAAAACCTGTTAAGACTGTGTCCTTGGACAACTTCGTGATCCTTCAGCCTGCAAGCCTGTCAGCTGGCGTGAGCTCGGGTCAGGGGCCAGTCCAGCCCACAAAGGGCACCACAGCCCCGCCCCAGGGATGATCTTGAGATCTGCTGGGATCCCAAGATTTCCTAGAGGCATTCGGAGCATCACGATCCCTGACAGCCTTCACATCAGTGACCAACCCTCCTGGTTCGTCCAAGACCAAACAGTGTCCCAGATGAGGGACAAGCAGTGCTAAAGTTGGAAAGTCCTGGGCAAATCAGGACAAGGTGGTCACAAAAATGTTCACATGGTCATGACCTGGGGGTACCATGTGACCCTCAGATTCATGATGAGCCCAGACCTGCTGCAGCAGAGACTCCATCCTGCTGCCAGGCCCCATCATCCCAATCTGTAGTTTAGAGTCCTGTCATTCTACTCAAGCCATGATCCCTGTGCTTGAGGTCACCATGCCCCTTGGACCAGCCTGGAGAGGGCGCTAAAGGGTTCCAAGGTTTGTTTTTGTAGTGGGATTGAACCCAGAACCTTCACACTGAGCCACATCCCTAGCCTTTTAAAATTTATTTTGAGATAGGACCTTATTAAGTCAGTAAGTTGTCCAGGCTGGGCTTGAACTTGTGATCCTTCCTCAGCTTCCCAGAGGGCTGGGATTACAGGTGTGCATCACTGTGCCCAGTGGGGTTCCAAGGTTTAGGTTAGGACACAGCCTCCTGAGCCCCAAGTGGCCAGCACCCATTCCTGTCCCGACTGCCCCTAACCTGCTGAACTCGTAGATGTCCTCGATGTTGGCAAACAATGTGCCCACCTGCTCCATGCTCAGCCCCAGGACACCGCCATCCAGCAGAGGGCCCAGGTAGTCCTGCAGGGATGACTGGGTCACCAGGGCCCGGCCTGGCCTGCCCCCTCTGCCCTCAAGCACCTGCCTGCCTCACCTCCACGATGCTGCGGAGGTCTCGGACGTAGGCCCGCTCTGTCTCCACGATCTCCCGGGCCACACGCTCTAGCCTCGAGGGTTTTGCTGAACCTGGGATCCCCACGGGTGACAGATGCAGGCGGATAGGGGGCCCTGGTAGGGGCTCTGGCCTGGAGGCTGAGGAGGCTGGGCTGGGCCCTGGGGCCGGGTCCCCTTCAGAGCCCACTGTGCTCAGGGATGTGGAGCTCCCAGAACCTCGGGGGGAGGCCATGGTGGGCACTGTGGGATGTGGAGCAGGAGGTCAAGTTCCCCCTTCCCCTTCCCCTGACCCCATACTCCCACACCCGGCTAACCACCTTCCCAGGGGCTCCCACCTCTTTCCTACTGTACTCCTTGGTCCAGTCCTGTACTCTCCTGTCAGGGCTCTCCCTGCACTCCAAACCTTTAATTCACCTCCTTGCAGCAGCAAGGGAGCTCTTTATTAATCTGCCCATCTGACTCTGTCATCCCCAGGAGTTCATGTGACCACCATGGCTTGTCTCTCCAGCCAGCTGTCCTCCACCATCTCATTTTACCTCCTTACACTCCAGTCACACTCAACTTCTCTCAATTACCTAAACAGTGGCTCTGGGTCTTTGCATGCCCTGTTGCACGGATGCAAAACACTCTTCCTTGCCTTTGCCCAGCTCTGTGAAGCCTGACCTGTCAGGCCTGGCTCCCCAGCCCTGGGGTATTTCCCCTCACATGCCCTCTGGACGGTCACTGATTGGGAACCGGTCAGTTTGGGGCTCTCTGCAGGTGAGACCGGGCTATCACCCTGCGTTGCCAGCACCACACTGCACCAGAGGGCTGCTGGGTGCCTTGAGGAAAAGACCAAATGCCCAAGGGCTCCATCCCTGCCCTGGTGGCTCACCTGTCCGAGTCCCACACACAGCTGGGCAGTCACAGACTTCGCCTCTGTGGCCACACCCGAGGCTGGGCTTGGGCAAGCTCTGTCCACGGGCTCCCTCAGGCATGGCTGAGAGGCACGGCTGCCACCTGCAGAAAGTCCCCTTCTCGGGTACACGACCCACAGGCCTTCTTGCCGCCCAGACTCACAGAGGGGTGCTGGGAATTAGGAGGCCAGTCTAAATCCAGGGAAGGACCCCCGGGAGCCACTAATGGGGCGGGGGAACACACAGGTAAAGTGACAGAAAGAGGGGGACGAGTAAAGAACCTAGAAAAGAAGATGAAAAGGTTGAGACAAAGAGGAGCGAGGAGAGCAGGAGTCGCGGAAGCCAGAGTCCTGCGTCCCGGGCCCCAGGCTCAGGGATCCTGGGAACGTCTGCACTCCGGCTGGGGCGGAGGGCGAGGGGCAGGGCTGGGAAAAACTGTGGGCGGGAGGCCGCGGGGTCCCAGGGGAGGGCGGAGGCTGGGGGACCGGATGCCAGGGTCCTGCAGACGGCTCCCTCCCCCGCCGAGGACTGCGCGCTGGGGCACCGGCCCTGGGCCTCCACCCTCTTGCACGGGTTCCTCCGATTCACGGCCGGCGTCTCCAGCACCGAGGCCTCCCTCGAGCCTCCTCACCAGCCCGGGTCCCGGATCCCGCCGGCGCCGCGCTCGCCCGCCGGCACGCCCCCTCATTGTTCCGCCGGGGCACCGCCCCCTCCCCCCGCGCGTCCCTCGCCTCTTCTCACCTCCCGGGGAGCCGCCCGCGCCGGGCGCCGAGCCGGGTTCCCGGTCTGCCCGATCGCGGTCCCCAAGGAGGGAGGCGCGGGCCCCGGGACCCCGGGGCGTGAACTTCGAGCTCTCAGGCTCCAGGAGCCAGAATCCCGGGTCTCTGGGGTTGGGGTCCAGTAGTCCGAATTTCCTGGTGTTCTAAGTGGGGGATGCTGGGAGCTTCGACTCTTCAGACTCCGATGGGGGCGCTGGGGACTCAAATTCCTGAGTTTTCTAGGTAGGGCCGTAGGGGCACGGGTTCCGGAGTTCCCCAAATTCTAGTCTCAGGGATCAAATCTCCTCAAGGCGGGCGCGCACGGCGTCCCAAACTCCTGGGTCCCCTTGAAGTGGGGGACGCTGCAGCCCCAAACAGACTATAATTAAGGCGCTAGAGGTCCGGACCCTAAGTTCCTCCACCCCGACGGTCTTTGACTCGGATTTCTGGGAAATGCTCTTGAGAGAATTACGGTTCTGGATCCTGAGTTCTTCAGACCCGGGTACGAGACGCTCAGGCTCCCGGGTCTCGCGGGGCTGATGCCTGCTCCAGGAGGGGGCGCTGGGCACCTGAGGTCCCTCAGCCCGGACGCGGGGGTCTGGACTTCGAGGTCTCTCAAGACGCGATACAGAAATCTCGGACGTCTGGGTCTGAGCGATCCCTCAGCCTCCGGGGCGGGTGGTACCAGGCCCTGGTGACGGCAGCGCCACATCTGGGGCGGAACAGTCGGGTCCCAGCTTTGGGGCGGGGGGCGGTCGCCCGAGGTTTCCCATCCCCCTTTGACGCCGGGGCTCATATCCTGTTCCTCCCCGCGGGGGGGCGGGGAGGGGCCGCTTTCCGGCCGGGCTGCCTACAAAGGGTTAAGACCCCGCCTCCCTGGTTTCTGAATATTCATGAGGAGGCGAGTCCTCTGGCAGGCCACTGCCCCACATTCCAGGCGGCCCGAGGACTTTTCCCTTTTACAGCAAGGGCCTGTGAGGCGTGAGAATCCGGAACTAGTCATCCTCTTCCTCCTATTGGTCAACCGGAAGATTCTATTTGCATAGCCAATCCATGCAGAGCTGTCCAGCGGTCACGTGGTTATGAGTAACTGAAGGATTTAAATGCCAGAGGGTGCGGTCGAAGCTCCAGTGGCGCAATCGGTTAGCGCGCGGTACTTATATAACAGTGCGGGCGGAGCGATGCCGAGGTTGTGAGTTCGATCCTCACCTGGAGCACTGCTTTTCTTCGTTTAATTCGGCACGTTTTACCTTTTTAAATCTATATGTATTAACTTACGCAGTTTATAAGTAAGCCAAAATACCTATGTCACTTAGAGGAATTCACATTTTCATCTACATTTTCGGGCTCAGATTTCTTTGGCGAACACTATTGAGTGTTCTATATTGTGGAAAGGTGCCATTCCAGTTCTGGACACCAGGGGGCAGTATTACATCTCAGATATTCTGAGCATCTAATTGAGTTTACAAATTTTGAAAGACTTCCGTAGCGATGTGAAGGAGGAGTAAAAAGAATTAAGATGTGTTAGGTATATGTACCATCTTCCCATTATGAACGTAACCATGCACTGAAAACATGTTAAAACAATTTTTAAAAGAATTAAGTGGGGCCGGGGATTTGGCTCAGTGGTTTCGCCGCCTGCTGCGCAAGCGGAAGGATTTGAGTTCGTATCCGAGGGACCAAAAAAAAAAATAATAATAATAATTAAGTATAGGGGCCGGGGATTTAGCTCAGTGGTTTCACCGCCTGCTGTGCAAGCGCAAGGACCCGAGTTTGATCCCCGGTACCAAAAAAAAAAAAAAAAAGAAGTATGGCCAGGCATGGTGGCGGCGCAAGCCTGTAATCTCAGCACTTGAGAGGCTGAGGCAGGAGGATCGCAGTGACTTTGAGGCCAGACTGGGCTCCATAGTTCAAGGCCAGCCCAAACTGCTTAGTGCGACACTGTCATAAAAACAAAAGAGAAGAATTAAGTACATTTGTATGTTAGGTGGCAATAAACGTCATGCAGAAAGCAGAGCAAAGTAAAGAGGTTGAGGAATTGAAGGCAGGTTGTGTGGGTCTCAGTATACTACTCAGGGACAATCTCTTTTCACCAGCTACCGGAAGGAGGGAGTGAGCCAGGGGGCGACAGAGGCCTGTTCCAGGCAGACAGGTCAGCCAGGGCAGCACCTAGGAAGCCAGTGTGAGAGAGCAGGAGGAGCACTGGCAGGGGAGGATATGGGAGCCAGGCTGTGTGGGCTGAGAGGACCTCAAGGTAGGCTTTGACTTGCGATCTGACTCAGGCGTCCTAACAGGCTTCCCTTGGTAGCCTCGGAGGTGTGGGGAAAGAGACTGAGGGCAAGGGCCCTTGTAGAAGTTAGGGAGGGGCTGCCTTGAAGGGTCAGTTGGGAGAGAACAGAGGCGACCACATGGGGGTCATGGCTGCGCTGGAGGATGGGGTGTAGATCTGTCTTGAAGGTGATCACACAGAACAGCTCTTGGCCTGGGCTGTGGGTTTGAGGGAGGAAGCAAAGGCCTCCCAGGTCCCTGGTGTCTGGCCTGAACCCTGGTAGCTGGTGGCAGGTGTCATTTTCTTAGATGAAGGTGATTTTTGTTTTGTTTTGGTGGGTGCTGGGGATGGAACCCAGCATTTCACACATAACTCAACAGTGCTCTACCACTGAGCTACATCTCTGGCCCAGTGTTTTTGTTGATGTTTTATTTTTGGAAGGGGGAAGAGAATCTGTTCTGGCTAAAGAAATGACCGGCAATGTCTGCTTCTGGTTCTTTCAGAGTCCAAGTCTGATTTTCTGAGGATGTCTGGGCACTGCTTGCTCTCTGCCTTGGGTCTCTGGGTTTCTGTTTCCCTCCTTTTCTCCTAGTCCTCCTTCTACGTACCAGATCCGGAGCCTTTTCCCAAAGGGAGGCAGTTTCCTGGAAGAGGAGACCAAAGGCCAGACAGATGGGGAATGGGACTAGGAAGGCCAGAGGAGAGGGAGGGCAAGGGAGAAGGGGCAGGAAGGTTAAGGGAGGCTGCTGCGCAAGAGGACAGCATAGGAGGAGGGGGATGGGTTGGCAGGGCAGGAAGAACAGTGGAAAGAAGGGGGGATGGGAGAGGGGATACGGGACAGGGGGACAGGGATGCTGGCAAGGAAGAGGGAGAGGAGCAATGGGGAAGGAGACATGATGGGGGAGGGAGGGACGGGGTGAGGAGGAAGTGAGAGGGAGGGGAGAGAAGGGAGGAGCGAGAGGGAAGTGGCAGGGAGGAGGGAAGAGGGTCGAGGAGGGGCCCGGGCACAGGCCTGACGCGGGGTGGCTTCCGGCGCGGCCCCCCTGCCCGCGGCCCCAACGCCTCGCCTTCTAAGGTCTGGGAACTCGGTGCCGCCCCGCCCCGAGGCTCGGCCCGGCCTACGCTCAGCTGCAGTGCGAGGCCCCAGCTCCGAGGGTCAGGGAAAGCCAGGATCCAGTCATTGTGAGTTCCTTGATCCCCAACGGGTGTGGGCACCACTAGCGTTCAGATTCGAAGTCGCCAGAAGCCCAGCCTGAGTTCAGAGTGCCGAGATTCTAGACTCCTTGAGACTTTAAAAACCTCTCCACCCCATAGTCCCAGTATTCTGGGAGGCTAAATCAGGAGGCTCCCAAGCACAAACACGGGCAGTTTAATGACTTAGGGAACCCTGTCTCAAAAAACAATGAATCGCTCAGTGCGAAAGTCCTGGGGTCAATCCTCAGTACCCGGGGGGACAGGGGGGAACCCTTCCTCTTCAGAAAGTCTGTCCCCCAAGTCGGGAGTCCAGAGACTCGGGGTGCTGCTCCCCCTTCCCCTCCCCCTCGCCTCGCCCCAGCAGCCCGGCCTCCCCCGCCCCCGCTGGGCTCGCGTTCCGGCACATTCCGTCCTCCCCACGCCGCCCAGGCAGTCCGTCTTGGCCTCGTGGGGACGGAAACATCCCGTCCCCGCCCGCCCGCCCGAGCTGGGTCAAGGAGCCTGCCGGGCTGGGGAGCGCACCGGCCCCCACGTCCCGAGAACTGGCTCTCCTGGTTCCTTCGGGGTGACCTCACCTGTCCCCGCCTTCTCAGGTGAAGGGCCGAGGCCGGTGGCGTCACTTCCTGCCAGGTAAGCTCCCGCAGGAGGCTGAGCTCTGGGAGAGCTTGGGGGTCAGTCCCCTATCCAGCTTCTAAAAAATGTCATTGTCTTCCCACTTTTCTCACTGCCTCTAGGCCTTGAAAAACTCAGGATCCCAATTTTACACGCAGATTGTTTATTTAAAAATTTCAAAAACAAAAATAATTTTTGAGGTAACTATATATTAATATATTATAGTAACTTACAATAATTATACCATCGTTTCTAATATTACAAAAAGAAGAAAAATACAGGGGAAGCAGACGACTTAATATATATAAATACTATAAAATCTTATTAGAATAAATAAAGTCGTCATAAATAAAGGGCCCACTGTTTGGGAGTTGGGACTTGGCAATGGCTTTGGCTACTTGCTTGTGGAGGGAAATTTGAGCACCAGGATTCTCCCTCAGGGGAGGCTCCAATCACCAGACACTGGAAACTCAGGTCTAGGAAAAAGTGGGAAGGGGCCTACTATTCACAGCGCGTAAGATTCCAGGAGACAGGGTTGGCCAGGGGCCAGAGCTCCCCGGGCCCCTCAAACATGCTACATCTTAAGAAGCTCAGAAAACACCCCACCCCCACACCATGAACACTGACTGGGCTTGCACACTGGGGGCCTGCCCCAGTGTGTTATCAGGGGAATGGGTTAATGCATTTTGGAATGTGGGGGGAGGGCCACCTGATTACATCGGGAGTCCCCCGGGTCCCAACAAGTGTCTCCCCCTTGAGATCCAGCTGGTCTGCTCTAAGTGGGCACTTGTCACTCAGAAACAGAGATGCGATTGAAGATGGGGAGCCGCCTTGGGGCTGAAGCAGGCTGGGGTGTAAAGACCCCAGCCTCAAAGACAGGTGAGTCTGATCCCCCCAGGCTGCTGCCACTGCTGGCGTATTCATCAGGATCAGATCCCAAGGAGTGTGCAGAGGGGCTTCGAGCCAGCCCCCAGATGCTGCCCGGAGGGGCCCTTCGGCAAGAGGGGCAGCAGGCTGGGGTGGGTTCCTTCCTTGCCACAGGGGTCCCAGGGGCAGCAGAGAAGGCAGAGGGTGAAAGTAGAAAGTCAGCTGCAGGTGGTGGTGGGGAACTGGAGGGCGAAAAGGAACATGAGGACAGAGAAGGGCCTGTCAGGCCTGGTGGAGGCGGTGAGGTTCGGCGGCCTGAGGGCAGGCCAGAGAAGCTGATGCTCTGGCGTAGCACGTGTGGAGGGTGGCCAAGGACAGCCTGGTCCTCACTGGGGTTGTGGATGAAGTGACAGCGTGAGCCATAGGGGCAGCGGCCCTGGAGGTAGAACTTGTGGCAGAGTTCCGTCTTGTACTTGGGGTGGCGACTGGCCTGGCGCAGCTCACCCCTGCCATGGGCAAACTGGCACTTCGCCCCGTAGCGGCAGCGCCCACTCTCGGAGAAGGTCCGACAGAGCTCAGTCTTGTAGCGAGAGGTGGTAGGGGTCATAGTAGGCGAGGTGGGTGAGGGTGACAGCTCAGGGCCTGGGCGGGGAGCCAGGGGTGCGAAGCCAGGGGGTGGGGGTACCCAGACACCGCTACGGCCCTCCACTAGGCTGGTGGAGCGGCCAGGCAGGCGGGAGGTGACCCCAGAGGGGCCAGAGTCAGGTGAGTTCAGGCTCCAGATTCCCGAAGACTCAGTTCCTCCGTGGTCCGATGACAAGTCAGGGCTCAGCGACAGGAGGCTCTGTGGGAAAGGGTTTGGTAAGGAGGACCAGAAATGCCCTGCCGCAGCTGCAGGGCACTTCAAGAGCCTGCCAGTCCGGTTTGTGGGCTCCAGACCTGAGCCCCACCCGATCGAAGAAACCTGTAGATTCTCCAGGGATCCGGATATTAAAGTCCTCAGTTTATCCACAACTGAAGCCAATCCGGAGGAACCCAGAAATCCTAGCTTGCATTGATGGATCCAGAGGGGATCCTAACGCCAGAGCCCCAACTGTTTTCCAATTTTGAGCCTCAGGGCCTTCCCGGATACAACCGGGCATTTGGTCGTACAGTTTCACAACTGATCCATGAGCTCGGATCTCCGCAGTCTCAGACTTCCAACAGAACTGGGACCAGGGCGTGGGGACTTAACTCAGCTTCCTCAAATTCTGAGACTTCAACCCCAGGAACGCCTCCGCGCAAAACCGCGGCCTCAGCAACTATGGTGAGTGTGGGGGCCACTTCCGCCTCCAGAAAGCCCTACTTTGAGAAAAGTGAGCCAGCTTTCCCCTCTCCAGGGGCTGCCCCACCCGGGTTCAGACTGAGACCCAGGAGTTGCGGGCCCCATTTTCACCCTGAGAAAAATCAAACTGGCCTGAGGAGGAAGGCAGACGTCTCAGGCTGGAGTTTAAGGCACTAAAGAATTAGAGAGCCAAGCAAATTTGGCGGAGACTTACCTCATAGATGGCAGTGAGATCCATGGCGGCGCGGATGGCCAGGAAAAGCGGGCCGAAAGTCGGAGCGCTGAAGTACAGCTACAGAAGGTAGCGAGAGCCCGCTTCTTATAGGTCAGCTGGGGGCGGGCCTGCGGAGGCTGGGCCAGAGGGGGCGGGGCGGGGCCAAGGCGCTTCCCGGACGGCGCCCGCGACAGAGCCCGGCAGCCTTCCAACCAGTCCCCTTCCTCCCGCCCCCGGCAAGGATTCCCTGAACTTGGCCCGCGGGCAGCCGCGAACGGGCGGGTAGTGAGTAGGGTAGAGGCATTTGCCCAGCTTTCAAGGTTAGACATTGACTGGTCAGGGAACTGGGACATAGGTGGGGGCAGGGCTGCGGGAGTCATTGACTAGGGCAGAGGCCAACAGGGTGCGCGTGGAAGACAGACGGGGGCGGGGAGAGATAAGCTGGATGAAACCGAGATATGGCGAGAGACAGAAAAACAGAGACGCAGCGAGAGATAGACACAGGGAGAGACAGGGTGAGAAGGGGGGAGGGCGGGGAGACAGGTGACGGTCCCAGAGAGACAAATTCCAAAGGAGAAGCCGGCCTAGAGGGTTACTGAAGAGACGAGGAAAAGGAGGAAAACACTGACAAACACCGTCAGACGTGGAAATCTGCAAAGGGCAAAAGGCTAGAGTGGAGACCACTCTCCGAAGACCTCACCTGGAGCAGATCAGAAGACCTTGGGGCTGGGGATTTAGCTCAGTGGCACCGCTCCTGACTCACAAGTGAAAGGTCCTGAGTTTGATCCCCGGTTGGGGGGGGGGCAGAACAGGAGACCTGGGGTACCTTCCTTTTCCCCATTTTAGGGGTTTGTGTGGGGTTGGGCTATCTGGCAAGGCTAAAAAGGGGCCACCATAGCCCAATGCTCCTAATAGCCCTTCTGATTTCTTTGGGGTGGGCATTGTTCTAAATCTCCATCAAATCAAGTTATCTAGTTACTCTCCTAGTTTCAGCTAGTAAATGGCAATAGTCTTATACTAGGGCCTTTTTTAGAGTGGGGAGGTTGAGACAGTTTCTCTGGGTAGCCCAGGCTGGACTGGAATTCGAGATCCTCCTGCCTCAGCCTTCTGAAAGCTAGGATTGCTGGCATGTGCCACCTCACCCAGCTATGCCAGGGTTTTAAGAAGTTTGACCCAAAAAGCTCAAGATTTGAAAGGTAGAGGTCTTGTGGGGGATTGTCTAAATCAAAAGCTATTTTGAGGTAAAACTGGGCCATCTTCAAATGTTGGATGGTTTCTTTCTTTTTTTTTTTTGGTACCAAGGATCAAACTCAGGACCTTGCACTTGCAAGGCAGGCGCCGGAACCACTGAGCTTAATCCCTGGCCCTGGATGGTTTCTTATAATGGGAACATGCCTTGCCCAAGCTAAATTTTCGAGGATCATTCCCCACATTGGCAGGTCTTTTAGTTGCTTTGAGTGAAGACTCTTAATATCTTGGAAGAACCCGGGTGTATTGGTGCACACCTGTAATCCCAGCATTTGGGAGGCTGAGGCAGGAATATTTGCATGAGTTCAAGGCCAGCCTAAACTACAAGGCTAAATTAAAGGCCAGCCTGAACTGCTCAGGGAGCCACTGTCTCAAAAAGACAACAACAACAACGGGTCCGGGGATTTAATGCTCAGTGGCACCGCGCCTGCCTCGAAAGTGCAAGGTTCTGAGTTCGATCCCCGGTTCCACGAAAGAAAAAACAAGAACCGAACAGAACAAAGTATCTGAGAAGAAATTTTTTTAAGGTCTCGGTGGGGTGGCTGCCCTCGCTAAAAAGTTAGAAATCATTGCCACGGAGCAGTTACAATAAAAGAGAAGTTCATTCTTGCATGCTGTGCAGAGGGCTTGTATTGAGGTGGGGCGATCCTGCCAAGCAGACCTGCGTCGTCAGAGCACGGGGAGTGAGGGGAATCCCTGGTGTGGCGCTTTCTGGGGCCAAGGGGCCTTCCTGGGCCGGTCCCGTGAGCTGGGCGGGCCGCGGCGGCTTTGGCACGGTTGCGGCCTCCCGCTCGCGGGTGACTCATTCGCGAGGGGCGGGGGAGGAGGGCTTCCTGGAAGCCGTGACGAGGAGCCTCAGCCCGGACGCCCGGGTTCCTCTCCTGTAACCAGGGCTCCAGTCTGCTGTAAACAAAGCCTCGAGGACAGCAGGAAAAGGGGGGAGGGGCCCGGGGCCCCGCCTCCCCCCGGACACCCAGTGTCATTCTTAGGACTAGGGTGGGGGTGCAGCTGGAGTCCTCTGGGCCCGGCTGGGAGCTCGGTTCGATCCCAGAGATTCCAGTTTCGATTCCCTGGAGACGTAGCCTTTCCCATCCCTGACTCAGCCCGGCCCCCTCCCCTCTCCCATCTGCTGAGTCATCGGGACGTGTGAGCCTGGACGCCTGGGACTGGGCCGGCCACTCCTGAAGGGGTTGGGGGGCTTAGCGTGTGGACCGACCCCCCTCACCGCCACCACCCGAGCCGGACGAGTGGGACTCCGGAAGCAAGGCCTCGGCCCGTCCTCCTAGAACACTGGAGACTCCTTCGACCCTGGGGGTCCAGACACCAGCCCGTCCTCCCCCAGACCCGGGATCAGGGTCCCCCTCCCCCGCCTCAGGCGCCCCAGGCCAGGAGGAAGTTCTCTGGCCGGACTCCTCCCAGTTCCCCATATAGCCAGCGGGAAAACCCGCGGCTCCAGCGGCGGCCGGGAATCCCCTCTGGAATGACGGTGGGGAGGGTACGCCGGGGTCCCAGGCAGGGCGCATCAGCCTGGTCGGAGGCGGGCGGGTGAGGGTGGGGGGAGGGAAAGGGGCGGAAACCGGAGAGCCTAAAAATACCACGAGCGCTTCCGGCTTGGGGGGAGAAGAGAGAACAGTTTCCAGAAAAACAAGCGGGGACGGGAAATGCGGGGGTGTGAGAACCGCCGCGAGCGCGCGTGTACTCACGGCACGTGTGCCCGGCGTGTGCCCGCCTGGCGAGATCGTCCGGGCGACGCGGATGTGGCCGAGGGTCAGGCTGGGTGTCCAGTGTATGCGACTGCGGGGCCTTATGGCCCACTTGTGCGAATAGTGTGCGCCCCGCGCCTGGGGGTGGGGTCCCTGGTCCTGAGCGTGCAGCTGGGGAAGTGTGAACACAGTGTTCCTACGCGCAGCTTCCTGTGTGAGGGCCGTGCGCCCGCCACCCCACAGAACAAGGCTGTGCTTTGTGAGTAAATGTGCGAAGCCACCTGTTTGGCTCTGTCACGTGCACTGTAACCGCTCGACACGGGGAGGCCCCTCAACGCTGCTGCAGCTGGCTTTGAGGGAACGTTCTTGGCTCCGGTGACCTACCTGCTGCACATCTGTGTGCAGCTCTGAGCCACTGTAGGATCTGGAGTGACCCAGCAAGTGTAACTGTGTGACCGAGGTCGGTGCACGTGGGACCTGGCACTGAGTGTCAGCATCCAGTTGACTGTGGCTGTGTTCATCTGTATCCTGGGCTTTATCCGTGGGTGTTTGAGACTACATGTGCATGACAAGCGTTAGCGGTGTCTGGATGTGGTTCCTTTGTGGCCCAGCTGCGAGGCAGTGAAACCGGTGAACTTTGGTGCCTGACGTCAACAGCGCTCCTGATGGGACGCCGGCTGGCATGCACCCTGCTCCACGTCACGCTCACTTGTGTGTCTGTGGGCAGAGTAGGCATAGGCACACCACACCTGAGAGGCCTGGCCTGAGCAATTCTTATCTGTCCCCAGCCCATCCCACCACACTGAGGGCCAGGCTGAGTTAGCACTTGATGGGCAAAGTGCGATGGGGTGAGAGATAGTGTGGCTAAGTGCTGCTTAGAGGGTTGTGTATTTGCAGTTTGGTTGCTTCCTTTGAGACTGTTCGCAGTACTGTCAATGGAATGCGGTTCCTTAGGGACACCGTGTAGTGTCTCTGATGGGGGTGGGGTGGTGTGCTGGTGTGGTCCCCCGGTCTCTTTGTGCACAGGGGTGGCAGCAGTGCATCTCATGCATAACCCTTTCCCGGGGTGTGTTTGTGCACCAGGCTGTACAGCCTCCCTTGAGACTGACAGGCCAGCAGAAGTCAAGTCCTCACCAAGACACTCTGTGCTTCCCCTCCTGTCTCTGCTTCCTCGTAAGGCCCAAGCCTCAGAGCAGCTCACCAGCACATATCTGCCTCAGGGCCTTTGTGCTGCAGTTCCCTTTCTTAGGAGTGCTTTTGCCCTGAGTGTCCCTATGACTTATTTCTTGTCTTTCAAGTCTGCTCTATCATCTCCTCAGTGAGGCCTTCCTTGACTTGTCCTTTTTTTTTTTTTTCTGACACAGGGTCTCACCAGGTTGCCCAGGCTGCTCTCAAGCTCTTCGCTCCTCCAGGGTGACTAGAACTCCAGGTGGGCCACTGCACCCACATCTTAATTGTGTGTGCTGAGATTCAAACCCATGCTCATCTGTGAGTTACACCCTTGCCCCCATATTTTAAAATCACCTTGTTATCAGTTTAACAAATAATACCTGTAGCCTCTACAGTCTGCAACATCTAGTTACAGGCCATAATGAATGCTCATGAAACCAACATCCGATCAGCGTTCTCAAACTTTTAAATGTTGTTCAATAAACTAATAATTCTTAGTATGCAAACCTTTGTGTTTTAGTAGTGCTAGAAATGGAACACAGGGCCTCACACATGCTAGGCTAGTACTCTTAACATTCAGCCACCTGAATTTTTCATGTTAGATTTATTCCCAAATACCACTGTGTATATTATCATAGATCTTTCCCACTTCTGATTTCACTTCTCTGCTGCTTCTGGAAACTTGTCTTATCTACCACGTGTTACTTTATTATGTTGTCACTAGGTACAGTTCCAAGGGTACAGGGCCTGTCAGTGTTGTTGAATGAATATAGCTTCCTGGGGCCCATCTTTTACCTGTGGCTGTTGGATGTGCATTCTTCACCACAGTGCCTACTGTGTCTCCCCGGGTGTGGTTTTAAGGGGTAGGGCCTTGTGTCCTGGGTGCCTGGATGTTTTGCTTGCACTTGTGTATGACATCATCAGGCTGACACAACCCCAAAAGGCCAGCTGTACCTGTCTTCTTGCATAGGTGCCCATGTACTGACAAATCTGTCAGTACATGTGGTGTGTCCTCAGCCTGGAAGCTGGTGGGCTTTGCTGGTCAGACAGGGTCAGAGAATTTTCAGTTGTATTCGAGATCCTGTATCCTGCTGGACAGAAATGTGACTTTGTTTCTGGAGACAAGTCTTACTAAAAAGACATGTGCAGGACCCCAGGTGGCAAAGAATAGCTGGTCAGTTTTATGTGTCAACTTGGCAGGGTCACAGTCCCAGTTATTCAGTCAAATACTAATCTTTGTGTTGCTGTGAAGGCATTTTTAGACGTGATCAAAGTCCATAATTAGTTGACTTTTGGTTAAGATTGTCCTAGATAATGTGGGGGTTGGGTAGGAAACTAATCCATCTAGAGAAAGTGATAGACTACAGCTTCCCACCTAGGGCCAGTGCTTCTGCAGGCCTCCCATATGTTCTGGCACTTCAAGGGCAGAGCAGGGATTCCTGGAATGGACATACACACACACATGCGCATAGCTGGCTGCTTCCCAGTTTCCCTCTGTAGGCACTCGGGCTCCCGATGAATCACACAGGTGTCCATGGTTCAGGGGTTTCCTTGCAGACATGGGGTCCAGAACAGGAGCCCCCTGGGTGGTGACATGGGAACCAGGGCACTGAAGGGGTTGGGTGGAGCAGTTCCCCAACCAGGATGAGTCACTGGGCCGTTCACACCCTAACCGACAGCTGGGCCTGGGCTGGTCCCTCCGTGTTCAGCCCAGCACTTGCCCAGGCCTGAAGGCCATGCTGAGCTCCCAGGTTCTCTGGGAAGCTGGGGGAGCCTGATGGGGCACTCCCTCCCTGAAGCCCCCTCCCCAGGGCCTGCTTCCCGGAGAGCTGTGTTCTTCCCCAGGACTGATGATTCAGCCCTGCCCCAGCCTTTTCACTTCTCCTTTAGGGCTAAAAATATAGGGACCAGGCATCCAGCTGGGCCAGGCCGCCCGCAGATTGCAGATTGCACAATGCCCTGAATTGGCATTCCGCTGACGCTGATGCAGGGGCTGGGGACGGGTGGGGCCAGTTGCTCCCCAGTTAGGGACTAGACCCCTTACTTCTTCTTTCCTTGCCTATGACCCTGGGGTGATAATGGAGGTGCTGGGAACTCTGGGTTTAGCTGTGGCCCTTAAAAATGAAGTCCCTGAGGGCCGGGGATTTAGCTCAGTGGTTCCAGCGCCTGCCTCAAAAGCGCAAGGTCCCAAGTTCGATCCCCAGTACCAAAAAAAAAATTACCCTCCCCCAGCTGTTTTCATAGGCAGAATCTGTTAGGAGTAGGGAGGCAGAAGACAGCAAAAGGAGATGCTAGACAGGGAATCACAGGACCAGAAAGGCAAGAGACAGAAATGGGAGCAGAGACAGGGACAAAACAGCGAGGACCAAGAGCCTTGCACAGCAGTGCATGCCTATAACCCCAGCACTTGGGAGGCTGAGGCAGGTGGATGGAATATTCAAGACCAGCCTGAGCAATATAGCAAGACTGTCTCAAAAAATTTAATGAAAGGGCTGTAACTCAACATGAAGGTCCTGGGTTCAATCACCAGTACTGAAAAAAAAAAAAGTTTGAGACCACCTAGGTTACATAGTCAGACACTTTAAAACAAAACAAAAAAAGAGGAAGAGAGAATCAAGAGAGGAGATGGAGAAAGAGCTAGAAAAAGCAAACCGCACCCAACTGGGACAGACTCAAAAGGACTAGGGGAGAAGGGCTGGCAGGGTGCCACATCCAAACCAGTCAGGGGCAGGGACCCTAGAACAAAGGTCTTCCCAGCGCAAAATTCCAAGTCGACCCTAGCCTAGGGAGGGACGATGGAGGCAGTGCAAAGCAAAGGCGAGGTCCCACCCTGCACGTTCCCTGCTGGCCTCTGCTGCCCCCTGCTGGCTCCATCTGTAGCACTCAGATTAGAGGATATAAATGAGATTACACTGCTTTGGTTTAAATCACTCTTCATTGACTGTAACCCCACTCTCATTGCCAGGCCAGTGGGGCTCCCTGCCACCTCAGAGGGTCCCCCCAGGGCCAGTAGGTGGTGTGGGCATCTTGCCTGTAACTTTGTTGGCACACTCCAGCAGGGCGGTGTGAATGTCCTTGGCACAAGCTATCTGGGCTTTGATGACGGCCAGGTACTGTGGGTATGGCAGGCTGTCAGGCTGCACGGCATCAGGCTTGGTGGCTGTAGGTACTAACGTTGGAGAATGCTTGGCGCTGTCACAGCTCTGTGACAGGCACTCGTGTGCCAGGCGCTGTAGAGACAGGCAAGGGTACAGCATCAGCCTCATTCCAGGTGCATACAGCACCCCCATAACCACCCTGGGGCAGCTTGTTTCGTCTGATGACCCCCAAAGTCTTGGAGTTAGAGCCTAGCCCTGCCAATCACCGGCTGGGTGATGTAGGACATGTGGCTGCTCCTCTCTGAGCCTGTCTCCTCTCTGAAAAATGGGTTTAATAACCTCCTCTCCCTGCCTCATAAGGTGAGAACAGTGAGAACAGGTACAGGTCCTGGCATGTGGTTTTAAGAGCTAACTGATGAATTTGAGGTACTATTAACTGTACTAATCTGAGGCTTGGTGGTAGCTTCCCTGATGGCTTCTATCCCTAGTTTCTCCCCCACTTCTTTGGTTGCTCTTTCTAGGTACTTCTTACACTACCCAAGACTTCCACAGCAATTCCCAGGCTCTCTGCCTCTTACTTCTCATGCCCTCCCAGGGTTGTCACACTCACACACACCACTCAAATGCCCACCTCTGCAGTGATGGTGCCCACGTCTCTGTCCCTAGCCTGACATTCCCACATCCTCATATTCTTCCACAAACTGCTCCTTCTCATGGGACCTTTTCTCAGGAAGATCCTACCAGCTTGGAAACTCCTTCCTAAATAGCCCATCAGTCCTGTGGCCTACAGAAGCCTCCAAAGTTCCATCTGACCTTTCCTTCTTCTGCATAGCCCTCTCCTGGCTGCCTCGGGATCCTACCTTCAGTTTCAGCCCCTTTTACATATCTCTCCTTTGGCAACCAGAGGTATGTCACTAAAAGCAAATGGGTCCATTTTCTCCCGTGCTTGAAATTCTCTATGGTTCCCTAGTACTCTCAGGGTTCAAAATCCAAGAAGCCCAATATAGAAAGTTCAAGGCCAGCCTGGACTACACAGTGAGACTGTCTGAAAGCAAAACAAGACAAAATCCAACAAGCTCCATTCCTACTACATCTCAGCCAGACCGAATCTCCTGAGTTATTATTTTTTTGGTACCAAGAATTGAACTCAGGGCCTTGCACTTGCCAGGTGAGTGCTGTGCCGCTGAGCTACATCCACCCCCCTCCCTTTTTTTCTTGAGACAGGGTCTTGCTATGTAGCCCAGACTGGCTTCAAACTCATACCGATCCTCCTGCCTCAGCCTCCCAAGTGCTGGGATTACAGGTGTGTGCCTAAAGGGATTTCTAAAGGGATTTTAAAGCGGAAGCTGTTCCCTATGAATAGAACACTTTTCTCCCACTAACTTCTCAAACTGCCTTTTTCTTCAATACCTAGTCCAGAAACACTTCTGATATACCTAAAATCACAGCATGTATTTCCCATGCACGATCTTGCAGTTTTTCCTGAAACTTCATTTTCCAAAGGAGAAACCCAAGATTCACAAGTAGTCTGTCTGATTTGAGGCTCTTAGTCATTCCTGCTTCTCATCTGTTCTTTGTTCTAGTTTTCCTCAATGTGCTCTCTCCCAGTTGCCTTTCCTGAGGCACTCTCCTCCTCCCCTCCCTACCCAGGAATCTATGCCTTTGGACCCCAACTTCCCCCATCCTAGCTCTGACCCCTCTGCCTGTCCTCCCTTTTAAGAGCCCTCTTCTGGCCTGGACTTCTTCCATCAGCCTTGACCACTCTGAGCTGTCCCCTATTGGGTTATATCTGTTATTCTACTAAACAGATGGGCTCTGACAGCAAGGATCAGATAACATTGTGTGCCCAGCACTAGGTGAAGCATAGATCTGGCCCAGAAGAGGTTGGTTCAATGAGTGAGTTGTCTAAATGAGGGTTCCTGAAGATCCTGGGGACTGAGGCAGGGCTTTGGTCATCCAGAAGACTCCTTACCAGGCAGAGCTCCAGCTGGTCACAGAGCGCATAGAACTCCTCCAGGCACTTGTCAAAGCGCTGTAAGGGTACATCGCTGCTCTTCCTACAGCCCAGGAGAAAAGGGTGATTGAGGAATGGATTTCCAAACTCTGGGACACCACTGTCTACTCAATCAACTGTTCATCAGGAAACCAGTCAGGGCCCAGGAGATCTCAGGCAGGGCTTGAAAACAGGAGGGGGCAGGGTGCTGAGAGAAGTTTCTAAGGCTGGAAGATAGGATATCCTGGGAAAGGGGGCTGTACTTACTGTCCATTATCAACATTAGTGTTCTGAATCAAATTCTGGGCTGCAACCTTCATCAAGGTCTAGTAAAAAAGGGGGGCGGTTGAAGGAGATGGAGAAACATAAGGGAATACAGTACCTTTGGTTGATCTATACTGTTCCTTAAAATTCACCCAATGTCTGGTCTCCTCTTTGTTTGGCACCTCCCCCTAGGGACAGTCCAGAATGACACTCTTTTCCATTCCTACAGCAATCTCCCCTCTATTTTCCCAAAGGCCCGCTCTCACCCGGGGTTCTTACCAATAACTTCCCCGACATAACCCTCATCCGCTACGCGCAGAATCTCCAATCTCCGTACAGGTCAGTCCTTCCTGCAGGCTTTAATGACCAGAGCCCGGTTTCTCCCTTAAACTGCCTCCCACTAGTACCACCTCAGAGCTTTGCTATGGCCTCAAAAAAACCAAACAAACCAAAAACCACCCCCCCCCAAAAAAACCAACCTCAAAAAACAAGCCTTACTGTTCCTTGCCTACGAAATCTCAACTAAACAGGCCCCTTAGCAGGCTGCGTTGGACCACCTCAGACCTCTAAATCTCGCTTGCTCCTCAAAGCTCCGGCACAATCACCTGCAGACTCTCCTTCAGCTGCGGGATGAGCATCTTATAGCGCTGTACAGGGTCAAAGTCCTGTTGCTGTTGTTGCAAGAGCCCGCTCTGGGCAGGTCCCACCAATTGTGCCGGCGGTTGCTGCTGCTGTTGGGGACCTGGGCCACCAGCCGAACCCGGACCCGATACACCAGCAGCTGAGGAAGCCGCCGAAGCCTGCTGCTGGGGCGCAGCCATTTTCCCCTCTTAGAGCGCCGGAAGCGCGTCACAGGTGTGCTTCCCTCAGTTTCTTAGCTTCTTCAGCGGTAGGCCCAGTTTGCTAGTTAGCTCCGCCTCTCAGACGCTTTAACCAGTGAAAGAAGAGGTGCCCTACCTTCCGTCACTCTCAAATCTGACGTCCAGACTGCAACATGTTTTCACCAATCATAAGAGGATTTTCCTCCATTGTTCCGCCCTTTACCCAACAACTGACCAATCCGTGTGTGATTTTGCTCCAGACTCTATTTCCCGGAAGGCCTTGGGGCCTGAAGCGACAGGTCCGGGTCCTCAGCTTCTGGGCGGCAGTTACTGGAGGTGGAACTGCGAGTCCGTCCCCGGCACTGCCTGCGCTTTTACCTGAGTCGTTCCCGGAGCTCTTCCAGCCACCTCACGTCATCCCAACCCCCGCTGAGAACGGCGCCGTCCCGAACCCAGACTCAGAGAGGTGTCCATTGAAGTCGGCACGCCCCTCGGCATCTGCCCGCGGCGCAGCGAGGACCCGGTCCGCGCCGCCGTCACCTCATCGTTATGGCGCCCACCATCCAAACCCAGGCCCAGCGGGAGGATGGCCACAGGTAGGCGCCACATCATCTGGCTTTACCGCTTTCCCCGGTGTCTATCTGGGTTTCAGCAAGCCGGGAATCGGGTGAGGGTGTCTGCTTACTACGCTACGCCCCCCCGCCAGGTGTGCCCGTGACGTCACGAGCGCTCACCTGTGTCAGAGGAGGCGGGTTCTTTCTAGGACTCGGGTGTTGCTCCCTCCCTTGCTATCAAGTTTAGGAGTGACACCGTTGGAGACTTCAAAAATGATCTTGCACAAAAAAAGATCTTGCACTTAGGTCCCCGCAGTCAAGCTTTTGGAGACCCCTCTGCAAAAAACATTTGAGTACGTAGTTGTAGTTCTTTATTAAAGCACTGGACATTATTTCCCAGAGGGATTGAGCACTTGGACTCATTCATTAAAGCATTTGGGGACACTTCCTCTAAAAGGAATCAAATATTAGGTCCCTCCATTAAAGCACTCAAAGTACTCCTCCTTCCAGCTTTTAGGAACTTAGAAGAGAAGCCTCTTAAACTGTCAGTCCTGGTCTTCCCATTATTCTATCAGTATCTCTCTTCTCCACTAGGCCCAATTCCCACCGGACTCTGCCTGAGAGGTGAGCTCCACCTGCTTTCTGAGGAGGGATGGGGAATGGGGTGTGGGAGGAGAGGCGGGCCAGAGGGGTCTAGCTTTGAGCTACTGCTTTCCTAGGTCTGGAGTGGTCTGCCGTGTCAAGTACTGCAATAGTCTCCCAGACATCCCCTTCGACCCTAAATTCATCACCTACCCCTTTGACCAGAACAGGTAAGACAAGTATCGGGGATGGGGAAACTACTTAGAAATAGGAGTTCCTTGGGACCTAGCCTAGTACCTTCTTCCCAGGACATAATAGGAGATGCTCAATAAATACTAATGAATGATGGCAGTGCTGCAAATGTGCAACCTCACTGCTCAGGAGGCCGAGGCAGGATTGCAAGTTTTAGGTCAGCCTGTGCAACTTAGCCTGTCTCAAAATAAAACATTAAAAAAAGCAAAAACAAAACATAAAAAGGGATGAGGATGTAGCTCAGTGGTGGAGCACTTGCCAAGCATGTGTGAGGCCTTGGGTTCAATCCCCAGTACCACAAAAGCAGAAACAAATTAAAACCTAGTGAGCTGGATGTTGGGTCACACACTTGCAATACTAGCACTCTGGGAGGCTAAGACAGGAGGATCAAAGTTTGGAGCCCAGCTTGGGCAGTTTTAGCAAGACCTTATCTCAAAATTTAAAAAAAGATGGAGGGGTAGGGATGTAGCTCAGTGCAGAGTCCCTGGGTTCAATCTGTACCACAAATGCCCCCCTCCCCCCCAAACCTAATGAATAGAGCAAGTAGTGCCCATGTCCCCTCCCACTGGAGAGCCAGCCAGACTTCAACATGGGAACACTCCATTCTGAGTTCCTCTCCAGAGAAGCTTATCTTCTGGGAAGCTGGGATGTGAGGGATGAAGCTGGAATCTAGAAACCAGAACTGCCATATTTCCTCACCCAGGTTTGTCCAGTACAAAGCGACTTCCTTGGAGAAACAGCACAAACACGATCTCCTGACTGAGCCAGACCTTGGGGTCACCATTGACCTCATCAACCCTGACACCTACCGCATTGATCCCAATGGTGTGTGGGGAGATGGGGAGGGTCTGTGCTAGGCCAGCAAAGGCCAGGCCTGCATCTCTCTCATGGTCCTCCTGCCCCCTCGCTCTCTAGTTCTCCTGGATCCAGCTGATGAGAAGCTTTTGGAAGAAGAGATTCAGGCCCCCACCAGTTCTAAGAGGTGAGAAGGTGCCGAGTGGGTAGAGGATCTGCAAGTGGGAGGGTATCCTGTGTGGAATCTTGACGTGCCTGATCTCCTACCCTAGGTCCCAGCAGCATGCAAAGGTGGTGCCATGGATGCGTAAGACAGAGTACATCTCCACTGAGTTCAATCGTTATGGCATCTCTAATGAGAAGCCTGAGGTCAAGTAAGTTGCAGACAGAGAAGGAGGGAAGGTGGAGATTTCAGGTCTATCCAGTGGCCCCTAAAAGCCTTTCTTTTCAATCCTAGGATTGGAGTTTCTGTGAAGCAACAGTTCACCGAGGAGGAAATATATAAAGATAGGGATAGCCAGATCACAGCCATTGAGAAGACTTTTGAAGATGCCCAGAAGTCGGTAATTGACAGACTGGGATGGGAAGCAGACACAAAGGTGTGGGTCCAGCTCTTCCTCCTTCCTCATTCTGTTCTTGCCTCCACTCCCTAGATCTCCCAACACTACAGCAAGCCCCGAGTGACACCAGTGGAGGTCATGCCTGTCTTCCCAGACTTTAAGGTGAGGCCTAGGGCGGGCAGTGGAGGGACAGCCTCCCATGGCTGCCTGTTCCAGACTAACCCCAGTCCCCACCATCCTGCCAGATGTGGATCAACCCATGTGCTCAGGTCATCTTTGACTCAGACCCAGCACCCAAAGACACAAGTGGAGCAGCTGCCTTAGAGATGATGTCTCAGGCCATGATCAGGTCAGCGGTCCTGCTGCCCACCTTGGCCTGTTCCTTGTCCCTTTGCCCTCACCCATTAGTCTCTCCTCTTCACCTAACCAGGGGCATGATGGATGAGGAAGGGAACCAGTTTGTGGCCTATTTCCTGCCTGTGGAAGAGACACTGAAAAAACGAAAACGAGATCAAGAGGAGGAGATGGACTATGCACCAGATGATGTGTGCGTAGGTTGGGACAGGTTTTGGGGACTGAGAAGTGTTTCCCCCTTTTGCCTCCTCAGGAACAAAATGGGGCTGACCTCGTATCCTCATCCTTAGGTATGACTACAAGATTGCTCGGGAATACAACTGGAATGTGAAGAACAAGGCTAGCAAGGGCTACGAGGAGAACTACTTCTTCATTTTCCGAGAGGGTGATGGGGTGTACTACAATGAGTTGGAGACCAGGTACTCAGCACACTCCTGATTAGCCTGCCTTTCTGCTTCAGACCCTGGGGCAAGTCAGAGAGCGTGGTACATACCAGTAATCCCAGCAGGCGGAGGTAGGACTGTGAGTTCAAGGCCAGCCTATGCAATTGAAGTGAAGACCCTGTCTTAAAAAAGTGGTGGTGGTGTTGTTTGGGGGTGTAGTTCAGTGGTAGAATGTAAGGCTCTAGGTTTAATCCCTGGAACTACCGAAAAAAAAAAAAAGTCACCAGGTTATGCTGGAGGCTTTTAGAGCTTTTGAGTAGGGTGTAGTCAACTTTCTCAGGATATTTGCATATATATGTATATACACATATATTCACACATATACATTTGCGGCAGCAGAGGGGGGCAGTACTGGAGATTGAACCAAGGGCCTTCACACTGAACTACATCATCAGCCCTTTTGAGACAGGGTCTAAGTTGCCCTGGCTAGACTTAAAAAAGTTTTCCTGCCCCAGCCTCCCAGTATTGAGATCACAGGTGTGCACCACCATGCCTAATGTCTGTTTTAAATGAAACACTTGATATCTAACTTCAAAAACTTGGCCCTAATATTGGGGGGGGGGGCGCATGTCTGTAATTCCACCACTTGGGAGGTTGAGGCAGGAGGATCGCCGTGAGTTCAAGGCTAGTCTAGGCTTCATAATAACTTCAAGGCCAGCCTGAACTACATAATGAGACCCTGTCCCAAAAGCAAAAACCAAACACATGACCCTAAAATTCCCTGTGCGCTGAAAGTAATTAGCTGGGGCACAAGGTTTAAGAGTTAGTTTAAAGCCGAGACCCAATATTCTCATCTCATAGCCAGAAAGGAAATGTGAGAGGCAGCAAAGAACTGGTTGGCTCAGAGTAAGTTGGCTTACTCCCAAGGAGCACCACACCCCAATTTCAGCCCACTATTATGTTAGGGGCAGAAACGTTCTATTTCCAGTGGGACATAAGTTCCTCTTAAAAGCGAGAAATCCAGATTTGACATCTACTTTTAAGTGTTGGTTGATATCTAATTCATTCATTCACACACACACAAGATATATACACTATATATATAATCTTTCCCCTGGTGCGCTCTGGGCTAAGCATTGATGGGGAATCAAGTCAGACCAGACCCCTCACTGGAGGGCTCTTTAACTGGATCTTCCAGCCTCCTCCTGCAACTTGTCCTCTACAGGGTCCGTCTTAGTAAGCGGCGAGCCAAGGCTGGGGTTCAGTCAGGTACCAACGCCCTCCTTGTGGTCAAACATCGAGACATGAATGAGAAGGAATTAGAAGCCCAGGTAACAAGCATTCCTGCCCCAGGGCCCCAACAGGAGGGTGGTGGTGGTGGTGAGACAAAGGTGTGGCATCATGCCCTCCCCCTTCCCAATCCTGCTTCTAGGAGGCACGGAAGGCTCAGCTGGAAAACCATGAACCCGAGGAGGAAGAAGAGGAGGAGATGGAGGCAGAAGAAAAAGAAGCTGGGGTCTCAGGTAGAGGCACAAGTCAGCCCCTGGGAGCCCTGGGAGGGTGAGAAACTGGGTCTGACCTCTCCCTGTTCCCTCACAGATGAGGAACATGAGAAGGGCAGCAGCAGCGAGAAGGAGGGCAGTGAGGACGAGCGCTCTGGCAGTGAGAGTGAACGGGAGGAGGGTGACAGGGACGAGGCAAGTGACAAGAGTGGCAGTGGTGAGGACGAGAGCAGCGAGGATGAAGCCCGGGCAGCCCGAGACAAAGAGGAGATCTTCGGTAGTGATGCTGACTCGGAGGATGATGCTGACTCAGATGATGAGGACAGAGGACAGGCCCGTGGTGGCAGTGACAATGATTCGGACAGTGGCAGTGACGCAGGTGGCCAGCGCAGCCGGAGCCAGAGCCGGAGTCGCAGCCGCAGTGCCAGCCCCTTTGCCAGTGGCAGTGAGCACTCAGCCCAAGAGGATGGTAGTGAAGCAGCTGCTTCTGAGTCCAGTGAGGCCGACAGTGACAGTGACTGAGGCCCAAGGGCTTTCAAAGGAGGCTGGAGCAATGAGGCACTTTTTTAGTGGTCTCTTTGTGAGCTCTTCACTTTGTTGATTCTCCCCACCCTTCCACCTTTGCTGCTAATAAAGCCAACTTCTCTTGATTTCCATTCCCAGTGCCTCTTATTTCACCCAGCGCCCCCCCCCCCCCAACCCAGGTGCTCAAGGACCCCAGCCTGAGATACAGAAGCAAGGTCAGTTTCCCATGAAGTAGAGCATAACAAACGTCAGAATCTTTTTTTTTTTTTTTTTTCCAAAATAAGCCCAGACCATTAAACAAGTGAAACTCCAACAAGTCAGTCTTCCCCAACAGCGAGAAAAACTGTACAGTTACTCAAAGCTGATTCTGCCAGTGGGGCTGAGGACAGAAGTAGGCGGGGAGGGTAAAATCATGGAGGTCTTGGGGGGCAGGGCAGGAGGGTCAGGCCCTGCCCATCAGAGTGGGGCCGCCTGCGTCCTGCACACTCTGCTGTCAGGAGGGGGGCGTAGCTTTCTCCTCCCTCTGTGTTGGGGAGGGTGTCCCTCACCACCTCCCAGTGCCAGGCAGGGTCAGCTCACCCTGATGGGGAGTGAAGATGGGACCAACCAGCTGGGGAGAGATGAGTGTTCCACAAGGACACCCTGCTGATTCCAAATGAGGTGGCCCATCCATCCCACTTCCTGTGGCTAGTGGGAGGAGGCTGGAGAAGCCCTGGGAAGTTGAGGGGAATGAGCAAAGGCACAGAAACATGGAGGGGCCGGGGTGGGGACTTGCATAGGTTGATGAGTGTGCAAGAGGTACATAAATAAACCTGACACCCCACCCAGCCCGGCACTGGGAGAGGAGATGGGGGCCCAGTGGCAGGTCCCCAGAGCCACTCTACCCTCTGGCTTCCTCCCCCTCCCTGGGCTCAGCAGAGGGAGGTCCACAGACCAGGAGAGCAAGGGCAGGAAGGTCTGGGGAATGGGCAAATAGTGCGGGGGCGGGGGGGGGGGTCCATTTTTTTGTTTTGTTTTTTTGTTTTTTTCCCAACATTTTGTATCTTTAATAACATACACAATGGTTACCAGCCATATTCATAACAAAAGTTATTCATAAAATGTATCTAAAAATAACATTTTTTTCCTTTTCGGTGTGAAAAGCTTGAGAATGTCCCAGTGAGGTGGGTGGGTTGGGGGAAAAGGAGGTTGGATAGGGGGACCCTGGCTTCCCCACAGTCTGAACCCCCAAATCCCCTCCTTCCACCTAGACCCCAGCACAAAGCCCCATTAGGAACAGGGACCAGAGGGTCTATGTGACTGGGGCTAGGATGCACCTCTGGGTTATGATATAGTGTTCCACTTATATGAGGTCATGACATAATGGGGGGTGGGAAAGGCTGAAAGAAAAAGGGGGCAGGGATAAAACCAAAACCAAACAATCCCCTTTCCCATATTCCGAACCCCAAGTCTTTCAGCAGCCAGACCTGGGAGCGGAGAAGGATGTGTTGGTGGGGAAAGGGGATGTTAAGGCAACAGACTTCCTGACCTCACTGCTGCCCTGGCTGCCCACCTCCAACCTCTGCGCCTGGGAGCCAGGGCTGGGGAATGGGGAAGGGGGAGGGGGTCTGGAGGAGCGGGCTCTGCCCTCTCCCCACATAAAGTTCAGGCTCCCTCAGCCACTGTCTTGGCTCAGAGAGGCCTAGAGATTCTAAAAATGACAAGGAATGATCAGAGAGAAAAACCGTTAAGAACTATATAAATATGTATCTTAAATAGGCCTAAGAAATTAATTGTAGAGAACCTCTGATAAACAGGGTGAGAAAGGTGGCTCCTGTCCTTGGGAATGACGGGAATGGGGAAGGGCAGAGGGGAGCAGAGGGAGAACCATCTCTCTCCTCATTCTCCTTTTCTCCCCAGCTCCTCTCCAGTAACATCCTGGGCAGGCCGGCTGCCTACCCTGCTCATTTCTCCCCCAGTGTCAAAGGTTTCTGAGCAGGCTCCACAGGGCAACAGTCAGCTTGTCTCTGGGGAGTCTGCTCCCTTGGGGAGTAGCAGGCAGTCAGCGGTCTGGAGGAGGCAGGGATGGGACAAGGCCAGGTGGCGGGATGGGGAGGAAGGCAGTCGGGCCAGTCTTTGCCCCTTGTCCTGGCTGCCCCCTCTGTGCCCTGGCCTCAGCAGAGATTCCTCAGTGGGCCTGGGAGTGAGCAAGGCGTGTACCAATGTTAAACAAAAGTTAAAAGGGTGAGAGAGTAGAAAAATATTAGAATGTATAGCTCAGCCAGCCCACCCTCTCGCTGCTGCAGAGAAGCCCGTTGGGGGCTGGCCCCGCCCGCCGCCCAGGGAGCCTATGGGTGCGCTGGGCTGTGGGTCCTGTCAGATGGTGGAGGTTTTGTCTGTCCCATCTGTGATAAGAAAGGGAGGAAGGGAGGAAGATCAGGAGCTGGTGGCAGCCCGAGGAAAGGCATTCAGGTGGCCTGTCATCCCAGGCGGGCCCTCCCTGGAGTCTGCCTCCCCTGGGGACCCTCAGGAGGACTCTGAGTTGCTCAGTTCAGAGGCGGAGACGCTGGGTAGGTGGGAGCTGGGTCAAGGAAAGAGGAAATGCTCACCACCTAAGGCGTGTTCTGTCATGCTCAGACACAGAGACTCCAGGGTGGGATTGATCTCCAGGTCAGGCCCAGGGACCGGGCAGTCTGGGTGGGAGAAAATGGAGGAGGTGAGGTGAGGACCGACTGGACTGGGTGGAGAGTAGAGCTGGGTGATAAAGGCTCCTGTTATGAGGGCAGGGGCCAAGAGACAGAAATGAGAGTCTGTGAGGTATGCATATGCCTGGAAGGACACGACAGGCAGACAGGAAAGAGGGTAACAGGCTTGGGAGTGTCACAAAGCAGGCAGGGAAGAAAACAGCAAGGACAGAGGCTGGGTAATGCAAAAAAAAAAAAAAAAAAAAAGTGCTGGATTTGCAAACAGAGGAAGTGATGTGAAAGAAGGGAGCTTTTCTGGAGACCACAGGCAGGCTATGACTATTTCAGACACTGACTGTAAGTTGCACTGGGCAGTCTGGGCACCTGCCCCACAACCCCTGATTGATGACCTGCTCTCTGTATTTGGTACAAGAGTTGAATTAAAACCCTTCCTGTCCCCACTTGGACTTGTTCCTCTGGGCAGGATGAAATCCACGAAGGCAGAAGAGGTGGGGCAAAGTAGGACAACAGCCATAGGGCTTGTCCTCAACCGCTTCTTAAATGGGCCTTCCTATTTCAGCACCGGGGAAGCAACCCAGACCCCTGGCAGACCTGGCTCTACCACACCCTACTTTAAACTTTTCCTCAGCTCCTCACTAAATGGAAGGAGGTCTGCACTTGACCCTTGATTCAGGAGCCCCAGCCGCCCCAGCCTCACCATCCTCCCATCCTATCCTCCCATCTCCAGCCTCACCTCTCATCACCATCCAACCAGACCCTGAGCTCAGGTCCTATCAGATCCCTGTCTCTCCTAAAAGAGACCGGGTCTTGCTATAGTTCAGGCTAGCCTTGAACTATGTAGCTCAGGCTGGCCTCAAACTTGCAGCAATCCTCCTGCCTCAGCTTCCTAAGTGCTGTATTACAGGGATGGGGAGTAAGGCAGTCTGGCACACTTGACTCTAAAAATATCTTCTGAACTTGAACAAGCCACTTCTTTGTCTCTGACTACTGACTGTTAAGACTGGACTAATAGCAGGGTCCTCTTATGTATAGTTGGGAGGATCTGAATTGCACTGCCTGACAGAGCTGGGCACACAGCACAATGCAAAGGAGAATAGTTCTTATGTTTTGCTCCTACAGTTTATCCCTCTGCTCGTTCAGCATCATTTACAGAAGCCATGGCCTATGCTAGGATGAACAGGACAAATGGAGTCCCTTGGGTGTACAGGTGTTGGTCCACATCATCCCATAAACTAAGACTCTTGGCTGATATGGCAGTTCATAACATCAAGAGCTTAGGGTCACCTGAAAACCTAAGATCTCTCTAGGGCAGCCCATCAATGACGAGCCCAGTGTCCAGCAGTGGGCCCAGGAGAGGAATCAGTCCCCTCTCATCCAGCAAGGCAGGGTCCTATGGCTGGTGCTATCTCATCTTCTCTTGCCACCTCTGTTCTCCTGACTTTCCATTCCCAACACCCTGGGGAGCAGAGCCTTGTCTAAGAGGTGGAGATCACTGGCTTCTGAAAGAATGCAGGTGGCTGATGGGCAAGATGCCCCTTCATGGACACCTCTCATTTCCTCCACCCCTCCCAAATTGAGTATTTAATGATGCTATAGAGAGTGACAGAGATCAACAAGTGTTCTAAGACCACTGCGTAGGGAGGGAAAGATGTGGAGATGGAGTGGGGGTAAGAGGTGAGAGAAGGTGGTGCTGAGAGAGTGAAAGCAGGATCTGAGAGAGAAAACTGAAACAGAACGGAAAAGCACTCTCCCTGGATAGGGGCAGATGGGTGCAGAGTACTGGGAAGTATGGGGAAAGTTGCTTTTGCAGTCCAGAAGGGACAGTGACTATGAGACCCAAAAAAGACAAAGGCTAGTTGAGGAGTTTGGCAAGGCAGAGTCCCAAGGCAGGGTACCTCACCTGGAGGGAACATGAGAATGGCCTGGGGTGACGAGTGGACCGGAAGTGAGTGGGTGCGCTGCACAGAGCTGCGACTCTGGCTGGGCATGCTGTTGCTGCCGCCGGGGTTGGCAAACCACAGGTTCTGCACAGGACACAGCAAGAGGTGGGGGGTTGAGTAGAAAACAGGCCTGGGCCTAGGAGTGAAGGAGCTGGCAAAAGAGTGCCCTTCCCTCTCAGCAAGACTTAGGTGTAGATACACAGATATATACACCTCAGGCACTGCCCCTGCCCCTAGAAGCCCCAGAGGCTCTGCTTCCAGTCAGCTCACCTGTCGGCCCTGGCCCCCAAGGCTGGGGCTGGTAAGGGCATGTCGAGGGGAGACGCCCCCAATGCCTGTGGGGCTCAGGAGGCCCATCCTGCCAGGTGGGAGGGCCCGGGGAGGCATTGGGAACTGCCGCTGCGTTCGCCGGGCCACCCCCATCCCCACAGAGCCAGCTATGGGGAGTGAGTTGGAGCCGAATGCCCAGCTGTGAGAGAGCAAAAGGCAGGTGTTAGCTTAAGTGGATGGGGGCCATCTGTGCCCCTTTCCCCTCACCTTCCCCACAACACCAGTGAGTATGACAGATCAGGAACCTGCTCTGAGTAGATTCCTTAACCACACCCCTGTGTCACACACTCCTGTCTCCTCCTGATCCAAGGGTATTCCCCAGGATGGAGATGGGGAATATGAAAAGGTTTCTTCACTGTCCACTCAAGACAGTTCTCTAAACTTCACTGTTCAAAAGAGATTTCTCTCATTTGTTTGGTGCAAGAAAGGACTTTGGACCCCTCTACATTACAGGTGAGGAGAAAGGTACAGGGAAGGGGCTTGCTCCAGACATATGCTACTTTTTGCCAGCTCAGCATGCTATTTATTATTTTGCAGTGCTGCAGATGGAACCCAGGGTCTCACCCATGCCAGGCAAGTGCTCTACCACTGAGCTACACCTCCTAGCCCATGCATCCTAGTCTACTGGTAATACCCTTATTTTCCCCGGAGAGTCTCAACCTAGCCCAGAACACAATCACCCCTCTAAGCACTAACCTACCAACCACAAGACCCTATGAGGCACTCACTCACCCCTTCTGCTGCCGGTAGCTCTGCATATCTAGAGCAGTTTTGCGTGGGAATGTCCGGAGGAGCTTCAGTACTTGCTGTTTCCAGGATAGCAGCCGCTTCTTCTGCGTCTCAGTGAAAGCCTAGGATTGGGGAGGGAGGGTGCTGCTTTCACACCTGCCTTCCATTGACTGCTTAGGTATCTGTGCTCACCTGCCCTATGCCAGGCAATGCTGGGCACAGAGGTGGCTGTGATCATGGAGTGCATAGCTTAGGTGGGAGAGACATACATACAATCATAACTGTGCAAGGTCCTCCCAATGAGGGTAAAGAGCAGGAGGCGTGATATATTTGGTGAGTCTGTCTCTGGGTCCCTTGTACCAATGTCAGAACTGAGATCGAGGGACAAATGGGAGGGAGGGGACTGGTCCTGACAGGAGTTATGTACAAAGCCTCTGAGAAGAAGCCTTTGAAGCCAATGCTAGTGAGATGAGGGGCTGGTAAAGGCAGGTGGGTGCCAGGCAGGCCCCACTGGAATGCTGCTCCTGAGAGGAATGGGGCAGCCTTTCTGGAGAAGATCTTACCTCATGAGTCAGGCACTTTTCGATGAGCTGGAGGTAACTGGTGATGTTCTCCTCATCTGGTCGGGACACCAGAAGCTGGGTACACACTGGGGGATACAGGGAAGAGCAATTTAGCCCCAGCATGCTTCCCATGGTGCTCCAGCCCCCTCAGGCCCAGCTAAGTGGTAGGCACAGCACCTGAGTTAACATGAGCTAGATGTATAAAACACCCACCACAGTGCCTGACACAAGGCAGATATGCAGTCAATAATACATTTTAATTCTTGTAACAGCAACAATCTTGTCAATGTGGGTATTTTTAGCCTGACGGACATAAGGCCTCCAAAAGCCAGGTCACTTGTCCCAGGTCATACAGCCAAAAAGCTAAGTATTCAACTGCAAAGTCTTCTATGTCATGCTCCTTCTGCAAAGGCTAAACCACCACAACCTTCACTATTCCCATCCCCTAGATCTGTGTTCCCTCAGAACCTCTGGCTTCTCCATATCTGTTCCCCCACTATTACAGGCAGACCTTTCTGACAAAATGTCCCATGTTCTGCTCAGGCTGGAGATCCTTTGAGGGGAAGGGCATCACCTCAGTCTCAGCTCCTCTCTGCAGTGCTCCAGTCTCCAGGAGGCTTTAAAAAGCCCTGCTCCCACCATGTAACTTGGACTTGATCCCCAATGCCTGAGCTCACCCAGCTTTCTGCCTCAGGATTTTGGAGTAGGGCCTGGCTGCTCTTACCTTTGCCCATCACCCGTGTAAACTGGCTAGGGATGTCTCCATCAGCAACAGGAGCGGGGGCTGGCTCACTGCCATCAGTGGGAGCTGGAGCTGGAGGAGAGGGGTACTTCTCCGCAGCTGGAGGGTCCTTGGCCTCAGTGCCCTTGTCTGTGCCAGTGTGGGCTAGGGGAGGCTCAGCACCTGGCAGCGGAGGCTCTCCTCGACCCCCATCTTTGGCAGTAGAGGTGACAGCAGTGGCAGCCACAGTGGCCTGAAGGACACTGTAAGCCTTGATGGGGGTGATGATGATCTGTTGCAGCTCCTGCAGAGCATTCCGAAGATTCCCACCTTCCAGCACATCCTGTGTTGGGAGGACATGGCTGGGATCACATGCAATCCCCACAGCAAGGCACAGACAATGACTACACAAGTCTGACATGGCTTGGAGGACACAGGCTGGCACCCTGGGTTCTGGCACATAGAGAAGACAGGTAAGGACACTGCCAACTCACACACAGACAGGCACACACTTGTACACACACATCCCCTCTTCCCCTTGAAGGTGGAGGTTCATGGAACTCAGGAGAAGGTAATCTAATACTGGGGCCTCAGGGTCACACCAATGAAGAATCAAAGATTCAGCCCAAGACACTGAGGAGGAAGGAAACACCCAACGGCAACAATCAGGGAGAAGGGAAGAGGAATGCAAATAGAGGCAAACAGAGGACAGTGAATGGTAAGAAACAAACAAATAGGAAGAGATCACACACAGACACTCAAACAGAAAAGCAGAAACGGAGAGAAGAGGTGGCATTAAAAGACAAATTCTGGGATCACAAATCAGGATGGACATGGAGGGAAGCCTCTTAGCGACCAGCAAGTGAGCTCTTTGATGCTGACGTGCACATGACTGCTGGAGTCTGGCTCCCCAGGACTGAGGCCATTGGAAATTAGATGTGAGAAGCAGGGAGGCCCAGGGAGAAGACGACCCGGGCAGCTGTCAGCAAGGCTGACTTAGAGCCCTTGGTTCAATGGTATACTACTCAGCAACCACTTGGGCCTTGGAGATGGGACACCAGGTCCTCACCTTCTCTAGGGACTTCAGAACGCTCTGCCTCTCACGAAGCTTCTGGATGCTCAGGGCTATCTTGTGGCGGGCCCCTTTGGTGACATTCTGTGATAAGGATAGGAGACAGGAAGCTAGAAATGGGTGAGGTACTTGGGGGTCCCCCAATAGGGACTAAAGAGACAAAGGAGGGCTGGGATCCAGGAAAGCCAAATGGTGCTACCCTCAAACCTCCCTGATGGCCCTGTCAGCATCACCTGGGACTCCAGGTGCTGCTCAGTCAGTGTCATCATTTCCTCATAGCTCATCTGTGAGAAGAGGGCAGCATACTTATGCAAGCGAAGGCTCTTGAGCCATGAGGGCACATCTGTAGAAAAGGAGGGAGGGTAAAAGGTCAGGAGTTTGACCCTGGAAACAGGGCAGAGGAAGGATTGTAGGGAGAGAACAGGCATAAACCATAGGCAGCCTGGGAGGAGTGGGGGCCATAAACTACTTCATCTGCTCTGCAGAGCCATTTCAGGTGGCCTCCCTTTGGTAGGACTCTGAACCTTTGAACTGTTAAGATGATCTCATTGATTTCTTCTCTTTTTTTTTTTGGTTTTTTGAGACAGGGTCTTACTATGTAGTTCGGGCTGGCCTTGAAGTCACTATGTAGCTCAGGCTGGCCTTGCACTTGTGGCGATCCTTCTACCTCAGCCTCCTAAGTGCTGGGATTACAGATGTGTGCCACCACATCCAGCTATCTCATTGATTTCTCTAAACCCTAGCAGTTACTTGTGTCCTGGCTTCCTTGTCTTACTGGGTGTGACATAAGCTCATCCCGTATTAGACCAGGGCCTGTGTGAGTACATGTGGGGGTCTCTATGTTCTGTCTTGAGCCCATAAGGCAGGGACTATCATCTTCTCCACTCAGACCATTCCCCTCCTCACAGTGGTAAGCAAGTGGCAGCTATAACCAATTTTCTGTTGTCTAAGCTCTACAGAAACCCTCCCCTCATACCTTTCATACCACTGCCGTCCTCCTGGAAAGTGTTCCGGCTGGAGCCCTGCTCCTCCGTCTGCTCACTGCCAGAAGAGGCCACGCTGCTCTGGGGTGAGAGGGGTGCGTGGTCCGGTGTGGTGAAAGGAGCCCGGGCACCAAGCTCCTCTGAACTCGGCCACTCACTAGGAGCCTGGGGGCTCGTTGGGATGAGTGACATGGAGCGTTTTAGTGGGCTGGGGTGGATTTGGCAGGGGAGACCTGGCCAGAGAGGGAGAAGGAAGAGATCAGGCTTGGGGATCTGACCACAAGAGATTATACAATGCAGACAATACCGAGGGAAGGGACACTGGGATCCAAGAACTGCCTACCATCAACATGTCCAACCTGTGGCCCACCTTTTCTTCTAGTCTCTTCTTTTTTCGGAGGGGGGGCAGGTAGTGGGGATTGAATCCATGGCTTTTGCACTGACCTACATCACCAGTCCTTTAAAAAAATTTTCTAATTTTCTTTTGGTGGTGTGGGGGATTGAACCCATGGCCTCATGAATGCTGGGCAAGCACTCTACCAAAGCTACATCTCCAGCCCTTTAATTTCTAATTTTGAGACATGGTCTGGTCAAAACTGCACAGGTTGGGCTCCCAGACTGCTGGGATTGCAGATGTGTACCACCATGCCTGGTTTTTTTTTTTTTGTTTTGGTACCAGGGATTGAACTCAGGAGCTTGTGCTTGCAAGGCAGGTATGGTGCCACTGAGCTAAATCCTTGGCCCTCCATGCCTGTTTTTTTAAAAAATGTTGTAATAGGGCCAGGGATTTAGCTCAGTGGTGGTGCTGCCTGCCTTGCAAGTGCGAGGTCCCAAGTTTGATCCCCAGTACCCCCCCCAAAAATGTTATAATAAAAAACATTTTAAACCAAGGTGTGGTGGCACACAGTTGTAATCCCAGCACTCAGGAGGCTGAGGCAGGACAATCAGTTCAAGTTCAAGGCCAGCCTGGGCTATATAGTGAGTTTAAGGCCACCCCCCACTACATAGTGAGACACCGTCAAAAAAACCAACCCCCCAATTTAAAAAAGAATTTCTATTACTTGTATATATTAACTATATTATATGTTTTATATATAGCCCAAGACAATTCCTCACTCAAAAGGGTGGAGGGGGAACGGTGGGCCATAAATTCGGCATGCCTGGCCTACTAGATACTGCTCATTTCCTCACCCAACACCCAACTCCTTAGGCAAGCCATCAGCCACTTTTTTATTTTTTTTATTTTTTGGTACCGGGAATCGAACTTAGGTCCTTGCACTTATGAGGCTGGCAGTGGAACCACTAAGCTAAATCCCCAGCCCCTTCATCAGCCACTTTTCTAAACCTCATTTCCTATGCTAGCTCCCTGGTCCAAGCCCCACAGCCCTGGCTGGAATTATGGCTACTGCCTTCATTCTTGCTTCCTACAGTCCCTTTCCTTCAGAACAACCAGACTGACTCTTATGAAAATGCAAATCTGACCTAGTCCCTTGCCTAAATCCCCGATGGCTTCCTTCACAGAACAAAATCCAAATGCTTTCACATACCTAAAAGACCATGGAAGCCCTGACCCCTGCTCATCTCTGAGCTTTCATCTCCTACAACGTAGGCCTTGGTTCACACTTTTCTAGCCATCACTGCTCCTGAAACCCCATATCTTCCTGGAACACTCAAGCTTGTCCAAAGAGCTCCCACATATACTACTTCCTTTCTTATACTGGAAATATCCAGGGCCTTGTGCATGGTAGGCAGGTGCTCTACTACTGAGCTCCACCCTAGCCCCACACTTGTGCTTTCTTGTCTTCCTAATTTCTTTCCTTCCTCTCTTTTTTTCTTTCCTTTTTTCCTTCCTTCCTTCCTTTCTTCCATTCTTGTACTGAGGACTGCACTCAGCCTTCACTGAGCTATATCCCTAGCCCTTTTTTATTTTATATTTCTGAGACAGAGTCTCATCTCACTAAGTCACTAAGATGGCTGAGCTGAGCTTGAACTTGCAGTCCTCCTGCCTCAGTCTCCCAAAGTGCAATGATTATAGGCATGCGCCACCATGCTCAACTTTGTCCTATTCTTAGCAGTTGGATCCCTCAAGTCTCACCTCAAGTGTCACCTCCTCTGAGGCCTACAATGAACCTTTAATCTTAAATCGCTGCCTCTTCAACTCTGTCCTAATAGTCTTATCGTTCTTACAGCACTTATCCTGAAATCATCCTTTTTAGATATTTGTTTACTTGCTTATTAGTTGTATCCTTTTGCTAGAACAGAAGATCTGTGACAGCAAGGACCTGTCCTAAATAAACATTTTATCTGCAGCAAATACAGTGTGGGCCTGGCCAGGGGAGTTGCTTCATTAGTACTTGTAGAACTTTGTGAACTGCTTCTTCAACATCCCTGTTATTGAGCCTCACATGTCCATTTTTTCTGCACTGAGCACAAACTGGGCTACTTATTTCTCCCCTCTCCATTTTTTTTTTTAGACAGTCTCACTATGCAGCCCAGGTTATCCTCAAACTCAGAATTCTACCTCAGCCTCCCACATGCTGGGATTACAGGCATGTGCCATTGTACCTGGCTGTCCATCCCATTTCTTTTTTTGGCGGGGCGGGGGGAATCACAAAAAATACATATTTGTATTTTTGTATTGAGAGGGGAGAGAGTAGAAAATAAAGCAGCCTCCATACTGGACCCTATTCAATGGCAGCTTCTTGTTCTATAAGGTTAAGAAGACTTTGAGGAAATAAGAATTATTTGGAAAAATCCAGGTGTAGCTGCTTTGTATGCTGTGATGGGCAGAAGGGATGAAGTGAAGTGTGAAGGCCCCTCACACCCTTTATCTGAGCTCAGACCATGTCCTGGAGCCCCGGGGTGGAGAAAGTGCCACTTTCATTCTTGTTTTTTGGAATTGTTGACTAGTACATAGTGATAGAGAATGATAAGCAAGAAGAGTGGCATGCCCAGCATGTTCGCAGATATGGCAAGATGCACCTCGGTGATCTTCCTAACCAGCTCCACTGTTATCATTGAACTTCCCCCACTTCTGAGGTAAGCAGGAGGAGTCAATTCTCCCCCCACTCCTCACAGAGATTGGCATTTGTGCATGTGCTACCACTGAGCTATACCCTAACCTCTCCAACTTGATTTTTATCCATTTCAAGACAGGACCGGTTCCCACGAGTGCCCAGACCTTTACATCTGCCTTTGCTCTCTGCCCTGTCTTTGCTCTCCCATCCTTCTCCACCAGCTCTTTCTGCTTTCACGCCTCACTCAAACATAACCTCTGCAGCTGCCTCAAGTCTGGTATTTGCTGTTTTCACTGAACTTCAGCCTCTTCAACTGAAATGTGGGCTTGTGGAGGATGGCAATCCAGTCCAATCATTTCTGCATCCCCAGCATCAGGTGCAGGGCATGACACACAGAAGCCTTCCTACCAAGTTTTTTTTGGGGGGTGGGGTGCACACAACAGGGTCTTTCTAGGTAGTTCAGGGTGGCCTTGAACTCACTATGTAGTCCAGGCTGGGCTCGAACTCATGGCAATCCTCCTGCATCAGCCTCCTGAGTGCAGGGATTACAGGTGTGCACTAACATGTTCAGCTCCAAGCAAGTTTCATAAAGGACAAGGTGCTAAGGGGCCTGGGAGCTCAATACAGGGAATGTAGTAACACCCCAAGTTAGCCTAAAGCAATGGTGCCAAACCTATGGTATGTGGGCTGCAGCAGGCTGTTTGTTATCACTGAAAGCTCTAAAAGGTTTGCCATCACTGGCCTAGAAGAAAAGGAGACAAAGCCAAGAATGCCTGAGTAGGTTAGGACATCAAGGCCCAGGAAGCTGAAGTCCTCTGCCCCAGTTCCCACAAGGAGGTGGGAGGCAGAGACTGAGAGCCCAGTCCTTGTTTCTGATGGAAAGGCTGGGGTTCCTGCCAGTACTCCACTGACAACCAGCCCAAGGAGGAGGGCCAGTCTGGTACAGGTCCATGGCACCGGCTGTCACCATGTGTGATAATACTGATGCTCCTAGCCAAGAAGTCATCTGATAGAGGGCAGTACTACACTGGCCCACCATAAGGCCATCTTCAGCCTCTGACTAGGACCTCTGGAGTGTGGTACTCAGGGATCCTCCAAGTCTCTGGATTCCTCCAGCCCTGGCTTCTGTTCCAGCTGGGAATCCTAGAAGAAGATGGCACACTGGGTCCTGGGGGTGGGGCTGAGGGTGGTGTTGGAAAACCCTCAATACAGGTCTTTGGGCCTGTCCTGGTGCTTCTGGCCTCCTCCTTCCTCCCTTCTCAGCCAAGAAGCAGGTAGGCAAGGCTGAGAAGGCAGGAAATTACCCTGACTGGAATGACCGTGTAGTTCCTGAGGAGCCCTGCTTAGCCCTGCACTGGGGTGGAGGCTGGCCACAGCCTGAGAATTATAAAAACAGGAACGCCGGCTGGAGATCTAGGGCCTTGCACTCTCCAAGAAACCCTAGTCTGTCCTTGGCAGCACCTCAAACCCACCCAACCTGCCTTTCCAGGCCAATCCTTGCTTCCCACTCGAAAAATATTTTAATGGTTTCCTGTTTCCTGTAATTGCCTGAAATCCAAAAGCTTCATCCTATCCCCATTCCTTGCCCATGGCCCTAAAACCTGAGTTCAAATTTTCACTCTGCCACCTCTGAACAGAGTGCTCTTGGCCAGATTACTTCATTCACCCTTCTGCCTCCATTTCCACATAAAGCCCTTAGAATAGTGATAGGCACGTGGTAAGCATAAGTATCTGCTACAGCTATCATTCATGTAAATCAATCTCAGCCACACTTATACACCATCCCCTGCAATTTGGCAGCTTTTTGGTCCAAAGCCTCTATCCAACATTGTTCAAGGTTAGTTCTTTAAAGGTGCTGGGGGTCTTGGGGCTGTAGCTTAGTGGTAGCACAAGCAAGGCCACAGGTTTGATCCGCAGCACAACCAAAAGGAAAAACAACAACAAAAAAACCTGTTGAGGTCTCCAGCCTGGAAGCCCAGAAGGTATGGGGGCCTCACCTTGCAAAGGTGACCCCTCCCTTTGGGGTCTGAGCATGTCTAGGAGGGGCACTTTTAAGTGGAGGAAGTACAACACAGGAGTTCAGACTATGAGCTCTGGAGCCAGAGTGCCTGGATTTAAATTCTGACTAAAACATCTTGAACAGGTGACTTTTCTGAGATTCAGCCAAGGTTCTGAGTTTATAAATATAGAGTAGCTCCTAGCCACCATTAAGTCTTCAATAATTTTTAGGTAGGATTATCATTAATATATCCTCCCAATCCAGACCCAGAAACTGTGATGCTCCCAGACTGAAAAAGAGGATCCAAGACACCTTGCTGGAGTTCCCTGGAAATATCCTCTTATTCCTCTATCTTCCCAGGTTCTTACCAGTAAGCTGACAGGATATCCATATTAACGGGGAAGACAGTCTTAGAGGTAACAGATGCACACCAGGTATCAGACAGCTGGATCCCAGCTATTCCCTCAACACGTGACATTTCACTGCCACTGCCCTGTCCTGTTCTAACAGCACCTGTCAAAGGGGGATGACTACTCCCGAGGTTAAATTGTAACTCCTCACCTTGACTTAGATCATGCCACCTCCTTTAAGCATTCATTTCAACTAACATTTCAAAAAGGTACTGTGATACTAACTCCATCTGCTCACCTAGCCTTTGGGGCCCTTTCAAGCCCACTTTGTTGGTAGGTCTGCACAGCGGTCAGAGGCAGGCTCTGGCACCAGACTACTTGGGTCTGAACCTTGGAAAGTTCTATCATTTGTTTTATATGTGACCTTAAATACATGGCTTCACTTTGATGTTCTTATCTGTCAAGTGGGACTAATAAAATGACTGTGATAAAGACTAAATGAGGTCTGAAATAGTGCTTATAAAAGTGTATCTAGCATATAATGTCTTGCAGCATGAGTTATATCTTATATAGACTAATTTACAAACAATTCCTCAGAAACAAGGCTAGATACAAAGACCCAGAGTGAGCTGGAAGGAACTTCAGATGGTGGTGTCCTCCCTCCACCAGGGGTTACAAACGCAAGGCCCTCAGAGGCCAAGCAGGTATCACAGAATCTCAAAGGGTTGGGTGGGTCAGAGGCAGGTTGGGGCACTTGTGCAGAATTTAGAGGGGTGGCTGATATTCAGTTCCCTCTTATTGCTACTGCTAAGAATACAGCCTTGAGTCACCAGAACTTTGTGGGCTTTTCACAAGAAGCCAGCAATCTGATTTTAAGGGAAAATCCTTGTAGTACTAAATTTATAAGTTTTTTTTTTCCTTCTTCCTTTTGAGAGAGAGGATCTTGCTATGTTGTTTAGGCTGGCCTTGAACTTGTGATCCTCCCACCTCTGCCTCCTAAGTAGCTGAGATCACAGCCATGTGCCACCACAGTCACCACCAAACTTATTTTAAAACACAACAAAATGAAGCCAAAGTGTGGGTTCAATAAGATGTTTGTAGGTCAGATTTGGCTCTCAGAATACTAATTCACAACCTCTGCACTGCCTCATAAAGCTGAGGCCCAGTGAGGTTGTAGAATGTGCCCAAGGCCACAAAGTGAGTGAAGACAGCCCATACTGACCATTTTCAAGCAGGCATGGCCTCCTGGGATACCCTTACCTGTGTTTGCGCTGCTCCCAATACTGTTGATGGCTGGTGGCACCGAGCTGGATGAGTGAAAGGGCACATGTCCATTTTCCCGGGGTGGCTTGTCCTGCCAGCCTGGCCCTGCCTCTCCAGGGCACAGCTCTGCAGGGCCTCCCCACTCATCAGAACCCTGGCGTGAGTGGTAAGAGGGCTCTGCTCGGGTTCGGAAGCTGCTAGCCAATCGCTCTTCAAGGTGGCTCAGCCAGAGTGCCAATGCGTTTCGGTCCTCCAGCGTGGTGGCTGGGTGGATGAGAGCATAGGAGAGCAGCTGGCGGCTTTCCTCGATGAAGGCATTGCTCTCAATTGAGTAGGCCAGTACTTTCTGCAACAGCCTCATGTACTCGGACTTGGCCTCTGAGTTACCTGGCTGAAGCAGAGGCAGGTGGGATAGCAAGAGGGACACCACCTTCTCTTTGGACTCCTGTTGCCACTGGCTGACGATGGCTATGAGGGATAAGAAGGGATGTCAGTAGAGTCTGGGTGGGGATTACCATAAACCTAAGAGGGTTGCCCTGGTCTATTCCCTCAGCTCCAAGCTCCTCTCCTTTCTCTGTTCATGACTCTCAACCTGATACTTACATAGCTGGATCAAACACCTTCTTCAAGAGCAATTTTTTCTTGGTTCTATCACTCCCATTCTCAAAAACTTGCAGTAATTTCCAATCAGCCAAACTTGCCACTCTGGAATCCAAATTCCTCCTGCTGCCCTCAGGCCTGTTCTTTTGCTGTACCTGACCCCTCCCTTCTTTATCATCGTGCCCTCTACTACTTTTCCCCGCATCAAAGCAGCCTCCTTCCAGGAGAAGGCAACAGAATAAAATAATTAAAAGCTTGGGCTCTAGAATCAGATGGTCTAGACTCTTTAACTTACTAGCCAGATCTCAGGTAAGTCACCTCGAATTCCACAGAACACTGATTTTTTTTTTTTAAAAGCATGGCACTGGGAATTGAACCCAGGACTTCTACAGTGAGCTACACCTCCAGCCCTTTTAAAATTCAGAGATAAGGTGTAAGTTGCCCAGGCTGTACTTCAACTTGTAATCCTCCTGCCTCAGCTTCCCAGAATGCTGAGATTATGGGAATGTGCCACCACACCTGGCTAAACACTTTTACCTGAAAAATTTGAGAGGTAACTATAACACCCAATTCAGTGTTGCTCTGAGAGTCAATGAGCGGGCCTGGCATTTAAGACATACATAATGAAGGCTTGCTGCCGTTTAATTGGCTTCTGCCTCTAATCTCCCTCCCCAATCTCTCCCATACATAGAAATGGCTTTATCTGCCTATATCATACCACAATGTCATGTTTCCAACCAGGAGATTATAGTGGCAAATAGCATCAACAGACCCAAGTTCAAGAACTCACAGCCCAATACCACCTTCATTTCCTAGTCCTCCAGATAAAGAGGCAGTTCAGGGGCCGGAGATTCAGCTCAGTGGTTCTGGCACCTGCCTCGAAAGTGCAAGGACCTGAGTTCGATCCCCGGTACCAAAAAAAAAAAGAGTCAGCTCAGGATACCCCCATCTAGTAGCGGTTCTCTACACTATATTCATCCACCTTTCCATACTCAGACTGAGATTCAAAGTTTCAGCCTGTAACAACTTTTTTCTTCCTACTGAAATTCTTCTTTTTAAAAAAGTGACAAAAATTTAAAAAGAATACAGAATGCTTCACGGATTTGGGGGTCATCTTGTGTGGAACCCATCCTCATCTTCTCTAAGTTGTCTCAATTAAACCTATGTACTGCTAAAGTTATAGCTCAATGTCTTTTCTTTTTCCCCCCTCCCTCAGTACTGGGGATCAAACTCAGGGCCTCATGCATGTTAGCAAGTGCTATAACACTGAGCTACAATACCTAGCCCTTTCAAAACTTAATTTACTATTATCATTATTGTGGTACTGGGGATTGAACCAAAGGCCTTGCACATGCCAGGCAAATACTCTACCAATGAGCTATATCCTCAGCCTTTTTTGAGACAGGATCTCACCTTGTTGTTCAGGCTGGCCTTAAACATGGGAGTCTCCTGCCTTAGTTTCCTGAGTAGGTGGGATTATAGAATTCCATTATCATGCCAGCATCAATGTCTTTTTGTGGGTGGGGGGGGTACTGGGGATTGAATCAAGGACCTGAGCTCACACTGAGCTAATTCCCAGCCCTTGCTTTAATTTCCATTTTTGAGACAGGGTTTCCCAAAGTCACTAAGTTGTTCAGGCTGGGCTTGTGATCCTCCTGTCTGCTTCCCAGTGCTGGGATTATGGACAAGCACCACTACAACCAGCTCCGATGTCTTTTATAGACTGCCTAATGTTGCCCTCCTCCAGGACTCATCACCCCCTGGCTTCTCCATGCGTGGGTGATCCTGACCTCTTCGTCCTAGCCCAATGTCTGAGAGCCAGGGTGACAAACCAAGTTTCCACCCTCATTTAGAAGGCTGCTTCCCAAGAACAAGGTCCTAGGCTGGATGCATAAAGGAGATCTTGAGAAGGGACTGTTACAGTCTGACTATCCCCTTCAAAAACCTTATCAGCACAAGGACCCGAGTTCAATCCCGGTATCAAAAAAACCCCACAAAACAACAACACCCTTATCACTTTTGTGACTATTTAAACAGAGTAGAGGATCAAGATGATGCTGACAAAGCAAAGGAGAGAAACAAACACCACCAACACTTGAGAAAAGAGACAATGTTCAAGGGCCAAGGCCAACTTTGTCCTCACTCTTGGGCAACAGGGCTCGTACTTGTAAGCCAAGGTGATGGTTCAAACACCCCAAAAGTGAGTTCTGAGTGATGTGCTAATGGTGAGGTTCTAGAAAGAAGTAAAGGAGCTGGCTCTAAGTGGACATAGATAAGACCCCAGGATGATGAAAAAGAATAGGCAAAGATATGGCTAACACTTCTACACTACTTACTGGCCACATGACTCCAAGCAAGTGTGATCACTTCACTGACCTCTACTTTCTCTGTCTATCTGAAGGGGAACTCAGAACTAGTCCTATCTGGCACGGCTGCTAGAATTAAGTGAAACCATAACATAAAATAATGTCTTCAGGAAACACTTGCTGCTATTATTACTCAATGTATCTGACTCCTTCTCTTTAAATACATACAGATATTTTTTTCCTCCCCCAAATACATACAGATTTTATTTTATTTTATTTTTATTTATTTTTTGGTACCGGGGATCGAATTTGGGTCCTTGTGCTTGTGAGACAGGCGGTGGAACCACTGAGCTAAATCCCCAGCCCTACATATAGATTTTAAAGGCACCAGCCAATCTAGGAAGCAGAGAGGCTGGGAATAGGCACATATAAGGGAAGCCTCAGAAACCTAGGCATCTGAGTCTTCAACCTAAGTTCCAAGGACCTCTGGTGTCCTTCATCCACACTGCAGGATAGACACCTGACAACTTGCACTGACATTTGAAAAAATGCCCCTTTTGTATCCCTCTTTTAATGATCTGTTTAAAAGACTGTGGCCTAGAATTCATATTAATTTCTAATTCTACTTAAATTTGTAGCACTAGGGAAAAGAGTCACGTAACTCTCAACTCCTAGTTATATAATTTTCTTGGCCAGGACCTCTCTGCTTCAAGCTTTCTAGAGAACCCCTGGTAAAGTGCCCAGGATTCACATATTTATTCAAAATCATCAACTAATGCCATGGTCACAGCACTGGCCAAAATTAATAATAGAATAAACATTACTGCCACTAAGAAAGATAATAATAATGGACAACATTTATTAAGCATATGCCATGTGCCAGGCACTAGTGTTAAGAACATTATTGGTGGTTTTTTTTTTTTTTTTTTGGAGACAAGGTCTTGCTATGTATTCGGAGCGGGCCTTGAACTCACTATGTAGTGGAGGGTGGCCTGGAACTCTTGGTGATCTTCCTGCCTTGGCCTCGAGTGCTAGGACTACAGACATGCACTACCATAACAAACATGATTGGTTTTTATTCCCACCTCAACCCTGTTTTAGCATTCCTACCTTCCAGATAAGATTTGGGAAGTGAAGTCACTTTCCCGAAGTGACAGAGCTAGTGAGCAACAATGCCAGAAATCTGAACATAAGTCTATATCTAGAACTCGGAGACTTGTACTACAATCTTCTATCTCCCTAATGCCAACTCTTCTTTCTTCCCTTTTCCTAACCTGGCTTTCCAGACCTCCTTCAGTATCTGCCACTCAAAGTTAGTCTTCTTTTGAACCAACTCCCCATGACCACAAAGCTGTCCCTAGGATCATCTCCATCTAAAGATCTTTCCAAGGTGGAACAGGCCTTCTGGATGTCAGGAAACCTTTCCTGCCTTCCCACCTCACTCTGGCACTGAGTCACATGGTAGGGAATTCTCTAGTACCCCACATTTCCTTCTCTGACTTAGTTCCTGAAGTTTCGGTTCTTAATGACATGGAAGGAGAAATGCAGTAAATAATATTAGGGACAAAGAGATGGAATTGTATTCCAGCTGTCATGCAGTTACCTGGGCAGTATGCTCCCTCCTTTGTAAAAGGAATTATAAGGGTGCTGGGAAGATTTGCAGAGGTAATGCATGTAAAGCATCAGACAGAGTCTGCCCAGAGCGGGCACAGGATACAGCTCAATGATGGGTGTTTGCCCTTCTCTTTCAGCAGTCAGCCTGTCCCTCTATTCCTAGCCTGACATTGTCAATTGCCGTTGTTTAGGCCTTGCAGGGTAGCCAGAGGCATCTGGGACAGAAAAGAAGCCTTGTCTAGTCCCTCCCCCACCCTAGAATACTGCCAGGACCCCAGGGTAAGGGACACAGCTTCTTCTCTGGTACTGCCAGGGGACGTGACAGCACAGCTTCAAGGATTGGGCTCAATGAAGGACCTTGTTCTACTGCCCAGAAACAGGAGAGTGGTTTTGGACGAATGGAGACTGACCCCGGGGAAATGTGTGTTCATGTGTCTGAGCATTGGTGGTGGTGGTGGGAAGGGCGGGCCTCCATTACTGGGAAGCATCAATGAGTCCTGGAACTGGTCCAAGGAATTTGTGCAACCTCAGGCCCCTTGGGATGAGCTCAGCTGGGGCTGCAGATGACGAGTGGGGATGGAACTTCTAGTTTCCTGCCCAGCTCAGAAGAGTCTGGCCCAGAGCTGAGGCACAACAGGGGCTCAATGAATACCTGCACAATTAAACCCAGATGGCTCCTGGAAGACAGTAGTGTCTATGTGTGTATAATGTGCCTCTTCTAGGACTCTTCCAACCTTGGGTCATCCTGTTCCCTGGTCTCAGCACAGCATACTAAGAGCACAAACTCAAAAGGCAAACTTTCTGGGTTCAAAATCCAGCTCTGCCCCCACAACCTAGGTCAATGCAACTGTGTGCCAATCCTTTAATTTCTCTGAGCCTTATGTAAAAGCCCTTATGTCACAGAGCAGTAAAAAGTCAATGAGACAATTGTGCAAAGCACCTGGCATGTGCAAATGCTCAGTATATTTAACTATTATTGTCATCGCTCCTAGTTGGAGATCTAAAACCATGTTGTTTCAGGGCTGGGGGCACAGTTTATTTAGGAAAGCACATGTGAGACTCCCTCTTAAGATTCCCAACAGGGTGGGGAATTTCATGTGGTTATTTACCAAAAACAAAACACATCTCTGGCTCCTTGGAGCTAAAGGCACAATGAGTGATGAAATTCTGGAGGTGGGTAGATGGGGGAGAGGGCTGGGGAATGCTGTTATGCCAATGACTGCTTCCTACAAAGCTGCAAACCTACTCTGTAGGCATGGAGAGGGTAAAGAAGACTATGTATGAGTGCCCTTCTTGGCACAGTGGCCACAGGGCTAGGCTGGCCAGGTCACCAGAACTAGGTAGGTCATGACCATGGGCCCTAGCAAATCATAGGAGCCAAATTTATCTTCAAGATTACCATAAGAGAAAACCCATTTTTATGTGCTGGGCTATTGCAACAGTTGTGGCAGCCTCAGGCACCAGTCAGAAAGGCTGGGGTGTGGCTCTAAACATGCACTTCTCTCTGCCTCATCCCAGCTTACACAGACATGGGGCAGGGCCAGGGGGCTTACATTTCTGTTTGAGGAACTGTTCCAACAGAGACCAAAAGGGGAGGGGGAGGAATAAGGACTAAGCTCTGGTGACTCACTTGTACAGTTCCCCTCAGTTTCCTCACCCAGACTCAGGGAGCCACAGAGGAAGAGGCTTAAACTTGCTGGATATGAGGCCTGACTCAGAAGACAGGAGGTGGGAAGAAATGGAGGAAATATGGCTCAGGAAGTTTTGGGACCAGAGAGGGAAGAGGAAATCAACTCCCCTGGCTCCTATCTCCTTCCTCCTATCCATAGGAACACAGTTCTGGTCCAAGTCTGCATCAGAGAGGAAGACGCCCAGGATTACTATTATAGCTCCTAACAGGGGGTAAGACTGTACTGGGAGAAGGAACAGGGAAGATGACAAGGGGAAACCTAGGGCCTCTCCTTCCCTGTTCTGGAGACCTGGAGTACTGCTTTTCTTTTCTGTACCTGCATACTGCCTCAGATTCTACTCCCATGAAACCAACACTAGCTGCCTGGGGTGAAGGACTTCTCTACATCCTGCTAGCTGTTACAAAGGGACAGCACAGGGCAAAACCCCACCTCCCCCAGCTGTAAGACCCCACTCTCCATTTCTAGGAGGTCATATGACAGTGCCCTTACCATCTTTCTAGGCCCACCCACACTCAGCATCAGTAATCAAGTGGTTCTCAAGTGGGTGCACACATGGGAGGGCTCTAACTCTCTGAGGATAGGACCTAGGCCTCACGTTATTTTTAGAAAGTCCCTGGGAGATTATGACATAAAGCCAGGATTGGATACTTTTGTGTAGGGTAATTTCGGTGTTCCCGGCCCTATCTGTGGAGAAGACATGTAGGTGGACTCTCTGATCCAAACCCAGGGTCTCCCTTGAGAACTGGAAGAAGTAACAGGGCTAGTTGGGTGGGACATGGAACTAAAACCCAGGGGAAAAAAAAGGAATCTGCCTCACTGTTTAGGTCTCCTGCTTTGGAGGGATCTGAAGAGCTATGGAAAGGCTTCAGTCTCTGCAGTAGGCAGCTCTTAACTGGGGACTTATGGGTCAACTGACCTCAAGATATGGTTAGTAGTGAAAGTATGCATCTTTGTGGGGAGGGCAGAGAAGAGAAGCAAATTTTTTTTTTTTTTTTTTTTGCAATGTTGGTGATGGTACCCAGGACCTCACATATGCCTGGCAAATGCTCTATCACTGAGCTACAGCCTCAACCTGCATTAACTATTAAGAAGTACTAGGGCTGGGGATTTAGCTCAGTGGTTCCAGCGCCTGCCTCACAAGCTCAAGGTCCCAAGTTTAATCCCCGGTACCAAAAAAAACCCAAAAACCAAAAAACAAAGAACTACTGTTCTAGAAGAATGTGCTAGGCCCCTAAAAAGAGAGAGTAGTATGTCTGGCTGAGGCTCTGCCTACTTTCAGAGCCCAAGAAGTACACTGAAAGTACTTAGAAAAACTCCCTCACTGTCCAGATAGGACTCCTCAGGCCCAAGTGAGGTGGGACTGATCCAGAACAGAGTTATCAGTGGTAGAGCTGGATCTAGATGTTCAATGTGTCCCTATTCCTGATCTTCTATCCCATGACAAGTCAATCACCCAGCAGAGCATCATCTCTCACATCTCTGATGCCTGGTCATCAGAAGAACCTGGCAACTTTTTTCCAGGCCCACTGATCTCCTCAGGATTTCCACTTACTGGATCTGGTGGGTAAGGGCCAGAAATCTGGATTTTATATCACTCTGCCCACTCAGGTGATTCATCAGAATGATGCAAGTGTGGGAAATACAGGGAATGGAAAGGCCATAATGAATAGAGGAAGAGAAACAGTCAGAAGGTCAGCACCTCCCAAGAGACAGACTCCAGGTCCAAAAACAAGAAGGAGGGCTGGGAGGTACTTCTTGAGGATGGGGGTACAACAGACCATGCCTCCTTAATCTTGGAACCCGGCATTCAAAGCCTTTATAGAATTTACCTGTGCTCACTTCTCTCTCAAGTACTGCTCTACTCCAATCCTGGCAGGCTTCTATCCTGCTGACTCTGGAATACAACTGGCCCTCCCTCCCCACCCCCTTCTCAGTTCTCCTTACCTCTCCATCCATTTAAGTACCAGCTGTTTTAAAAGTTCTCACCAGTTGACATAAGGATGTAGCTAAGAACCTTGATTCATGAATTTACTCATTATTCAGTTCATTCCACAGCAATGTTCCACCCTGGTGAGGTATTACCCCCAAAATCCCAATGCAAACCATCAAGGATGGGCCTCTGTTGCTTTGTGTAGAGTGTAACATTTTTCATGCGCAATATGGTGAGAACAACTATTTTAAATGCACATATCTCCCAACTATCAGGCCTATAGACTCTTAGGAACTTATCTTAGACAAGCTTAAAGAGTACTTATTACAGCACTCTTTGTAAGAGCAAGACCAGATATACCGTGGTGGAGCTACTAGTCAAGTGCTCTGAGGTCAAAACCGAGCTCTACCTCTGACTGAATGTATGACCCAGAGCAAGTCACTTAACCTCCCCAGATGTCAGTCTCATGTAGAAAGTGGACCTTCCTTACAGAGTACTGTGAGATTACATGAGCAATGGAAGTAAAGCACCATTTGGTATACTAGTAGGGCTCCATAAATATGACCTATTCTTACTATGCAGCCATTAACAACAAGGTATGTGAATATGGAATGGCATTCCAATTATTTTGGTAAATAAAAAAGCAAATTAGTTAATACGCACAATACTCGGCCATTTGCTTAATTAAAATATGACAAAGCTGGAAAGAGAATATGCATGTGGCCATATATGCACTAAAATTCACCTCAGAAAACATAAACAAGAAGTCTGGGAAACCTCACTTCTCACTTTTTGTATGGTTTATTAACTTATGTTTTTGTTTTTTTGAGACAGGGTCTCGATATGTAGTTCAGGCTGGCCTTGAATTATGTAGCCCAGGCTGGCCTTGAACTCATGGTGATTCTCTAGTCTCAGCTTCCAGAGTGCTGGGATTACAGGTGTGCACCACCATGCCCGGGTTGTATGGTTTAATTTTACTACAAATTCTGAAAACAAAAGCACAAATTAAAAAATGCTCCAACCAGCAATAAGCCCCACTGGTGATTCTGCTAACAGCCATGATTGGCTGCAAGAGGTTATCTGACTGCCTGCTTGGGGTGGGGTGGTGGGGGTGTATGATGAAGCAGCATAAGACACTGGCCTGCCTTATAGGACCAAAGGAGCTCTTTTTGGTAGGGAGGCTAGCAGGAATGAGAAATGGCAGCTGCTGCACCCGAGCTGGCTTCTTACTGCTTTGGCTGCCAGACTGGGAATGAGGAAGTGTGATGCCTGTTCTGAGTAACTGTCTTCCCCTAGAACCTATAGTGCCTATGGGACTTGTACAGAAAGACTCAATAAAAAACCAAAAGTGACTGTTGCTAAGAAGGGTGGGCCAGAGGAGATGAGAGAGGCCAGGCAGTTCTGTGGCTATTTAATGCTAAAAGTCCATGCTAGTGTCCTCACCTATAAAATGGGGACAACAACAGTATCTATCTCACAGGGTGGTTATGAGGACTGAGTTACTGACAATAAAAACAACTACTGTGTTACTGAGCGTTCACTACATGCTAGAACTGTTCTAAGAGCTCCAAACATGTTAATTGACTCCTCACAAGTACCCTAGAAGTAGATATAATTATCATATCGACTTTAAAATGAAAAAACCAAAGCATAGAGAGGTTAAATTACTTCATTTCCTGGCAAAAGACAACTGTGATTTAAATTTAGATAATGTGACTTGAGAGTCACCAAAATACACTGTTTTCAAACCTAATAAATGCAAGTAAAGAATATTTGGCTTGTAAAGGCTCAATGTGAACTACAATTATAAGCAGGTGGGAAGAGTGAGGATGATTAAGGTGGACAAACTCTTCATGAATTCCTCAATCTCCTTCCCAGCTAACTTTTGGGTATCCACTACCCTCCCTCTTCTCGGTGGTCTCCATCTCTCCCGGCTGTCACCAGAGTCAGCAGCTCTCCACTCAGTTCTATGGAGGCCCAGAAGGTCAGAAAAGGTTAGCAGTGGCTCTTGAGACAGGGCTTTGAGTCAGGTCTCTAGCCTGATTGCTGACTATGACTACAGGGACATATTCTAGAGAAGCTTGGCATACTCAGTCCAACACCAGCCTCATGGGACATAGGGTATCTCTCTCCAGGGTGCTTACTAAACTGATACGAAGGACTATAAATTCAAAACTCTTTTTTTTTTTTTTGGTACCGGGGATCAAACTCAGGACCTTGCACTTACGAGCAGGCAGCAGTTTCACTGAGCTAAATCCCCAGCCTTTTTGTTTGCTTTTTGAGACAGGATTTCACTATGTAGTTCAGGCTGGCCTTGAACTATGTAGCCCAGATTGGCCTTGAACTCACCGGCAATGCTCTGGCCTGTCTCTGGGGTGCTGGGATTATAGGCGTGTGCCACCACACCCAGCTTCAAAACTCTCTTGAAGCTATTTATGCCTTGAATCCAACCTACTTTTATGGGTAAAGAACAGTACAGGACAGTGATGGCAAACCTTTTACAGCTTTTAATGATACAAATAGCCCACTGTGGCACATGTACTATAGGTTTGCCACCACTGGTATAGGATGACTTGTGAATTTGGAAGGGTTCTACAATTCCCTCTTAGATCTAATGTCCTGAAGCTTAAAAAATAAATTATTGTTCACCTTCTATCTCTTTTTCATAGATAATGATTTGTTTCCTTTCAGCGGCCCACATAAGCCTCCCTGCACAAATCCTCCTCTGTTGTGGGCAGTTTCCAATCTGTGTTGCCTCCCCTCGGAGTCCCCCATTCCATGCCTGAGGATAATCTGGCAACACAGCCCCAGGAAACCCAGGATTGGGAGTCGAAAGACTCCCCAGCAAGCAAAGAAATCTTATTTCTTGGCACCACTGTTGGTTGGCCTCCATGGGCCTCTCACACCTGTTCCAGGTATCCCTCCTGCTGCACTTCCATCTCTAAGGGCAAAGACTCACCAGCACTGTTGGCCTCTGACTCCAGCAGGTGGATGTCATTGCAGTCCGCTAACGAGTGTTCCAGGCAGAGCTGCAGGAAGCGAGCTTGGGTACGAGTGACCCGCTTCAGAAGCGACAGCAGGGCCACTGTCTGCTCACACTCATTCCAGCCCTTGAACCAGCCAGCAAGGATGCCCACCTGGTCTCGGAACATCATGGTGCCAGGCCTGGGGCCAGGGTGGGGGGGACGGCGGTGGCAAGGGCCAGCGCCGTCACATGGTCTCGGCTCTGGGCTCCTGTTCTCTCTCCCCTGAGGGCCAGGGCTTGATGATGTTCCCTGGCGTGATGGCAACAGGTGGCGAGGGGAGGAGGGAGCCTGCTCACATTGGGGGAAGTCTTGGTCCAGCCACACCTCTCCCGGCTCCTGCAAAAGGAAGCAAAGGGATCAGAGAGGATAAAGGGGTTGAAGCTGTCCTGGTAAGTGTGGGCTGAGGGGGGCATGAAAGCCTTATGCTAAAAGCCTTATCCCTGTACCTTCAGAATGCTTATTCTAAGGAGTTCCTGGGAAAAAGATGGAGCCAGTCCCAGATACTAACCCAACTTCCCCTCAATCTCCAGATCCAGATAAAAGGCTTAAGTGGCACCCTAGGGACTAAGAAGATGCTGTCCCTCACACCCGGCTGTCACAGATGCAAAGGAGGCAGATTTAAAGCAGAGAGAAAGCTGGAAAGATTTTTCTAAAATGGGAAGTAAGAAACTGCATAAAGATACATCATGTAAAGGTACAAGTTCCCAATGAGAAATGTAAATGTATTGTATACCTAAAATGTACCAATAAAAGAATTTAAGGTAAAAAAACCAAAACTGTGCATTATGGGAAAGACCTGAATTAATAGAGATCTGGCTTAAGGTGACATGACTAAGCAAACACGTGAGCCTATGCACTTCCCTTTACCTTGCTGGTCTTTGGCCACCTCCTCTGAGAGCTAAACAAAGTGAATGCTAATCTGACAAAAGAACCCTAAAGAGCTCTTTTATTACTTCAAATGAAAATCCACAATGTTTGGTCAGTAGTGGATCGTGGCGTGGTAACCCCAGATGGAGAGCTTGATACTATACAGATAACTATCTGGTCAATTACTGGTTGGGTACCTGTCAGCCCTTGGGTGTGGGCATGGACAGGAGACTTTTCAAAGGTCACTGACAGGCTGAAGGGCTTTCACACCCTTCCACCCAGCTCTCCCACTCTGGAGACAGGACACCTCTGATCTCTTAAGATTGCACCTATCTCTTCTACTATGAGATAATCCCTCTTAGTCCTTTTCTTCATTCCCCAAAAGTCTGGTTCAGATTCAAGCTCTCTGGGCCGGAAAGTTCCCCTGGCTCCTAGAATACCAGCCTATTATCCAAACCCCAGAGTCAAGAGGACATCAACCTGAAGGGAAGGGGACAATTCAAAAATCAAAAACTCCCAAACAAGAAAGTGTCCAAATTCTCCTTAGGCAGAGGAATACACAGAAGCTGTTTTAACTGGGCAAACAAAAATGCCTATTTTTCAGTGGACTGCTTTCTGGACATTACTCTAAAGCCTTTTTGTAAGTGTCTTGAGCTTCAGGCTTCCATTCAACATTTTCCCCCATCTGTCTCTCTTGCAACCAGTACCCTTGGCTCCATCCCCAAACCACATTTAGCTCCATCCTCTTCTAGCTGCTAAAAGGCTGAAGTTCCCTGGACTGAGAATTCTACAAGGAGACACTGAATCTGTAGGCTCAGAGGTCCTTTTAGGAAGCTACTCCCATCTCCCTAAACTTCCATGTCCCTACTGAGGAGGGGAGTGAGATGCATCTGACAATGTCTGTGATTCGCCTTGAAGATTCCCTGTGGGATCCCTAAACAGAGCAAACTGGTCTAGCTGTCAATCCCTTTGGGTATAAGAAGCAGGAAGAGGTGTGAGGGCAAACAAAACTTGTTCCAAGTGAAATGAGCCTCTCAGTAATCTTTTAAAAGGAGAAATCAGATGTTGTCCTCCCCTGGCTTAAAATCTTGCACTTTAAATCCAATCTTGGCCAAAAAGGTCCCATAGGATACTTGTGGCCTCTCAAACCTCCTTGTGTACCAAGTTCCTTCTGGATTCCTCTTTCCCTAGAGGCTGGCTCCCATCTGTTACTCAGGTCTCAGCTCAATGTCACTTCCTCAGTTTCCCTGACAGCCAAATCTAAGGAGACTCTTCCCTGGTCACTCCACTGTATTGGTGCTGTTTCATTTCTTTTATATAAATTGGCACCTTCAAAACCATCTTGTTTCTTTCTTCCCACCAAAATGCAAGCTATACAGTCAGCCAGACCCTAGAATAGGGCTTGACACATAGAAGGGGCTCCATGACTTGTAAATGAACAGCTAAAGAAGGAGGTGAAGGTGGAAACCACAATTATGATTTCTACAGCCCTGGGAGAAAAGATGTTACAAGAAATGGTCCATAGCATGATAAAGGAGTTTGGAAGCCTGGTCTTAGAAAAAGGAAATCTCCCCTGGGGAAAAAGGAGACTCGGATGGAATGACATAATGGACTGACTAATCAAGACATGGCACACAGAAGAGATCCAGGGTAGGTGGTTCTAAGTAACAGGCAACATGGGACATGAGAAATGTTTAAAATCAAGAGGATTCAGTTGTAGTCCTCCAGCCACAGATTCACTATGATCTTGGAGTTGGTTTGCTTTTTTACTCTAGAATGTATGAGAAAAGGAACTAGCCTGTGTCAGACATGACAAATACATTCTAACTTACAGGCTAAATCTGATTGGTTGGTGGTAGATGCCTGGAGTACTATGCTGAGGAAGGTCCCAAAGAAACAAAGCAATGGGAACATCTATTAATGAGAAATGATTAATAGACTAGGGTAGACCCTACACTACACAATATTATATACTATTAAAATGTACTGGGTGTGGTGCCTGCAATCCTAGCACCTAGGAGACTGAGACAAGAGGTTCACAACCTGGAGTCGAACCAGGCTAGGGATATAGCTCAGTGCAAAGGCCTTGAATTCAATCCCCAGTCCCCCCACCCCCCAAAAAAGCAAGCTTGGTCCTGAAAGCAAGATGCAAAAAAATGTATCTAGTGTCTGATTTCTATTTACTGACTTGGAAGACTGTCCATAAGATGAAGAGCAACATGTATAATATGATGCCACTTTTGTTTAGAAAAAAAGCCACATACAGAGCCCCTTGTATTTCTTACATATGAAAATGCACCTATATAAAGAAATGTATAAACTGGGTGCGGTGGTACATGTTTGGAATTCTCAAGAACCTGTCTCAAAGTAAAAAGTAAAAAAAAAAGGGGGTTATGGAATGAAGGTCAGTAGCACAGTGTCTCCAGGTCTGATCCCTAATATCACATATCAGAGAGAGAGAGAGAGAGAGAGGCCAGGGATTTAGCTCAGTGGTTCTGTCACCTGCCTCAAAAGCGCAAGGTCCTGAGTTCGATCCCTGGTACCAAAAAATAAATAGAGAGAGAGAGACAGAGAGAGAAAGAGACAAAGAGAGGGAAGGAAAGAAGAAAGGAAAATAGACTGGCTGGTTGACTGATTTTTTGGTACTGGGGATCAAACTCAAGACCCTGTGCTTGCGAGACAGGCATGGTGCCACTAAGCTAAACCCCTGGCCCAATTGATTGGTTTTTTGAAACAAGGTATTACTATATATTCAGGCTGTCCTTGAATTTACTATGTAGCCAAGGCTGGCCTTGAGTTTGCAGCGATATTCCTGCCTCAGCCCACCAAGGGCTGGGATTACGAGGAATTATTAACACTTTATTTTTCTTTTTGTGGTGCTAAGGATTGATTCACATATACTAGGCCAGCACTCTGGCACTAAACTACATCCTCATCCTTTTTAAATTTTTTACTTTGAGACAGGGTCTCACTAAATTGCCCAGGCTGGGCTCAAACTTGTGATTTTTCCTGCCTCAGCATTCTGAGTAGCTAGGATTATAGACATGTGCCATCACAACAAAGCCTTAACACTTTATATGATTTTTTTTTTTTTTTTGGGTACCGAGGCTCGAACTCAGATCCTTGCACCTGCAAGGCAGGTGGTGGAACCACTGAGCTAAATCACCGGCCCTACTTTATATGATTTTGTACTATTTTACTAGTTGCAAGTGATTACATCATTTTTGTAATAAAAAAAGAAATTAATTTTAAAAAACATTAAGGCTGCATTCTACTTCCTAGCTTAGTGAGAAAGAGTGCTGGGATTAATTATCAGTGTTTGCCCAGGATCCAGGGCAGCTGAGCAGTAGCTCATGTCCCTGAAAAAAAAATCAGTTTTTCTTCCCAGCTCTAGCATTTTGTGGCTTTTAGTCCCAAGGAGGCAACAGCTGCCTCAACATAAGGAAGAATTTTAAAATAATGCATTTGTCCAAGAATGGAATTGGCTACCATGTGAGGAAGTAATAAGCTCCCTGGCTCCTGGAAGTGGTCAAGCAAAGTCTGGATGAACATTCGTTGGGAGTGGGAGGGATTCCTTCACTGGGTGGCAACTCCTAAGATAGGTGGACATGTTGCTATTGCAGAGGGAACATTTGTGATGAGAGGTTTGACATGCCAACAGCATTTACAGCAAAAAGATGACCAAATCCACAAACAGACTGAAGTTGTACACACTCTTTCCCATAAAGTCTTTTATTGGGTTATTTTTCCTAAATAATAGCAAAAGTATTCCACTGTTTCCCCCCAAATAAACTGTTGACTAAACATTAATCCAGCTTCTTCCAGGAAAGCTCTGGGACAGAACTGGGTCTCAAATATGATGCTCACAAGTTAGGCTTTGAACAAAACAGGCCAGTAGGGACTATGTTGAGTTAAGAGTCCACACCCTTTCTAAAAGGAGAAGTCACTGGTGGGGATTTAGCTCAGTGGCACTGGGCCTGCCTTGCAAGCACAAGGACCTGAGTTCGATCCCTGGTACCAAAAAAACAAAACCAAAAACAAATTCAAAATAAAAGGAGAAGTCACTAGTCAGCTCTAATCAACTACTGCTGTGCGAGAATGTGGGTCCAGAATTATTAGATCTTAAGATATTTTTAAAAAGAGAAACTGGAAATCTTTTAAAAATAAAATTCCAGTGAAGCATGGTGGCACATGCCTGTAATCCCAGCAATTGGGAGGCTGAGACAGGAGGATTGCTTTGAATGTGGGCCCAGCCTGGGCTACATAGTGAGTTCAAGGCCAGCCTGAAGTAGACAGTGAGACCCTGTCTCAAAAAACCCCCCAAGGGCTAGGGGTTTACAAGCGCAAGGTCCTGAGTTCAATACCTGGTACCAAACAAAACAAAACAAAAACACCCCAAAGCCAAAAAGAAAAAAAACCAAAAAAACATTTTTAAATGTTGGGAACCCATTCACATTAAAATAGCAGCTACCACACATAACAAACAAAACCTGTGGCATGTGGTCCTTGGAAGAGATGGACACAAACTGGGAAAAGACCAGAAGTTGGCTAACTGGTCCTCCCTAAGGCCTCTCTGGCCCTCTCTAAGGTCCCACTGCTCAGGAAACTTTATTGGTGGAGAGGATCTAGTGATGGAGAAGGCCTCTGGGAATATGCAGTAAACACTGGGGAGTTTTCAAGATTGTGTTGTTAAAAAAAAAATTGTCCCCATAGCAAGAACTCTGTATGTCTTCAAGACAGAATGGCACTATTTTATTGGTTGGCTCCCTTCCATCAAAGGACCAGAGGACCCCAGCCACCTCTATCCCTGGCGTTTGGCAACAGCCAGAGATGATGACTTGGATAAGGCATGAACAACTATTCCAAGACATCTCCTTACGGTAGTATCTTACTGTGATGGATTTGCCTGTCAAATATCCATTCCCAGATTCTAGTACCAGCACCCAGGTACTAGAGTTTTCCTTGAAGAATAAACTGCCTTTCTTGGCTCCAAAAGTAGACACAGTGGAAGGCTTGGCCCAGGAGAGTCCTCCCTGGACTTTTTCAGGTATTACTAGGGAACTAAGTTCTCAGTTACTGAGTGCTATCTCTGCTGCCTTGTGAATAGAAGTCTGTTTCCCAAACAAAGCCAAAACAAATGAAGGCAGTCAAGAAATGGAGGGGAAAAAAGGGAGACCTGTTCATATTATTTGAAGACCTGGATTTAATACATTCCTTTTCGGCTTAGAACAGTTCCAGCTGTTTTGTTTTTTTTTTTGTCTGAGACAGATCTCACTATGTAGTTCAGGTTGGTCTCTTTTTTTGGTACCCGGGATCGAACTCAGGACCTTTTGCTTGCCAGGCAGAGGGTGGCACCACTGAGCTAAATCCCCAGGGTGCTCTCCTGTTGATACTTACTTGCTGTGTTGACCTTTGGGGCAAGTAACTCAAATTTCTTCCTCAGTGACTGCTCCTTAGAAGAATTAACTGAAACAATGTATACAAAGTATCTATCAGCCTGAATGGTGGCTCATACCTATAACCCCAGCACTCTGGGAGGTTAAAGCAGGAGGAGGGCAAGCAAGGGCCTAGTCTGGTATCTTTAGCAACTGAGCAAAAAGGGAGGAGGATGTAGGTCAGTGCGAGCTCTGGGATCAATTCTCAGTATCCAACACACACACACACCAATCTACCGGTAGCTTGATGCTTAGCATGTCTTCACATATCTTAGATTAAGTACCATGTTCCAGACCCCATACTAATAGTTCTCCATGGGTGAGCTCTTTTGAGTCTAAAAACTGTTTTTAAAATATATGTAGGCCCAAGCGCAAGGACCCAAGTTCGATCCCCAGTACCAAAAAAAAAAAAAA
>NW_004624794.1:12664077-12686309 GCF_000247695.1 Heterocephalus glaber | reverse complement strand
GTGGAGCTTGCATAGTATGTACAAGGCCCTGGGTTCAATCCATAGCGTCCCTCCAACAGATGTACTATAAATACATTATATATATAAATATCCTCATTTTACAGATGGAAAAACTGAGATGCAGAGAAAGTCACTTGCCCATGACTGTACAAAATTGACATCAAAGCCCTTGCTTGCTCTTCAGAAAAATGCTGCAACTTCCTGTAAGTTTCCTTCCATACCTAGAAAGTTGGGCCTTGGGGTACACCCACTAATGCCAACATCTCTGGGTAAATAAAGGGGGCCTTATCAACCTTTCTGCCCATTGTTAGTGCTTGCTCTTGTGCAGCACCCATCAAGGCCTTTGAGGAACCCACATTTAATGAACAAGGTAATGGGCTAGTTACCTAAGATAAACTCACCATCCTAACCTGAGAACAGAATGTTGGAAGTCAAAGGAATCCAATATGGTTCTAGGAAGAACCATATTTTCAGGCCGGGGATTTTGCTCAGTGGCATCACGCCTGGCTGGCAAGTGTAAGGTCCTGAGTTCAATCCCCAGAACCAAAAACGAAAAACAACCCTCCCCCCATATTTTCAAAAACTCCTGAAATATGTAAATAAAATACATATACTACTGCCTCAGCAGAGAAACTGCCTTTTGTATGAATAGTCCTAGGGAAGGAAAGGAGAATAGGGAAAAGAGAAGTCAGGCAGGGCCCCTAGAATACAAGCACAGTATGGAAAGCTTTGGGAAACCCTGGAATAAAGGAGTGTTCCTGTTCTCACTCCTAATATTGACCCTTCCTCTCTAAAAGTCTACCCCTACTCTTTCCCTTTCTACACCTGTATTTTCTCATTGAGGAATGCAATAAATTCTTGTAGATTCAAACGTCTAAATGTGGACAACTTCGATTTTTTTGTAGTCATTTTCAGCTCTTCTTGAAGATCAATAATCAGGCCCCCCGCCCCCCAACTCTTGCACTGGGGATTAAACCCAGGAGCCTTCTACCAGTGAGCTACATCCCCAGTCCACTTTTATTTTTCTTGCTAAGTTGCCCAGGCTGGGCTGGATGGAACCTGTGATCCTCCTACCTCAGATTCCCAGAGTGCTATGCTACTTCACGCAGCTTAGTCATCAGATCTTGATAGTTCTTTTTTTTTCTGATGTGCCAAGGATTGAACCCAGAACCTATTGCATGCTAGGGAAGTAGTCTATCACTGAGCAATACCCCCAGTCCTTTTTACTTAGACAAACATATCCTCATCTGTCCCAGAATTCAAGTGGCTCGAACCAGACTGCTGGGTTGAAAATACACTCACAACCTTATTCTTTTTTGAGACAGGATCTCTCTATATGGTTCAGGTTTGTTTTAAACTAACTGTACCCCAGGCTGGCCTCAAGATGGAGGCAATCTTCCTGCCTCAGCCTCCTGAGTGCTGGGATTACAAGCATGTAACACCTGGCATAACCCTACTACTTATCACTGGCATAATTTTGGGCAAGTGGTTCCACCTTGTTGCACCTCTTTTCTCATCTGTAAAATGGACCTGACACTAGTAACTACTCTCAAGAGTTGTGAGGCATAAAGATTCCTTTCTCTAATGCCATCAAATCCTGTTTTCTCCATATCCAAAATACATTTTCTCTCCACCTTTACTATCACCATATTCAAATCACCATCATCTCTCATGTGGGTCTCATGTGGGTAAATGGATTGCCTAACTTGCCTTTCTGCTTCCACTCTCACCCTTCTGTTTTCCTCTAATAAACCAAAGTGAACTTTCTAAAAAACCAAAAATCTGATTGTGCCACTGTCCAGCTTAAAAGAAAAAAAAAAACCCACAAAAAATCTTCTAGTAGCTTCCTGCTTCTCTTAAACAGATTTGGGCTCACATGTGCCCCTATCGTCACCATTTCCCCAGTGGGAATGAGTCTCTGATATTGAGAAGTGTATCTTCTTCCCAAACTGCCTAGACTACCAGAGCCACAAGGGAAGAGGAGACTGCTTATACTGCTCTATCTCCATTTCCTAGCACAACACCTGGCACACAATAGGCCCTCTGGAAGTATCTGTGGTAACTTTCCTTAAAGTTTAGTTTTTCTCTCTTTTTTTTTCGTACCAGGGATGGAACTCAAGACCTTGTGCTTGCCAGGCAGGCACTGTGCCAGTGAGCTACTTCCCTGGCCCCTTAAAGTTTAGAAAGCCCCACAGGAGATCTTCTTCCAACTGTTCTCTCTCATTTATCTGATAATCAGGCTCAATTGTCACCTTCTGAAAGAGGCCATTTCTGACCACTCTGTCTACAGCGTCATCTCCATCCTTCCTTTTACCTAGGTTTGTATTTCCTTCAAAGGACACATCACATTTAGATTTCTTTTACTATCTGTATAACTGCCCCCATCAGAATATAAACTCCATGAGTTTTAGAACCTTGACTGTTTTATTCTCTGCTATATCTTCAGTACCTAGAACAGTACCTCATTTAAAAAAATTTATTACCACCCGCCCATCAGTACTAGGATTGAACCCAGGGAGTGCTGAGTTTTATCTCCAGCCCTTTATATATTTTTTCTGTTTGTTTGGGGGTTTTTTGTTGTTGTTTTTTGAGACAGGGTCTCTCTATGTTGTCCAAGTTGGTCTTGAACTCACTATGGAGCCCATGCTGGCCTCAACTCGCAGCAATCCTCCTGCTTCAGCCTCCCAAGTGCTGGGATTACAGGCATCCACCACCACACCTGGCCCTTTTACACTTTTAAATTTTATTTTTGGTACCGGGAATTGAACTCAGGACCTTGCGCTTGCCAGACAAGTACAGCACCAATGAGCTACATCCTTGGCCCTCCCTTTACATTTTTTGAGACAGGGTCTAGCTAAGCTGCTCCGCCTGCCCTTGAATTTGCGATCTTTTTGTCCCAGCCTCTCTGGTACATAAACTGTTTAATGAATGAATGCAGGCTGGAGACATTTGAGACTTGCACACCACTATTCTGTAACTTGCCCTCAACCAGACTCTATTCAAGTTTACACTAAAACAAAACTCCATTCATAGCAACCTACTTTAACTCTCTTCCACAGTTCTGAGCACTGAAATTCCAAAGCCAAGGTGAAGGGATTGAATGCCAGGACTCCTGGATTCCACACTCAGAAGCTACCACCAAGTCAAGCTGATCAAATCATTCCTGCCTCTCAATCCCAAAGGAAAGGCTAGTTGGGTCAGACCAGCCAAAAGATCTCTCTGGATCCAAACAATCACAGAGGAGGGAACAACTGGGGCTGGGGGACAGTAAGGAGAACTACCACTACTGCTCCAGAAAGAACATGGGATGAAATCACAGTTGTTTGGCCAGCAAGCAAGAGACCAGGTTCCAGAATACAGAATCCAAAACACCTCTTTAAGGATCTTCTGTCTTCATCCTGAACTTATTCAAAACAAATTGTTTCCAAAGTAGGTCTCTCAGGAAAGCTATTTTTCCCCATAGAATGAATAAGGAGAATGGATTTCAACCTAGGGCTGCTGAGGATCATCTCTGTAACCACAAAGCAGAAGCCTGTTGAAGATGAAGCTAACTTAGTGGAGAAATGAGAACACTGAGCAAATTACTTAAACTCCTGGATGTAACTAAGTCTAAGTCACTCTAACTCTGGACTTCTCAGTAAAATGAGCCAATTAATACCCACCCCCCCATAGTGTTGGAAATCAAAATCCCCTTTTTAAGCCACTATGAGCTAAAGTTCTGTCACTTATGTGTTAAGAATCTTAGCTGATAGGAACTACTTTTTACTAATACTTATTAGCACTTCATTGCAAGGCTTTAAGTATTGTATTTATATGTATTATTTAGTCCTCATAACATTTCTTTGAAATAGGATGTCATTATTACCATTTTAGGGGGGGGTGGGATGTGGTTGAACTCAGGGTTTTTGCACTGAGCTACATCCTGACCCCCTTTATATTTTTTTAGATAAGGTCTAAGTGGTCCGGGTTGGGCTCAAACTCATGACCCTTCTGCCTCAGCCTCCTGAGTCCCTGAAATTACAGGTGTGCACTACCGTGTCTGGTTTTAGGCTCATTATTTAGCCTTGGAAACTTACAACTAGAGTAAGTAACTTGTCAGAGGTCACAAGCTTGATAGGAGAATGATGTGGGATGCAACTCTTTTCTGGCCCCAGAGCCTATCACGCTATAATAGCATTGCTCCCAACTCTGAAGAGAAAATCCAACTCTGATCCATATCATCTTGGAATGGACAGGGTACACAGACTTTCTATTAATCCCACCTGTCCTCTGATTCATATGTAAATGAGGTTAATAGTAGCTTACCTACCCCACAGGGTTCTCATGATGTGAGATGAGAACATACAGGCACAGCACTTAAACAGTGCCTGGCAGACAGCAAACATTCAACAAACAGTAGTCATTATTATTATCATTACTCTCTGGGCTACTAAAGTGCAGCTGAAAAACACCATGCAAATGGAAGAGATGTCCTCTTTCACCTCTATCCATGAATGAACAGAAGAGATACTATTGGTAAGAAATGAAGCTTTCTTGTCTCTGACCCACTGCTTAAGCTGTTTCCTGCACCTGGGAGGCACTGCATCACTGTCACAACTCCTATGGAATGGCACTCAGCCCAAATACCTTTTCCATGAAGCCTTTCCAAGTAAAGGGTTCCTGTCACTGCTGAATCCCCACAGCACATAATCTACCTCATGTTCGGTCTAGCGTACTCTGCCTAGTTCTACTGGACTGTGAGCTCCCTGAAGGCAGACCTCAGTGCTTACCGGGGGAAGGGGGGGGGTCTGTTTCCTCTTCTGAGCCCTAGAGAGGAAAAGAATCTCTTGGAAAAAGTTGAGAGCTTTGTGGAGACCCCAGACTTACTGAGGCTGAACAGAGCTGAGAAGCAAACCAGGAAGGGTAAAGTAGGTCATCAGGAACAGAACTTGGGGTAGCTCAGAATCAGGGAAGAGCACAAGGAAAATTCCTATATATGAAAGCAAGTGGGGGCAAGAGAAATAAGGGAAGTGAGAAGAGAAGAGGAGGGAACAGGGAAGGTGCACTGAACTGAATGAGGATTAAGATTTGAAACACTCGGAATCATTCTCCAATGACTCCTAAGGGGGCAGATCCCACCTTGCAGACTCAAAGAGGAACCCAGTGAGAGTGAGTGCACAAGTACATAGAAAACTATGAGGGAGCTGGGTGCATTGGGACACATCTGTAATCTCAGTTACTCAGGAGACTGAGGCAGGAGCATCTCACATTCAAGGTCAGTCTGGGCAACTCAGTAATACTCTGTCTCAAATAAAAAGGGCTGGGAATGTAGCTCTGTGAGAGTCCCCCTGGGTTCAATGCCCAGTACCACAAACAACAGGTGAGAAAGTGAGCGGTATCTTAAGAAATACAATGGAGAGCACTTGGCAGTAAAGACAAAGAATGAAGAGAACTAAAGATGCCTCAAGGGGAGGATGCTTAGGTAGAGAGATGGATAAGGGATGAAAGAGAAAGGTGTGTTCAAGGAAATAACAGTTTAAAGCAGAAGCACCAAAGGGCTAGGGGCAGGTTGAAAGGGTCAAGGGGGAACCAAAAGGAGAAAGTGCTAAGGGAAGTCAGAAAGGGAACCATTCAAAGGCAGAATATTGAGGTAATTATTCAGAGTCTGGTATCCTTGTGGAGAAGTCAAGATCCCTTCAAGAAGAATATGGAGTCTTTCTGAAAGATGGGTACTTCACAAAGGGGGCTTGCAGGAATAAGAAGTTGGGTAGGAGAAAAAAAAAAAAAGTTGGGTAGGAGGGCTCAAAGGCATACTCTGAGGCATTTTTCAAGGGACTCTTTTGTGGGGAAAGGGAAATCCTCCCAGAAAGCAGTGACTCTCAAACTTGAGCATTCATCAGAATTATCGGGAGGGTTTGTTAAAAACTCAGGTTGCTAGGCCCTCCTTCCAGGTTTTCTGATTCAATAAGCCTGTGTGGGATCAAAGAATTTGCATTTCTAGCAAATGCTGCTGCTACTGTGGCCCAGGGAACACACTCTGACCACTGCTGTAAAAGAGGAGTTCTTTTGTAAGGGGGGCTTCAAAAGTGAAAGGCTTCTGAAAGGAAAATGGAGAGACTTCTTCCTCAAGAAGTCTCTAAAAAGAATAGTAATGGTCTCTCACTCTTTTAAAGGCAAGAGAGGTCTATGAGGGTGGGACCTCAGAGAAAAGTCTTGAGAAAAAAGTCTGAGCATTGGGATTTTCAGGGGGGATGGTTGTGAAGGATCTTTAAAAGGAGACATAGAAGCCAGGTGGTACATGCCCGTAATCCCAGCTAGTAGCTACTCAGGAGGTTGAGACAGCAGGATTGCAAGTTCAAGTCCTGCCGGGGCAAACTCAATGCAACTGTCTCAAAAAATAAAAAGGGTTGGGACTGTAGCACTGTGGTAGATTACCTGAGTATGATCTCTAACACTACAGACAAATAAAATGATTAAATAAAAAGAGGCTAAAGAAATCTGGAGGAGGCAGGAGCTCTGAAGACATAATGGTAGGAGGCTCAGAACCTAGAAAGGTCTCTGAGTTGATTTCAGAGGAAAGAGAATGGGCGAGATGGGAGGATAAAAAGAGGCCTCTAAAGTGGGTAAATCTGACAGAATCCTGAATAGAGTTTCTTGGGGAATCCTAGGGAGAGTTCTCGGGAAGTCTCAGGAAGTGCTAGGTATTGCTGATGCAGGACATTTTGGGAGAAAATTCTCTAAAAGGTGCCTGGGGAAGGTGTGGTCTTCTGAGAGAGATCTTAGTGTACCAGAGTAGGATGAAAAAAAGATCTTTTCCAAAAAAACTCCTTAGAGATCTCTGAAGAGGAGAAACCTCTGAGTAAAGTCTCCAAAAGAGTATATGGGCAGAAGGAGAAGGCAGTTTTAAGGAGGTCCTAAGAGTGTCAGAGAAGAAGGTTTTTCAGAAAGAATTCTGGGATTCGAAGCACAGAAGCTCAGAGTTGAGGGAAGGTTAGGCATGTGTGTGGGGACTCTTCTACAAGGGGTTTTTGAGAATTGGGGGGAACCTATGAAGGAGTGGTATATCTAAGAAAAGTCTCTTAGTAAGGCAAGAGGCCTCTGAGTAATGATTCAAGGGGCTCCAGGAGAGATTCAGAGGGGTTTCTGAGAGGGATTTCAAGGGCCATCGCAGGAGAGTTCCAGGTGATGGCTGGGGTCTCTGATGTGAGGAGGTGTGGAAAACTGCACCTCAGAGGGGTCATGAGGAGGATTCTGGAGGTCTTACTGGGGTTGTAAGGAGGATCTTTACAAAAATTCATCTAAAACAGGTCTACAAGGAGGAATTTTCAAGTTATCTAAGAAGAGTTCTAGAGAATATGACACTACAAGGGAACTTATTAGGCTCCTTATCCAATTTTTTGAGATGTGATGTGGGTTACTGGGAAAAAATTAAGATTCATAAAAGAGGTTTTGGAAGAAGCTTTTGGACTATAGAAGAACAGTTCTCTGGTGACTTCAATTTCTAGAGAAGATTTTTAGGATAATGGGGGAAGAGGTCTTGGGAAGACTGTTAGGGTACATGAGGGTAATTTCTAGAGCATTTCAGGGTGGGGAGTTTGAGGGAACATGAGGTCTCTGGGAGAGATTTTTGGGATCTGTGCAAAGGTTCAAAGCAGTATGTGAGAAGCAGTGTGTATGGGAGACAGCTCCCAATAGGCTAGTGGTTGTGGGGATCCTCCAGGTGAATTTTTGTGATCTGGGGGCATTTCAAGAGTCTCTGAGTAAGACTCTTCTGGGGGATGTAGGAAGAAGATCTTCAAGGAAGATGTTCAGGGTTCATCAGGGGCATTCTTAAGGTTTTGGGTGGTTAGGTATGAAAATCTCTAAGAATTCTGGGAGAAGGGTAGGTGGGAGGGAAAGTACTAGGGGTATGTGAGAGGAAAGTCTGGGGGAGATTGCTGGGATATACGATGCTCATCTCTAATTAAAGATTTCTGAGGTGCCCAGGGGTCTGGGGGCGATTTCAGGGAGTCTCAGTGGGAGCTTTTGAGGACTTAGGAGAGAGGTTTCTGGGGAAACATGAGGAGCGGCCTCCGCGGAATATTTTTCCATATTGGAGAAGGATGGGGGACTGGGGGGGGGGGTCAAAGGGCGGGGGGGGGGTTCTGCGAGTAAAACTGTAGGGACACATGAAGGTCTCTGGAGAAGGCGGCTAAAGAGGAGAGTAGTCTCAGGGGGTTTCTCAGGCGTACGAGGGGCCCAAGAGTGTTTCAGGGGCTTCGGGGAAGACGTGTGCGGGGTCAGGAGGGAGATCCCTGGCCCGGGCCCTCGGCGATCCTGAGGGCGTGGGGAGGGTTTCGGTGGGAAGCTTTCAAAGGGTCCCGCCAGGGCGAGCCGGGCCGGGTGCGGGGCTCCCTTGCGGGCCCGGTCTCTGAGGTCCAGGCTCCGCACCCGCCGTCGCCCGCGGCTCGGGGTCCCTGAGGGGGCGGGGCCGTCCGCGCGGCCTGGGTCGCCCTGAGGGGAGCCCCGCGCGCCCCGACCCGCCGCCCTGCGCCCGCCCGGCCCGACCCGGCCCCAGCTCACCGCCTCGGCCTCCGCCGCCGCCGCCCGGGCCTCCTCAGGCCACCGCCGCCCCCGTCGCCCCCTCTCAGGCCCGCAAGCTCCCCTCCCTCCTCCTGCACCGACCACCGCCGCCGCCGCCGCCGCCGCCACCGCCGCCACCGCCGCCACCGCCACCGCCACCGCCGCCGCCGTCGTCGCGCTGCGTCACGGCGCCGTGCGTCACCGCCCCTGGCCCCTCCCTGACGGGGGGCCTTCGCGCGCCTGTATTAGCTTGCACCCAGATGACGAACGGCGTACCAACCAATGGGTGGAGAGGGCAGCCCGAAGGGCGGGAGGTGTAGGCCGAGAAAGGCGGGGTCCTGGCCAGGAGGGGAGCGACGGGGCTGGAACGAGGCCCAAGGGGCCCGCCCCCTCCTCAGCGGGATTGGTCGGGAGTGGGGGTGACAGGCAGTTGGCCAGACCCCGGGCTCGGGAGGAGGGCGGGGAAAGGGAGGGGCGCGCGGGTCGTTGCCAAGGGCAACGGGCTCTGTGGAGGCCGCTATTGGGCTTCCAGGCCCGCAGGGGGCAGTCTCGTGCCCGTCTGCCTCAACGGCCCCAAGCCGAATCACAATTCCTCTTTCTGGCGTTCCAGGCCCTCTCCTCCCCGCCCCTCTGCCACGCCCCACCCTGGACCTTAGCCTGGCAGGGTCACCGCCCGTCCAGGGACAAAGAACTGCGTCTGACTGCTGGCGTCCGGCGTTTTGCCTCGCCACTGTCTGAGCTGCTGTGAGATGAGACCCTGATAACGAGGAGAGATCGACCTGTAGGATGGAGAGAGAGGAGGCATATGCAGCACTCCGCACAAAGGACATCGTCAATAAATGGAAGTTGTCACCCTGACTTTCTTTTTAATCTAGTCCATAAACTGTCCTAATCGGAAGTGAGCTAATTGGAAGGGGTCCCGCACCCAGAAGACTCGGGGGTGACAATGACCAGGCTTGTTACAGGAACTCAGAGCAATGCAATGGGGTGGAGTGTCGAGTTTAAGACAGGGTGTGGTGAGAAATGAGCCGCGGCCAGATGTCTGGCCTGTGGAGGGAGTTTGGACTTGTGCTGAAGGCACGTGGGAGCCACGGGAGGGAATCAAGACAGGGAGGGTCTTGGGGAGTTGGGGGTTTTGGAGAGATGTCTCTGGCTTATCGAGGGAGGGTAGAAGGGAAAGAGTGGAACTAGAGGCTAGGAATCCAGGGAGACTGCTGAGGGGGCGGGGAGGGTTTGTGGCAAGACAGGACTGTGGGGAGGGGAGGAGGTGCAGGTGGGAAGGGATGCCCCGGAGGCAGACTGAGCCAGCCCTGAGACTGGCTGGTCGCGGGAGCAGGAGTGAGAGAAGAAAAGTCCAGGACAAAACTTCTGGGAGCCTGGCCCTAAGAGGAGAAGCCCAGAGTGGGACGACCAGCATCAAGGGCCAGAGGCTGCACAACCAGATGGCCTGACTTTAAGAGAAATTGGGGCCGGAGACCAAGATTTAAGGATCATTAAAGATGGTAATTGCTGCTGTGGGTGCTAGTGACCTAGCCCGGAATGTAGGAAGGATGAAGGGAGACAAGGACCCTACAGAATCCTTAGAAGTGGGGACACGGGGTTGGAGAAAAAGAATCGACAATCTCAAGGAAGACTGAGAAGGGGCAGCCTGAGGGAGAGAGCAGGAAAACCAGCCGAGGCTGGGATCACCAGCACAGGGTGGAAGAGTTGACAAATTCCATCTACTACCTCTGAATGTACGCAGCGACTTGACTGCAGTGTAGAATGCTTGTGCTCCGCCAGTGCTGGTTCAGTCATTCGTGTGATGATTGCTTGAGTATGTAATGTGTACCAGGCTCTGCTCAACGTGCTAGAAATATGGCAATCAACACAGAAGACAAAAATCCCTGCCTTTGTGAGGCTTCTAGTCTAATGGGGGGGGGGGAATAGGGATGCACACAATAAATAAGGAAATAGATGTAACTTGATGATAAGTACCTCTTGGGAGGGAGTAAGCTAACAAGATGAAATGATGGGGTCAGAATTATTTCAGAAGGAAAAGGCCTATTTCATCAGGTAAGATTTGAGCAGATAACTGAAAGAATGAGGAGATGAACCAGGAAGGAAAGAGGCTTCCAGAAAGACTGACCAACATATGGCAGGGGCCTGGGGCAGGACCATTCACAGAATCACAAAAGAGGGAAAGAAAGTTGACTGGAGTGGAGTGAGCCAAAAAAGGGTATTGGAGGACAAAGTCCAAGAGGTAATGGGGTTGGGCTGGCTGTAGAAAATTTTAGTTTTAAAGGTCAGTGTAAGGACTTTGACTTTTACCAAAACAATGTGGGAAATGTGAGAGATTTTTGAGGGAAGAGGAAGAAGAAAGATGTTCTCTGCCCCCCCCCCCCCCTTTCTCTTTCTCTCTCTGCTCTGGGGATGGAACCCAGGGCCCTGCCTATGAACCGGCAAGTACTCTACTATTGAGCTACACCCCCAGCCCTAGGGATAACATCTGACTGGTTTTATGAGGACCCCTCTGGCAGTTGTGTGAAAAACAGTCGGTGGGAGGTAGGGCAGGGTCAGGGGAACCCTGAGAAGCTGCTTCCATCATCTAGGCAGGAGTTGAAAGTGGACAGGCAGTTGGGCATGGTGGTGAAAGGCTGGCTTTAATCCCCTCCCTCTGGGAGGCTGAGGCAGGAGGATCACAAGTTCCAGCCCAGCCTGGGCAACAGTGATTTAGAGAGATCTTGTCTCAAAATATAAAATAATAGCTAGCCAGGGTGGTGTGCCCCTATAATCCTAGTACTTGGGAAGCCGAGGCGAGAGGATTGCTGTTAGTTCAAGGCCAGGCTGGACTACATAGTGAGACTCTGTCTCAAAAAAAAAAAAAAAAAATCAAAATATAAAATAAAGAGCTAGGGATGAAGTTCAGAGTGAAGGCCCTGGGCTCAGTCCCCAGTGCTGCAAGGTTGGGGGCTGAGAAAGAGCAGCCAAAGGAATGGGAAAAGAACAGATAAGTGTGGTGTCCTGAAGAGCAAGTGAAGAAAAAGTTTCAGGCAACAGGAAGCAGTTGTCAGGTGCTGCTGAGGACTGACTATTCTGTTAAATCTGGCACAAGGAGGCCCTTGGTGACCCTGGCAAGAGGAGTCAGTGGAGAGGGGCCAGGGTGAAAATTTAGTTGGAGAAGAGGTTAAGGGAAAACCAGGAGGACAAACTAGAGGCAGCAAATGTAGACAATTCTTTTGAGAAATTTTGCTGAAAAAGGAAGGAAATGAGTGAGTAGTAGCTGGGGAGGAGATAGGGTATTTGGTTCTTAAGATGAAAGAAATAACATTGTGCTGGGCTTCAGGGACATTAGTGACACAAGGAGAGAGGGAGAAGAGCTGCAGAGATGCCCTGGAGTAGGTGTGGGGTCCAGGGCAGGCCACAGAGGGGGCCCGGAGCCACCAGGGTGGGGCTAGGACTCTGGGAAAGTTTTGTTTGCTTGCATTTTCTTTTTAATACACATACGGTTTTCTCATAAATGACTTTCCTTTTACTTCTTTATATGACAGGATCAGGATATTGGTTTTTTTTTGTTTTTTTTTTTTACTTTGTGTGTGTAAGTGGGTTACATTACCTAGGAATTTCACTTCAAGATGGGGAAGGGGAAATACAAAACACTCTTTTTTTCTGTGTGTGCTGGAGATGGAACCCAGGGCCTCGTACACGGTAAGCATATGCTCCACCTCTGAACTACACCCTCAGTCCCCAACACACTATTTTAAAAGGGAGATACAGGGCAGGCAGGATTGAACTCTGTTGTTGTAGGCCTAAAGGCCATTAGAAGGCCCATGGGGTTGAATAAGCATGGGAAAAGCACTCTCCATCAGCCAGGCAGAAGGGAGGTGCTTCTCTGGTATCCCTTTAGCCACCAACATAAAGGATGGCAGTATAGCTAGTGAGTCTCTGCACTCCCCTTTCTCAGCTGAGATTCATCTATTACAGGTGGGATAAACCCAGGAAGGCTTCCTGAAAGAGGAGAGGAGCCAAGGAGCTCCTTACTATTTTTTTTTTTTATTCTTTATTGAGCAAGTCTACCATGCTGGGAGGTAGGCAAAGCTAGTTTTTCTTCACAACAATCCTGACCTGAGGGGTGAAGTTCCTTAGCTAGGGTCTCACAGCAAGGCAGTATTTGATCCCTTGTCTGAGTGATTGCAAAGCCAGATAGGTCCTGAGAGATAAGGGGAAGGAAGAAGAGGGAGGAGCCCTCTGTGACAGTTGCCCCAGATTAAGCATAAACAGGATGTGGTATTGGATGGAACCTTCCGCGTGCCCCACAGCCCGCCCCCCACAGCCCTGTTCCCCACCCCTACAAGACAGCGAAACTGAGAAAAGAAGAGGGCTGTGGACAGAAAATATCATGGTCTGGGGGCCAGGGGTAGAACGGGAAGGGCGAGGGGCTAGAGTGTGAGGGTACTGGGATGAAGGTCAGCTGTGGGTGGAGGTCACAGCAAGGAAGGGGACCCAAGTGTAGCACAGGCCTGGCCAGGGGAAGAGAAGTGGGGGTACTGGGTTTAGCCCTAGGCAAGCAGATCCTTGGGGGTACCTGCCATGGAGAGGGCTGGGGTTCAGCCTCCGCCCTGTCCCCTCCAGCTATGTGTCCTGGAGGGGTGGGGTAGGACAGCATCTGCCTCGAGTTCACAAAGGTTTCTGGTGGGATAGAGGACCTCTGCCTCTTCACTGGTGGCTGGAGAAACTGAGGCTTGGGGATGGGGCAGCTGGAGGTGGCAGGGCCCAGAGCCGGGCCTGCTCAGCTCAGCTGTCCGGGGACCCTCTGACAGTCTGACTCCCTGGTCGTGTGTGAGGTGGACCCAGAACTGAAGGAAAAGCTGAGGAAATTCCGTTTCCGAAAAGAGACGGACAACGCAGCCATTATAAGTGAGTGACCTCTTCCCCCATGAGCAGAGACAGGCAGGGAGGGCTGGGCTCCTGACCCTGTGGGATGGGAGGGGCATCTAACCCCTGTGCGCCTCCCTCCCCAGTGAAGGTGGACAAAGACCGGCAGATGGTGGTACTGGAGGAAGAACTGCAGGTGAGGGGCAGGGTGGGACTGGGAGACCACAGGAGCCGGGACTGAAGCTAAGAGCCAGGCATTGGAACCAGTAAGAGCTGGATGTCAAGTTTCAGCACAGTGGTAATTGTAAGCAAGGGACTTTGCCTAAATGACCTGTCCCCTTGGCTGTGAAATCTGGAAAATAGTCCTAAATCATAGGATCATTTGCAGGTTCAACGATTTAATGCTTGTCATGGATTTAAAAAGGCCTGGCACATAGTACATGCTCAATAAAGTGCTAATGTTAATAATAATACTTCATTGGGACCTAGGTAAATGAAAGAGTTTCTAGGTAAGTTAACAAAAAGCCAGCAGAAATCCTTTATGATCAGGGAGACCCCTCCCAGCGTAGGTGTCTTTATCAGTAACATAAGCTGCATTCATACTGTTGGGGGAAGGATGATAACAGGGTCACAGAGACCAGGGCTGAGCCGATTGACAGCGGAAAGGAACTGGCTAGGAGCTGGGCTCTTTGGACCCTCTGAAAGGAACTAGTGAAATGGTTACCACAGGAACACAGATTTAAATCTGAACTTTTCTGTTTGCTATCTGTGCAACCTGGGACAAGGCCCTTGACCCCTCTGGGCCTCAGTTTTCTCAGCTGTCAAGTGGGTATAATAATAGGACCTACCCTGTAGGGTTCTCAGTGAATTAAGTCTCGGTACACAGTAAGTGCTCATTTACAGGTGGTCACTTGTTGTCTTCTCTCCTATGTGTATTTTTGGCCTCAGAACATTTCGCCAGAGGAACTTAAATTGGAGTTGCCAGAGAGACAGCCGAGGTATGCTGTGGGGAGGGAAGGGAGGCCTTGGCAGGGGCTCAGGATCTGTATTTGGATCCAGGAGTTCATATTGTGAAACTATAATTTTATTGGTATGCTATTATCTTTTTTTTTTTGGTCTGGGGGCAGGGGGATCAAACTCCGGACCTTGCACTTGTGCAAGCCAGGGGGCAGAACCACTGAGCTAAATCCCTGGCCCCGGTATGCTATTACCCTATTACAGAATTTTACACCAATAGCTTATACATAATATTGGTTTAGAGCTTATTTTATTTTTTTTTAGTTTTTTGCACATACTTTATCAAGGTTTGGTCTTGATATAACACTGGTGGCACCAGCTGCTTCTCCTTTTCCTCCTTCTTTCTCTGTGGTTGTTCGGATTGAACCCAGGGAGTGCTGAGCTAAATCCCCAGCCCTACTTTATATTTTTTTTAAATTTTGAGACAAGGTCTTGCTAAATTGCCCAGGCTGGTCTTGAATTTTCAATTCCGTTGCCTCAGCCTTCTGAGTACCTGGAATTATAGGTGTGCACCACTGTGCCTGACTCTATCAATCCTTTTCCTTCCTTTTCAATCGTGGGGAATGCTTTGGGTTGGTGGTGGGGCTTGGATTGAACCCAGAGCCTTGCACATGTTAATAATTAGGTAGAATCTGTAGGAAGCCGCATGAGCCTGTTGTTTCATTGTTGTTTTCGGAAGAGCTCTTTGACCATGTCTGCAAAACTGGTCTGTTCATATTTTTCATCTTGTCTAAGTTCATTTTTCATTTTGGGTCTCTCTGATTTCAAGCCTCAGTCTCAGGCTCTAGGTCTCTGTCAGGAGATGCCCTTCATGGGTATTTGACAATTGCACCAAGAAGAGGGTCTCGAATCTGGGGGTTAATGCTGACAGTGGGTTTTTGTTTTCTTCCTTCTCGAAGTGGTGAGGCTGGAACCCAGGGCCTGCTGCATACTAGGCCTGCACTGTTCCACTGAGCTATATCCCCAGCCCTTTTAAAATTTTTGTTTTGAGGTGGTCTTGTGCCCAGGTGGCCTCAAACTTGCAATCCTCCTGCCTCATCCTCTGAGTACCTGAGATTACAGGTGTGCAGCACTATACCAGGCTAATGCTGACATTCTCTGTGGTTTTTCTTTGAATTTGTGTTGTGCTTGGAGTCTGATGGGACAACGGAGCATGGGGGTCCCACCTCCTGCTGCTTCTTCCAGGAAGTTCTCAGCCATGGCTCTGCACCTGCCCTCAGGCCCCTGTCAGTGTGGGGAGGTCAGGGCCCACACCCACCTGGCATCACACATTCTAGGCCATCCAGGGCCTCATGCATGTTACGAAAGTGGTTTACCACTGAGCCACATCCCCACCCTAGGACAATTATTATTTGTAATCATTTGTTGTGTTTGACATGAGTATCCTGGGTCCCAGACATTAACCATGGGTTCTCAGGCTCAGTCAAGATTCAGGCTCTTGGATTGTGCCAGGTGTGGTAATGCACACCTCTGAGCCTAACACTCTGGGAGGCTGAGGCAGGGTGTTTGAAAGTTTGAGCCCAGCCTAGTTGATTTAGTGACTTAGCAAGCCATTAAACATAAACAAGCTAGGGATTTAGCTCAGTCTGTAGGCCCTGGATTAAATCCTCAGTACCACAGAACAAATAGACAAACAAACTTGTGGACTGGGGGATGGCTGTGGGGTCTGGGCCCCAGGCCCAAGTCCTGAGTTTGAATTCCTTTTCATGGGTGTAGGTTCGTGGTCTACAGCTACAAGTACGTGCACGAGGACGGCCGGGTTTCCTACCCTTTGTGTTTCATCTTCTCCAGCCCTGTGGGTGAGACACAGCTCAGGCTGCTTTGAGCAGTGGGTCTTAGATCCTGACTGGGAAATGTGTGACTGTGTCTTGTGCATACACTTGTGAATATATGTAGGCGCCTGGGTTAGAGTATATGAGTGAGAGACTGTGTTTGTGCAAAGTACAGGCACCCTTGTTAAGAATACTTAACCTAGGGCCAGGGATTTAGCTCAGTGGTTCCGGTGCCTGCCTTGAAAACACAAGGTCCCAAGTTCAATCTCTGGTACCAAAAAAAAAAAAAAAAAGAGTGCTTAACCTAGAGCCTGGCATGGTGGCATATGCCTCTAATCCCAGCACTTGGGAGGCTGAGGCAGGAGGACCACTGAGTTTGAGGCCAGCCTGGGACACATAGTTCAAGGCCAGCCTGAAATACATAGTGTGAGACCCTGTCTCAAAAAACAAAACAAGGGTGCTTAGCTGCCATGCACAAAACCTTAGGTTCCAGCCCCACCACAACAACAACAAAAAAAAAAAAAAAAGGGAAAAAGAGAGTGACCATGTGAGAGGCTGCGAGTGACAGGGCAGATACGTGGGTTCATGATGTGAGGGCAGTGAGGTGAGTGTGGTGGCTCAGATTCGTCAAGAGCTCACCTGTCCTCATCCTGAGGCAGAAGACAACTTCTCTCTTCCCTTTGCCTAGAAATTCCCATCTGCCCCTAAATCTTCCAGAGACCCTCACAATAACTTGAAGGTCCCAAACAAACTTAAAATTCTGAGTACAGTCTTCAGAGACCTCTCAGAACAGCTCCCAAGACCCTCCCCAAACTTCCCAGTCTGCAGGACATTGCTAAAGCTTCACAGAGCAAGCCTGGGTCCCCAGTGACGCGCCCTTCTGTCTTCCATGCAGGCTGCAAGCCCGAACAGCAGATGATGTATGCGGGGAGTAAAAACAGGCTTGTGCAGACGGCAGAGCTCACAAAGGTCCTGCCCAGGCCTCAGCTCTGTAGTATTAGGGAAGATAGGGTGGGGGCCTGGACCCCTGGGTCTGAGGGAGGAGGCTGGGCCTAGACCCCTGGGCCTGAGGGAGGAGGCTGGGCCTAGGCCCCTGGGTCTGAGGGAGGAGGCTGGGCCTGGACCCCTGGATCTGAAGGAAGGAGACTGGGCCTGGACTTCTATGTCTGAGGGATCTGGAGTCCTCACCAGATCATAACGCTGAGACCTCTGTCTTCCCAGGTGTTTGAAATCCGCACCACTGATGACCTCACTGAGGCCTGGCTTCAAGAGAAGTTGTCTTTTTTTCGTTGATCTATGAATCAGGGACTTGAATTCCTGATGTTTGAATCCCCACCGGGACTGAAGAGTCGGACTCAAGATGAGAACATCCAAGACCATAAAGAAATTAAAAATGCAAGAACTCAGATGCTGACTCAATTTCTGTCCCTCATCGCGGGCTGTAGCCGGCAGTTCCTGCAGTACCACCATATGGCGGCAGGGGGCGGGCAGACCCAGTGAACGAGAGCCGGGCTCCTAGAGGAAAGGACACCTGTTTCTCGGAATGGGAGGGGCCTATAGAATTTCCTGGGAGGAAGGAATGGGGGAAAGGGAGGCCTAGGTCTCCTGGAGGACTTGGGAGGAATATCTGAGTCTATGGATGGGTCCCTCCTAAGGGCAGAAGGCGACCTGAGAGTAAAGGATGCAGATGGCTGGTTTCCCCTCCTGTCTCCTCGTCCCCTGGGCTCTGGGTGCTAGCGGGCATCAACTGGCACTGAATGCCATTTTTCTCAGCTAAGCCCGAAGGCAGAAAGAATTTAAAGGCCAAAAGGGTGTCAAAGAATCCAATATAATGGCTTCAGGGGCTCGGAGTTGCTGGGGGTGGATAGTTTAGCTGATTGGCCAGGCCTGAGGGCCCAGGGCTGTGGGAGGCGAAGAGGATCCAGGATCCTCAGTGAACCACAGGGGGGCTGAAGAGTCAGGGAAGGGAGACCCCAGCCTACCTGATTCTTCCCTTTCTCTTAGCATCTCTGAGCATTGAACTGTCTCATTCCTCAGTCTGTCTTCAGACCTTTACTGAGCACCTAATCCTGATAGGCAGTTTTTGCCAAGATGAGTCACACCATTCCCAGCCGCTTTCTGCTTTTCCTCCCTCTCCCATTCCTCCTGTCTCTAGTCACAGATTCAGGGACTTGGAAAGCCCTCCTGTCACTTCTTTCCAGGTTCCCTGTGGAGAGGTGTCCGTTGCTATAGTAACAATGACACAGTGACCTTGGGCCTGGACTGTCCCTTCCCCAACCCTGGCACTCCGGGGGAGTGTCTAAAAGCCTAGCTCTAACCCTACTTCTTCCCTCCAAGCCATAACACCAGATCCTCTACATCACCCCACCCTGCCCTGTCCCTTGCCCCCATATACCTGGTCAGAACAAGCCCTTGGTGTGAGGAATTCAGGGCAGAGCCATTCTACACTGGGCCATAGAGAAATGGCCCCTGCCCTTAATTTGGGGGTGGATAGGTTGAGCTCCTCTCTGCTAACACCCCCTCCTCAACCTCATTTTTCCATCTATCCCTCGATCACAGCCCCAGCCCCTGATGGCTGGAGATGGAAAGGGAGGATGGCTGAGGTTAAGAGGGATATTCAATTAAGAGGACAAGGAGTGACCTGCAGAGGTCAGAGAGGCAAAGGGACTTGTCCAAGGTCCTGCACTTTCATAAGCAAATGAATGGCAATAGCTAACTTTTCTATTGAGGGTTCACTATGTCCCAGGTACTTCTACAAGTGCTTTATAGGTATTAACTCATTTAGAAGGTACAATTATCCCCAACCAAAGGTGAAGAAACAGGCACAGAAGCCAAAATTAGCTGTTTGAAGCCATGTGGTCAGTAGTCTGACACTACAATCAGAACTCAAGCCTCAGGTTACCTGTGATCAACAGGCCATACCCTCTCCTAGGCAAGAGATTTAGGGAACCGTGACTTCTTCCTCCTCTTCCCCATCCTTTCTGAGGTTTCCACCCCTCCATACTTGCATTTCTGTCAGCAAGGAGGCTCTGCTTGTAAAAAATCCAATCAGATTATGGGGTATGCACAAGGATTTGTCCAATGGGAGCAAAGGGTTTGGAAAGCAAGATCCAATCAAAGAGGGTGACTCAGGAGAATGGGTATGGCTGGGATTGTGGAAGGACCAATCAGAAAGCCCAGAACAGAGTATGTTATCCAATGAGGAGTGAGCACATAGGGTGTGACTTTGGGTTTGGGAGGACTCCCTGGAGGGGTTCACAAACTGGATACCACTTCTAATTTCACCAGCCCACATTTTCCACTCTCACAGATCTGAGTTCTGGGCCCTAGGCTTTTCTTGGGAGATTTCTCCCTCTTATCTGTGAATGTGAGCAGGGGTCATGTTTGAGAGGCTGAGTTTGTACTTTAGGGGGTGTTGGTTTTAGGAGATCCAGCCTAAGCCTAAGGGGCCATGCCTAGATCCAAAGGTGCTATGCTTTTGGGACAGAGACTAAAGAGGAAGCATGGTACTGGGATGAGGGCTTTGGCTTGCAGGCAGGACCTAGGTTGAGGAAGTGTTCTGAATATTATATAGTTTGGGCTGGTCTCTAAGATAGAAGTACAGAGGGGGCCTCATCTGAATGGCCATCCCTTAGGTCAGATAGGGCATGAGATTTTGTTTTGGGAGCAGAGCCTGAGGGTGGAGCATAGGCTTGGGGCGGTGCCTAACTTGTGGAGGAATAGGATGCGATGTGGATCTGTATTAGAAGATCTGTCGCAGAAATTAGGGTCCCCCTGCGACGACCACACTGTTTACTTCCACATGTTGCTCAATTCTTGAGGCCAACTTACAGTCCCTAGCCTTTGAGGACATTCCACAGCTGCTGGGACATACCCTCCCTTTTAGTGACTCCAGGCTGGGAAGTTGTTGCTCCCCAGCACTCTCTCAAGGGGTGTTCAAGAACACATATTTACTGAGCACCTACTGTGTGTCAGTCTCTACTTGGAACACTGAAGGAAATGGGTGCTCATGCCATGCAGAGGCTTATGTTTTAATGACTAGACAACAATCACAATGAACTATTAAACAAACAATAAACAGGTAAACTGGGAAACAAATGAGAACCTTACAGAGAGTAAAATGTGCTATGAAGGAAATAAAGGGAGGTGATGTGAGAGGAATGGTGAGATCGCTTGGGGTTCCTTCCTGCCTCTTAGTCTCTAGAAGAGTTCTTTTGCTTTCCTCCCTCAATGTTTATTATGAAAAACTGCAAACATGCAGCAAAGGAGAAATAATTTTATAATGAACACCCATCTACCCAGAACTTAGATTCTACCATGAATGTTTCACTATCCTTGCTTTATTACATATCCATCCATCTCTCCATACATCAATCCACCTGATTTTTTACATATTTCAAAGTAATTTGCAGATCCCAGTGGGAGCCTAGGGGTGTGTATGTGCGTGTGCGTGTGTGTGTGTATGTGTGTGTAAATTGAGGATGGAAAAGGCAAGTCTCTCTAGAGAGATTACTTTTAAGATGTGAATGAAAAGAGGGGATGGGTTGCAGAAGAATAAGACAGCAAGGCCCAGGGGCTGCTATGAGGATGTGCTGGAGAAATAAAGTCATCACTGAAGCTGGAAGACAAGTGTCTGGGAAGGAAGTCAAGTGCACAGGCGTCGGAGCTTCCAGATAGACTGTGAGAGTGAGGTCACCTCTTCCTGGGTCTCAGACTCTGGTTTCTTCACCTTCCTGTACAGCTATCTCTTTTTTTCTCACTCTCTCCCTTTCCACTCCTGTCCAGCCTAGATCTGCCTTCGCTCCTCTTTCTGCTTCATTTTCATCCTCTTCTGCCTCTTACTACCTGTGTGACCTTGTGCAAATGACTAACACTCTCTATGCCTCAATTTTCCTTTTCCTTTTTTTTGGTACCGGGGATTGAACTGAGGACCTTGCACTCGCCAGGCAGGCAGCAGAACCACTGAGCTAAATCCCTGCCCTTAATTTTCCTTATCTGTAAAATGGGGATAGTAGTGAGCCCTCCTCATCGGTGTGTTGTGAAGACAGGATGAAGTAACATATGTAAAATCCTTGGGGCCATTGCTGGCACATAGCGCTACATGCATATTCATTTGTGTTGTTATTCCTTCCCCCACTTCTGCCCTGCCAGCCCTGTACCCCCATGCTCTAGCAAGGAACACTAGGAACCATGAAAGGGGTGAGAATGGTGCGTGGGAGTGACAGGTGGAGTCTGAGGCTTGGAGTGTCCCCTGGGCCTTTCATGGTGGTCAGTGGGGTCAGGGTTCACAGAAGAAGGATCTGCAGAAGTGTTTGCTCTGGGGGCTACCGGCCTCATGTGGTGGCACGGCTAGGAAGAACACCTGGGAGGGGTTTGACAGATGCCTTCCATCCAGTGCGATCTAAAATAGGAAGGGGTTGAGACTCCAGGGTTCTGGGGACTGTAATAAACCTTTTTTTTCTTCCAAAATGAGACATTTTGGGGGTTCCTGGAAGTTAGGCACGATTAGAGTCCCTACTGGGGATCAAGGAATGGCTTAGGGTCCTTGAGGGTAAAATGACAAGGCTAGGGGGATCCTCAAAAAGAAGTGGGAACCCAGTTTGTGGTTCTGTTGGCTATAAAGTATGGTCTGGATCCCCAGAGGGAGGAAGGCGCGATCTGGGGTCTTCCTGGATGTTGACATACCCTCTGGGTTCTCCCTAGAAGTAGGGTGTGGTCTGGGGTCCACTTGAATGTTGGGGTATGATTTAGGGTCCTTGGGGTTGGTCCATATGTTGGGCTATGATCTGGGGTCCCTCTGAATTTGGGGGCGGTCTGGGTATAGTCTGAGGTCACCAAGGAGAGTAGGATACAGTTTATGGTCCTGGTGGCTTTCCAAGATGGTCAGGGTCCTCCAAGGAGGTGAGGCCCGCTCTGAGGTCCCCCTGGGTGTCGGGACGTGATCTGAGGTCCTAGCTGGGCGAGCCTGGGTCCCCTTGCCAGTCGGGGCGTGGTCTGGGGGGGGTCTCTCGGGAGGCTGGCAGGGCCGGGGGTGGGGCCGGGGAGGGG